>CAJQZJ010035590.1:218508-292181 GCA_907164525.1 Lophiomys imhausi | reverse complement strand
CACACACACACACACACACACACACACACACACACACACACACACACCAAAACGGATCATACATCTGATCTAAACGTAAACATTAAACTAATAAAACTCTTGGGAGTTTCTCTCATAGAAGAAAAAGTATCACTTTGCATCAGGCAGATTCCTGTGAGCACCAAAATCAATTTAACAAGAGTAAAAACTGATAAACTGCACATGATCTAAACTTTAATATTTGTTTCAAAATATGCCATAAAGAAAATGATGCAAGCTGTAGTAACAGAAAACATTCCTAGATCATATATCCTATGATGAAATTGTACCTACATTTAAAAAATACCTCTTACAACTCAGTAACAGAACTAGTGAATAAACAATTATTAAAATTGACAGAATGGGGGCCGTCCAGATGGCTGAATAGATAAGGGCACTTGCTGCCAAGTCCTGATGATTGCTGGGACCCACATGTTACAGAGAGCTGACTCTTAAGTTTATCCTCTGACCTCTAAATGCTAACCACGGCATGGGCCCACCCATCCACTGCAGGCATAAGAAATTTTTTGATTGACATAATGCTTCAGAATAATATTTAACTGGGTCTCATGAGGAAAATCTAAGCTACCCACTGGGCTCAAAAAATTATAAGTTGGCCAGAAGCAAGGAAAGTTAGTAAGTCTGTAGGAGAAATGAGAGGAAATATGCAACAGAACCAAAAATTGTAGCAAACTCAGATACTTGAGTTCTTTTTTCCCCAAAGTTGTTATTTTCCTCCTGGTTTTAAAAGGATAAATATGTGTTCTCTATGAAAAAAATTTAGAAACATAAAAATATAAGTTATTTTTTCTAGTCTCTTATTACATACATGTGTATATTATATAAATTTGTAAATATATATCAATCTAAGCAATTTCAATTATCAGTTAATAGAAAAGTTGGTTTTATTTTTAAAACAGGTTAAGACAAAATATATTCATGAATAAAACAATGAGATTTGGAATTAATAATATGGTAAAAGCAGGCAACACTACATCAGAGCCCTCACCAGGAAAGAAGAAAGAGTTAAGGAGACACCAACAAGGCATGTAGCACTTGGGAAGATGAAGACAAAGAATGTGACCCTCCTCAGACAACAACAAAAGAACAAAACATTAAGATAGAGTCCACCCAAAAGCCAAGTGCAAAGAGCATTCACTTCATCCTCATCACTGAGCTTTAAAAAGGTTATATGTAGCAGGTCTCCAAGTTTGTTTGTACCTTAACGGTTTGTTTGCCCAAAGAAAAAAAGTTATTTGGAAGGATCCTTCCAGCTTTTGTTATCTGAGAATGTTTCACTTTCTTACTTTTGAAGTTTTGATGGATACAGAATTCTAAGTTTACTTTTTTATTGTTGTTGTTTTAGCACTTTGGATATAAGCCAACTGCCTTTTAGTCTACATTAGAGAATTCTGCATATTCTCTAATTGAAGTTTCCTTGTATATAACAAGTCACCTCTCTTTTTACTTTAACATTATATATCTTTGGCTTTTCTAAATTTAATTGCAAGTTGTCTTAGAATATGCTCCTCTTGCATTAAGCTGGATTCTCAAACACTGGCACTCCTGCCTTTCTTCAAAACTGACCGTTTCCAGCAATGGTTTCTTCAGACATTTCCCACCTGCCCCTTTCTTCCCCTTCTCCTTCTGTGGAGCAGTGAGTCCTGTTCCACACAGCAATTCACTTTTCACAGTCTTTGTTCTTTCGGATCCTCATATTTGATAATGTCCCTTCTCATATAAGTTTCCTGGTTTTTTCCCTTTAAATTCTCTAGTGAATTTTTCATCTCAGGAATTGTTCATTTCAGTTACAGAATATTTTGCTTTTTTTTATTTCAGTTTTTTCATACATTTTCCTGCAGTTCTTTTACGGTCACCAAGACACTTTGAAAGTCTCTATTAGATCTCCTACTGAGATCTATAAAATTACATCTTTCCTCTTTTTAACTCTTACCAAACTTTGTTACTCACTCTTATGTCATTAATCATTTAAGGTAGGTTTTGTTGTTGCTGTTCGGTTGGTTGTTTCTTTTGTTGTTGTTGCTATTGTTTTTGGTTGGTTGTTTTTTACTTAAAATAATTGTTTTATTTACAAATTTTTCTGAGTTTTAATAACCTTATTTCATAACTTTTCTAGTGTTACCATTTTCTTTTACGAGCTGTATTGGTTTCTCATTAATTTTTGGTCATATTAAACAAAGGTTTGCCCTCTTCAATGGTGAAGTTTTCTGGAATGTTTTATAAATATGGATTCTGTTCCTTATTCTTTTTCCCTTTGGAGTAGCTTTAAATGGCATTTCATTTGATACTTTTCTAATTCTCCTTTATCAAATTATTTTCCCTGAACTTTTTTTTTTTTTTTTTTGCTTTTTCGAGACAGGGTTTCTCTGTGTAACAGCCTGGCTGCCCTGGACTCGCTTTGTAGACCAGGCTGGCCCAGAACTCAGAGAGATCCGCCTGCCTCTGCCTCCCAAGTGCTGGGATTAAAGGTGTGCGCCACCACCGCCCGGCTTCCCTGAACTTTTAAAAAGAAAGCATTTAAGGTATTTAAGGTAGTTTTCTAACTTCACAAAATACATGCCTCTTGTTCCTATAATGAAAACTATGACAGTTTGGTTTCTGAGACCCTCTAGCTGCCCCCTTCCTGTGCTTCTTGCAAACTCTTCTTTCCTTCCTTTCATTTCTCCCTATTCTATTGTCCCTTCCTGTGCAACTATGATTCAGTCCTCCTAAGCAATTTATTTCTATTCAGTGTGGTACCCTGCTTGAGTAGTGAGTTTGGTATTATCATTTCCAAAGAGTCCACAGTGGTTAAACTGCTAAGTCCACCTGTTCTTCCTGTGGACACTTCATTAGCCAGATATTGGAGTGAACTAATGATCTCCCATATTTCCTGTCAATCTTTTGGGGGGGGCAGAGTTTCAGCACAAGGTTTTTCTGTGTAGCCCTGGCATTCCTGGAACTTGTTCTGTAGACCAGGCTGGCCTTGAACTCAGAGATCCACCTGTCAACATGTATCACATCCCACTGTCCCTCAGAGTTGAGGCTCTTCTGGAGATTCCCTACTTCAAGTCCCATGAGATACCATGTTACCTCTCTGTTCCCCCCTCCACAGACAGTGATCCCATGTTACTTCCCTGCTCAGCCCTGCACAGTGATTCCATGTTACCTCTCTGCTCATCCCTGAACAGTGATCCCATGCTACCTCTCTGCTCACCCCTACATAGCAATCCCATGTTACCTCTCTGCTCACCCCTGCACAGACAGTGATCCCATGTTACCTCTCTGCTCACCCCTGCAGAGACAGTGATGCTACCTCTCTCCTGGCCTCAATTCCAGAGATCCAACAGCTCTATGTACTGAATGCTGATAAAAGGTGTGCACCCACACAGCCAGTTCTTTTTTTTTTTTTTTTTAAACAAAGCCTCATTAAGCCTGCATGTTCAAAATGCTATGACAACACTTGAGAAATATGACTACATGGGAGTAGGGAGGTTAAGCACATTTGTGCACATATGTATGCTGGTGTGTGTGTGTGTTGGATGTCTCCCTCTAACACTATTTTTTTTCTTTTGAGTCAGGTCTCTCACTGAACCTAGAGCTCACTGATTGGCTGGACTGGGCTTGCCAAGAAGCTCCTGGGATCATCCTGTCTCTGCTTCCCAGAGCTGGGATTACAGGAATGCACCATAACAACCTACTTTTTGTGGGGGGGTGGTAGAGATCTGAACACTGTTCCCCATGTTTGCACAGCTCATAAAAATATAACACTTTTTAAAGGACCAAGTCCATTCCAATGCTTTGGTTGATATAATGCTTTCTTATATTTAAAAAAAAAAAAAAAAAGCATGGCAGGGCTGGAGATGACTCAGCAGTTAAGAACACTTGCTGTGCAGTCACATTAAATGGAGTTCAGATTCCAGAAGTCACATAATAAGAGAAGTATCCTGCAAATGCCTGTGACTCTAGTTCTGAAGGATCCTAAGTCATCTGGCCTCCACACATACAGGAACACCTGCATGTGCACATACACTCATGCAGGCAAATGTATTGATATTTTAAAGCAAGGCAATCTTACCGATTTGTCCCATCCATGTTTGACTTATGGATGAAATTAAGTTTTGCATCTGCCCAATAAAGTTTCCGCTCTTCATAATCTAGAGTCAGTCCATTTGGCCAGTAAATTTCAGTGTTTATTAAAACAAAGCGACTTGAACCATCCATTCCAGCACGTTCTATCTTTGGCACTTCTCCCCAGTCTGTCCAGTACATGAATCTAAAAATCATTAAAAAGAAAAATTAAAGCCATGACACAAGTAACCACAAAATATTTTTGCAATTATTGCTATTAGACAGTGCTCTCTCAGAAACAACAAACTGAAAATAAAACCCTGGAAATCATTTTCCCCCAAAATTTAATAATCTACTACTTGAAACCAATATGGAAAGGTTCTTGATTCAGACAAGTAATACAGGAATGCAAAAAAAAAACAGAGATCAGGGTTTATCTGAAAAAAAAGAACATTTACACTGTCCCATTGTATATCTCACAGATAACTTATTAGCAAGAAGACAGCAACTATGGAGAAAGTAAGTCTGCATGACAACACTAAAAACAAGTTGTTTATGGCGGTATCATCAATAAGAGAACAGATATGATAAACCTCTCACTGTGGTATGCTGGAAACAAGAAGGCATCATTTATGTAGTTTTAAATCCTATTCCTGCCCATTTCCATAGAATGCCTAGTCTCAATGGAACTGTATATAAAAGAGCTCAAACTGAGGGACACTATAAAACTGGTCCCTTTACAATACTGATGTCATGAAAGTCACAGAAAGGCTTAGGAACCAATCTAGACTGAAGGAGATCAAGCATGCTAACTAAATGAAGTTTAATATTCTCATTACAGAAGAAAAAATAATTTTCCTTGGCATAAAGGACAACTGTGCTATGCATCAACTAACAGCACATCTTTACAAAGCTAACAGAGGTACTATGAACTATAAATGAAGAGGCATTCACGGGAGGAAGATGACTCACCAAGTAAAGGCACTTGCAACCAGGAGTGACAACCTAAGTTTCAGTCTCAGAACCCACATGGTAGGAGGATAAACTATCTCGGAACCCCACATAAGGACCCCATACACACAATGAATTTAAGTTTAAATATGAGATAGCCAATAAATGTTAAAACCCAAATAAAATTCAAGTATGGGATGATGACAGTGAATTTTGCCTGTGCCTGCATCACTCCTGGTACTGCTGTTCTTGCTTCAGTATCTAATCAAAGAAATGATGGGAGGAAAACACCTGACTTACCACTTCTAACCAGTTCTAACAAGGGCCCTTTATATATCTAAACTATAACAAGTAACAAGCTAGGTAAAAGGATACTGGAAGTCATGTACATGATAAAGAATTTTACTCAGAATGCATAATAGATTCTTACAAGTCAGTATGAATGCAACCAATAACACTTTAAATAGGAGGCAAGGATATCCAGCTCAGTGAGAAACCACTAGTGCCCAGTGCAGTTTAAAACAAAAACAAAAAAAGAAGGGGCCTCAAAAGAGATTTTAACAGCCATTTCATCAGATCTACAAACAGGACTTGAAAACAAGAATAATCGTAATTTATTTTTAAGTTTTGGCAAGTATGTGGTGAGGTAGGAATATAAAATGGTGTAGCCACTTTAATAAAACACACAATTAAGTTTTGTTTTGTTCTTAAGATTTTAAACCTGGATTTGTCAGATAACTCAGCAATTTCTCTCTACAGACTTACATGGGAACACTCATATCATTATCACTAATAATAAGAAAAAAGTAGAAACCTGCCAAATATTTCATTAATTGATGAAATGGTAAAAAAAAAATTTTTCTACCTTCATATAACAGAATATTCAGTAATGAAAAGAAACTACATATCTGATACACAGATGAGTATGTGATAAGACTTCAAAAATACTACCATAAAGTGAAAGAGGCCAGACAAATCACATGCTGTCTGATTCCATTCTAATCAAGACACCATTAAAAGCAAATACACAAATAGAGGAAACTAGCAGCTGTCTGGGGCACTGAGAGCCAGTACCTCTGCCAGGTGACGGGACGCCCTAACCAGGTTCATGGGATGCTCTAACCAGGTGACAGGATCCCCTAACCAGGTGACGGGATGCTCTAACCAGGTGATGGGACGCCTTAACCAGGTGATGGGACACCCTAACCAGGTGATGGGATGCTCTAACCAGGTGACGGGACTCCCTAACCAGGTGATGGGATCCCCTAACCAAGTGACGGGATCCCCTAACCAGGTGATGGGATCCCCTAACCAAGTTGATGGGACGCCCTAACCAGGTGATGGGATCCCCTAACCAGGTGACAGGATCCCCTAACCAGATGATGGGATGCTCTAACCAGGTGATGGGATCCCCTAACCAGGGGATGGGACACCCTAACCAGGTTGATGGGATGCCCTAACCAGGTGACGGGATGCTCTAGCCAGGTGATGGGATGCCCTAACCATGTGATGGGATGCCCTAACGTGATGGTTCTCTTTCAGTTAATGCGAATTATGGAACTGTGAAAGTGAGGTGGGTGGGAAGCCAACATTTTATAGAACTCATTCTCAAGAGCATGGAGGACACTGCAATTATACCTAGAAGAGTGACAGACCCACTGCAGAGAAAGTGTCAGGTTACACTCTGTGAACTAAATTCAAGCCACAAACATTTTAAAATGACCCTGTCAAATCCTCAAGATTCTAATCCTTTATAATGTCACGGAACAAAGGTATCAGAAAATACTCTGAAAACACAGAAAAGTAGTTGCAATTTATTTAAATAATCCCAGCAAATACTTTATAGTACTTGCAAATGAAGAGCAGATGGAAGACAAAGGGTCTGTTAGAGAGAAAAGTATCAGAGTGGTGATGAAAGAAAAGAAGTAGCAGCCATCATGAATGGTTTCCCTAAGTCTCTGGGAAGAAAACAATGCCTTTAAAGAAGGGAGTCATCAGTACATCCTAGAATAAACACAGCTGCTAAGATAAAGGGGGGAGCTGGTATAGAGATGGTATAGAGATGGCATTGGAGAAACACTCTAACAGGGAGTTGTCATTTTCAGTTACAAGTTGTACAATTTGGTTACAAATCCTTTAATCATGAAGCACTTACCAGGAAAGACAGGGTGGCAAAATGTCTCAGAGAACAGAAGCTTTGCCACTTCCTACAGTGACCCTGAGCAATTATTCAAACTCTCTGCCCTCAACAACAGGTTTACCTCACAAAGCTCGGAGGCGCTCCTCGCACCCTGCTGTTTCTCACTCCAGGCATAAAGGCAAAGTCTTTAGCATAATCTGGATTTGATCAACTGAGCTCCTACCAGCAGCTTCAGCTTCCACACATCCTCAGGTCACCTGACCATGATGTGGCCACTTCCCTCTACATATTACCTTTCTCACAGTTTAACTCCAGTTTAATTCCTCCCCAAATTTGATCAATGCTCCTTTATAAACTTCAAAGTATCTTACATTCATAGGATTTATGCTAATTAATATCTAAGAGTCATTCCTTTGACACATTTAAGTTTTATAGTTTCCTGAATAAGAAAAGGTTAAAAAGTAAATGTTTTCATTTTTTTAACTTTTTATATATTTTTAAAGATTTACTTACTTACTTACTTATTTATTATGCGGTGTTCTGTCTGCATGTATGTCTGCAGGCCAGAAGAGAGTACCAGAATCCTTTATAGATGGCTGTGAACTCAGGTACTCCAGAAGAGCAGACAGTGCTCCATCTCTCCAGCCCCATTTTCATTTCTTGAAGGAATAGAAGCTATGATTTCCCATGTGGTGATTCTTCTGAGATTTTATTTTTAGGGGTATGTTTGCATACATCTGTGTGTGGGCACTGTATGTGATCGAAGGTGCCCATGAGGATAGAAACATCTAATCCCCTGGAGCTGGAATTACAGGAAGTTGTGACCCTCTTGGATCCTCTGCAGTATGTGCTCTTACTCTGAGACATCTCCCCAGCACCCTTCTATGTGTTGAGTCTTGATAATCTACTGATCACATTGCTTCTATCGATTTATAGAACAAAAGTAACATTTAAAGAATGAGTTGGCAGAGAAAGTGAGTAGGAATTCACAATGAATTTGGTGGTTTTGTGGCAGGATTTCATTACAGTTTGACATGCTAATTTACAATTTGAGTGTTCACTATTGAAAGACCATACTTTTAGTAAAGATTTTACTGTTGTTCTAGACTCTAGATCTCTTCTCCTTTATATATCCTTCATATATTTCAAAAGGGCAGTGATTACCACCAGACATAGAGACACCTGAACTGAGCCTCAGAGGAAGAAACATTCCAGAAAGAAGGACCACACTGGGGCACAAATATGTCTAAAAAGGAACTCAAGAGCATTATTACTGCAACAGAAGGCAGAAGGGCTGAGATAAGGACACAGAAGTGTTCAAATCATCAACAAAACTGTGTGTCCCCAGGTGCTTAAACTTGATTTTTAATGGGGTGGGGGAATAAACATCCGGTGTGGTCTGAAGCAGGGTCTCTCTCACCCAGGCTATGCTGGGCTGACTGGCCTGGGGGCTCCCTGCCTGCAACCCATCACATTTCACAGGCAAGCCACCACTTCAGCACTGCAGGGCTTCTAGGATTCCAAACTCAAGTCACGCCTGCATGGCAAGCGCTTTACCTACTGGGACAGCTCTCCAACCCCAACTTGTCTTATTAGGTATTGGGAAACTATTAATGAATTTGGCTGATTTGCCTGCGAGGAGTACATTTTATACATATAAAATTTTATACACAAAAAAATAAAATACGTATTATATATAGCAGCTAATTCTATTTGGAATAAAAACCACAGGTATTACTTAGAATCAGCTTTAATTTTCCATATGAAAAATGATGGCAGAGTAACGAAACAATGGTAGCTGACCAATAGAAATGTTCATTTATACAAAGGCCATTTCCAGATCCATCTTGTAATGCTTCTTGCCTTAAATCCTCAGGAGAAGATTAACAATGTCTTCTCTCACTGGTGACTTTCTTGGTACTACATTCACAAAGACGACCACTGGCCTTGTCTCTGTCTGACCCTACCCTGAACACAGTGACTAATACTCTTCCCAAAAGACATCATGCAGTTCCGTTCTTCTATTTTTTAGTCTACACCATCTTACCCCACCCTAACTTAAAATGCTAGCAGCACATTCAAGAGCTGCAGCTATAACAGTAACTTCCACCATACTAGTCATTCCACAGTAAATAATCACAATTTAAAACAGAACATATGAGACAGCAATTGTAGGAACTGAATGTAGATAGCACATGCTCACAGAAGACATAAGTTCACCATACTAGCATCTCTGTCTGACTTGAGCTTTTTTTTGGGGGGTGGGGGGGAGCAACATATCTTGTGCCTGTGGTCATAACCCATGTGTTCATATGTGCAACTGCTCTGGTGTGTTCAGAAAAGTTACCTTTAAGTCGTCCACCACTTCTGGCTCTTACAATCTTTCCACCAATCCTAATCTTAAATTCACACGAATAAAAGTAATGCATGACCTAATCTATGTGGTAGATCTATTAGTCTAATTTCAGAAAAATTTTTTAAAATATCTAAGCTTTGATTTTGTAACCTATATTATTAGTAGGAGTCAGATATTGACATGCTTTCGTTTTCTCTTTAATATTTTAATGAAAGAACCAAATAGACTGTTCTTAGGATCTGATTTACTTACAAGTTTGTTATAATTGTGTCATCTCCTTTTTATATTCACTATCATATCTCAATCATTCTTCCAACATTAGAAAAGGGAAAAACACAAGCAAGATTCAAACTGTAGCAAATAAAAACTGGTAATAATCTAATTAATTTTTCTACATATGGTTCCAATCACAGCAATTACGGCCTGAGAAGGCCTGGGTAAAAGGTGGTTTCCTAGCCAAATATCAGGGAACTGAACCCAAATGCATTTCAAAGGTGCGGCTCCTTTAACAGAAGCTGCTGCTTTGCAGTAAAAAGCTAAGGCTCTCCTTTATTTCTAGATAGAGCTAGGGAGCAGAATTTATCACCTAGATTAAAAATGGAGCAATCCATAATGTTTCAATACATTTGGATTCCATTTGTTTCTTAGCATACAAATGATTTTTACACTGACAAGTGTGGTTCTGTGTATTCAATTTGAGAAAGATCAGACTAGGATAGGCTTAGAGGAGGGCGCTTACAGATAGAATGCTAAGTTACTGGCAATGACAATGGAGGAAGGAAAAGGTCCTTCTCAATAAAAATACAAAATTGATGGCAGTCAGAGCTCAGAGCTCCCTGGCTACTAGATGTTTCTCAGCGATTTCTGGTATGGGCCTCCCAATACCATGCAGCTGCAACTACACTCCAGAGAATGATGAACAGAGTTTAATTGCAACATGGGATGGCATGTTGGGCCAAGGCTTTTGGAATGTTCTTGCTTGCTTCTTTGCTTGATTTTTGTTTAGATGTCTTTGCTTTTCCCTATATCGGGAAGTAGAAAGGAATTTTTGTGGTTTAGCATTCCTGAAATCAGGGGGAGATTTTTTTTTATGGATTTTGGACAGATTTGGGATTCAAATGAAATATCTGAACAGGGGGGTGATGGCACACGCCCTTAATCCCAGCATACTGGAGACAGAGACAGGTGGATCTCTGTGAATTCTAGACCAGCCTAGTCTAAACAATGAAATCAGGACGGGACCCCCTGCTAATAAGATAAAGCTGTTCAAAAAGGACAGTCTAGAATTAAAAATGACACATTTTTTTCCTTGAAGGTACTTGTAAGTTTTTACTTAGTAAGTAATAATAATGTCCTTACTGATCTAATAGATACACATAATCTTAAATTTATATAGAAAAAGGGGTGACAAGCTAGTTTCCTTAAGTGTGGGGCTCTTACCGGAGAACTGGTGACAAAAGTCATTTTTTCCCTAAAAGAGATATATTCTGCCAATGTAAGGACCCAGAGTTAGGCTTGGGGAGGAACATGCAAGCTGCATACCTCCTACCACCAACAGTTAACAAAAGCTAACATAAAATAGCATATCAAGCTACTCTAAACCAATCTTCTCAAGAATGGGGTTCAGAAAAAAACTACACAGAAAAAACCTGTCTCAATTAACAGATTTATTATCAACTGGAGAGGAAAATACTTAAAATCAATACATTCTTATGCTGAATTTTCAACTTAAAAATGATTATATATAGCCATATATATGTAATAATAATTAAGATGGTAATAATGGCTTTATTTATTCCCTTTATGGAAAATCAAAATATAGCAGACATAAGGACTGCTAATTTTAATAAACTTGAAGCTATAACGACTTCAAAATGGAGGTCAAAAGCTATGTCATTTTGGGAGAGAAGCATTTTTTTTTTTAATGGCAACAGGGAAGAAAAGCTAAGTCTTCTATCCAAAGTGATAGAAATCAGATTTGACTGGAAAGGTCTCCTAAAGATCTTGGCTACAAACAAATGAACAAACAGGAAACTTATATTTGCTGATTCCACTACTCGGGAACAGCTCAGACTGCTAGACATAAATATATATGCATAGCCAATAAAAATCTTGTTGGCTACATAGAATTCATATGACTTATTATTACATGCATCCTTTCATATGGCATGGAGACTTACAAATGTCTTTCTTCTGCTCAATGAACAGAAAATCTTCCTTGATTGATCTGTGCATCCTGGACATCCCAGGCATTTTTGTAATTACAGAACTGTATGTCACTTGTGAGAAATTATATATTTTCAGAACAAAAGGACCAGACACTAATAAAGTGGAGATGGCCTCAACAAGATTCATTCTCCAGGATGCTGAAACATATTTATTCCAGCATCCTGCTTTATCCAACCTCAGATGGCCTCAATTCACCCAGCCTTATACTGCCCCATCAAGGCCTTCCAGTATGGCTTCAAAGAAAGCTACAATCTAAATTGGCCTTTCAGACTGTCTCAAACAAGACTTCATTTGGGCCAACATTTTCATTATTTCAGAGACTGAACAACAAATGTTCCTATAAAATTGCTTAAACATTTTTTGTTTTCATTTTTATTTGGGCCCCTAACAGGTTTTCTTCACCCAAAGTCAGCAGGAAGCAAATCTTCAGAGAACTATGTCCCATTCCCAAGAAAGGGTGGATGAGTTTTTGTTGTTCTATGATTAATGGATGTTTGTTATTATAAAGGGGATGTATGTATATTATATGGGGTTTTATTTGGGGAATAGAATTATAAGCTATTTTAGATAGGCTAAGATTACACAATCCAGGCCAAGGCTTGTTAAAATCCATCAGGTGTCTCAGTGTGATCATTTATAATGATAATACCATTTATAATACCAATTAACTATATTATAAAAACTGGTGATGGGCATAGTCACGCATGACTTTAATCCCAGCACTGGGGAGGCAGAGGCAGGTGGATCTCTGTGAGTTCAAGGCCAGCCTGGTCTACAATGTGAGTTCCAGGACAGCCAGGCCTGTTACAAAGAGAAACCCTGTCTCAAAAAACCTAAAAAACTGGTAATAATTTAACTACATTTTTCTTTTTTGGTTTTTCGAGACAGGGTTTCTCTGTGTAACAGCCTGGCTGTCCTGGATTCCCTCTGTAGACCAGGCTGGCCTCGAACTCACAGAGATCCGCCTGCCTCTGCCTCCTGAGTGCTGGGATTAAAGGTGTGCGCCACCACGCCCGGCTAACTACATTTTTCTACAAGTCTAACTTTGGAAAGTCTTTTAAAAATATCTAAGCCTTGATTTTGTAACCTATATTAGTAGGAGTCAGATATTGACATATTTTAATTTCTCCTTAATATTTTAAGGAAATGAAAGGACCAAGTAGACTGTTCTTAGGACCTGATTTACTTACAGGTTTGTTTGTTTTAATTGTGTCATCTTATATTTTATATTCACTATCATATCTCAACCATTCTTCCAACATTAGAAAAGGGAAAAACACAAGCAAGATTCAAACTGTAGCAAAGACACCCACAAACCCCAGGGCAGTCATCTTCACTTACAAAATGCAGTTACAGAGATTTGGTACTAGAGGTGGGGAGGGTGTAGGTCAGCCAGCATCTAAACTACTTCCATGTATTTAAAGAATCCTTCCTTCATTTTATGAGGTAGAGCCACATCTAGAAAATGCAAAAACAGGGGCTGGAGAGATGGGTCAGCAGTTCAGAGCACTGGCTGCTCTTCCAGAGGTCCCAAGTTCAATTCCCAGCAACTATATGATGGCTCACAACCATCTATTAATGGGATCTGATGCCCTCTTCTGTCATGAACGTATACATGCAAATAGAGTACATATATATATATATACACGCATGCATGCATACACACATACATACATGAATGCTTTTTAAAAGGTGGAAATCTGTAAATTGAAAAAAAAAGAAGTGCAGAAACAGAACGCCAGGTATTTGTTTTCCAATCTTCCACTGCAATCAGTACAAGTGCTCAAGCCCCAGTCATTGCCAATCAGACAGATCAACCTCAACTTTTGGTTGTGATGGCAAATATCTGAATTTAGGTTGAGTCTCAAGGATCTGGAGTTAGGGGTGAATCCGGCCAAACAGCAAATTTCAGGTCAGCCTGGGCCAAACAGACTTTGTCTCAAACAGAAGGAAAACTGAAGGGCAAAGGGGAGGTGGCAGGGGCACAAGAGGACAGAGCAGCAGAGAGCATCACACACAACTCATTCTAGTGAGGCTGTAGGTCACTTGCATCCATTAATCCTTCTTTAATCCAATTTCAAAGGGAGTCTACGGGAGTTTTAGGGTTATGTGTCACCTCACATCAGAGTGCCAACAGAGATGAGCATACCGCTCTAACAGTGCTGCCTACACAGAGCCAGCTAGGGTGTGAGCTGTAGTACTGTTCCTATATAGAGTCCAAGCCAAGTTCTATCGTTTTGGAAATTCTGTAAGTAGCCCAACAGCTTACCTACAATTTTTGGTGACTAAACTAAAAAGATTTCTTTTGATTAAAACTATGAATGCTAACACACACTCTCAGACCCAAAGCCATCCCAGCAAATCCTTTAGAGAGCTTCCTGCTTCTAACAAGGGGCACTTTCAAGTCACCCAGCTGTTCCCACAATCATGGCCAATGGCATCACTGTCAGCCAAGTGGCAGCCTGACCTCTCTTGCTGTGTAGATACCAGGACAGTATCTTGATGTAAACTGATAAGGGAGCAAAGGACAGATCAAAGGCCAACCTAGCATTAACATAATACTTATGTCACCATGACCAGTGAGACAATGTAGGTGAGAGAAACCCCAAAAGAGCAGCTAGCATCACCCACACATTCATAACTGCAAGTCTAGTGTTCATCAGCATTTTTGGAGGCTGCAGCACAGCTATGAGATAACCAGTTAGTTCTTGGATACTAAAAACTAAGATTGTATGAGTAAGTTGTCTTTAGCATGATTTCCACCCTGTCTCCTGACACAAAAAACAACAGCAACAAGTTAGTAGTACCTGCTGCAGGAATTCTCATCCTTGGCAGCTGAGAACAACTTAAGAAACTTACTAAAAACAGCATTGACCCGGGTTCTTCTACCAGATACTCTGATTTAACTGGACTGAGCCGGAACCAGGAATTAATGTATTCTTTTTTAATTACTTTTGTTAGAGTACAAAGTACTACCTTTCATTGCGGCATTTTCATACATAACTTGTTTTTGTTGATCCTCTTCCCCTACCTCAATCGCCTGGCCTCTTTTGTAACCTTACATCCCCAGCAGTCCTCCACCATCTCCATGTCACATGTTTTACTATACTACCCCACCTCCCTCAAAGCCTCTTTTCTCTTTCTGCCATTTCATGACCTATACCCACATATATGCACATACATACATTAAAAGCTAAGATCCACATATGAGAGAGAATATGTGGTTCTTATCTTTCTGAGTCTGGGTTATCTTGCTTAATAATTTTCAGATACATCTATTTTCCTGCAAATTTCATGTTTTCATTTTTCTTTATAGTGGAATACAATTCCATTTAAGTCTCAAACAGGGGCTGGAGAGATGACTCAGTGGGAAGAGCACTTGCCATGTAAGCCTAACAACCCTGGTTTACCTCCCCAGTATCCATATCAAAGCTGGATACCTCGGGACACACATTTATAATGCCAGCACATTCCTACCAGGAAATGGGAGGCAGAAACAAGAAAATCACTAGAGGCTTGGGGGCCAGGTATATGCGGCTGTGTACAATAAGAAACCTTATCTCAACACGTGGAAGGTGAGGACTGACACGGGTACACATGTGCACACATGCATGTAAGTATACACACACACACACACACACACACACACACACACACAGAGAGACAGAGAGATTAAAAAGCCCCAGACAGGCAAGACAAGTATGTTATGCACACCTGTGTTTACAAGCAAGGCTCTATCTGAAAATAAAATTGGAAGGAAAAAAAAAAGAGTTCCCAAAGAATTCCAATATACCAAGACAGGGTCCTGAACCAGTGAAGCAGAATGTGATTTTTCTTTTTTTTTTTTTACATTTATTTATTTATTTTTTATGTATACAGTATTTGCTCTACATATATGTCCGGGCAGATCTCAATGTAGATGACTGTGAGCCACCATGTGGTTGCTGGGAATTGAACTCAGGACCTTGGGAAGAACAGCCAGTGCTCTTAACCTCTGAGCCACCTCTCCAGCCCAAATGTGATTTTTCTTAACACCTGCTTATCCATCATGCTCTGTATTTATACTGGTGATGTCAATGAGTTGAATTCATTAACCAGCTGACTCAAAACATTATCCTCAGGTAGCCCAAAAGCTCTGCAAGTCCACATATGGTTGCAAAGTACAAAATAAATCCCTTCCCACACAGCAGCTTTCCATTTCTTTAATTTTGTTTTGAGATTGAGAACTTTAAAACTTCACAATGAACTTTTATTTTTTTTTATAAATACTTTATTTTATTTTTCTTCAAGTTACATCTCAGTCACAAACCCCTCCCTATCCCGCCCTTCCACCCTCTTCCCCCCAGAAGTTTCCCCTTTTAGTCCAACAGATGGTTCCTTCTCTTATAACAGTAAGTATTATACAAAACAACAGATATAAATATGCCACATTTATGAGAGTTAAATGGCCCAGTATACTTTCCCAATGTCCAGTTTATAGATCTTTGGCCCCTGACTTTAACATTCTACTATCTAACCATCTCCATGAGTTTAAAGGTCTATATCTGACTCAACATTCATACTAACTTGCAACACACTTTTAAGAGTATCTTCTTAGATCTATAACACCCTCTTGATTCCTAAACAACTCAAAATTTAACTATGAGACTCTAGCTGTCTATTCTTCAACCACCTCAGAGACCTGAGAGGGATAAATATATCTGCTTATATAGGAAGTGCAGGGCCTGCAGCTTCCAAAACTAAGAAAGGACATACCAATGACTGCCTGGACAGTTCCCATTTTCTCTCCATACATTCCTGCATCAATCTTCAGCCTTTGGGTCCTGTTTCTCTGACAGACATTTGTTGTAGAGCAGGGATTATGAAGGACTTACCTACCCTGTCTTAGCAGAGTTAGGCTGTCGACTTCCCTGCTACCAAGTTTTGTCCTTTTTGGACAGCAGTCTGTCTGCAGTTGGTGCAAGGGATTTTTTCATGCCAAGAGATAGGCTTGCCACTAATTCAACCATCTTACAGTGGAGGTTCTTCGATGCTTATCTTCTACTTGGAGTAGAATAGGGGGTGCTGTCAGGCGCTGATATTCTCGATATCAAAAAAAAAGAAGAAAAGAAAATCTTAATTTAATATAACATCTTTGAATGCCATATTCTGCAGATCTCTTGGGGTGTTTGAAGATGCCCTATCCATCTCTCTTATTTAGATAAGCAAATGTTGCTTGTCTCTTAGCAACTTGATTACTGGGTAGTTTAGAGAAGGGGCAGATTATTGAATAAGCCGTTATACCTTTGTATATTGATACAAAATTAGTAGTTTATTAAGCTAAAGTGGTATTGACCATTGTTTATTGTGCAAAAATAAGATTGTGTTGGATTACATCGGTAGTGATCTTTGTATATTGATACAAAATTAAGATTACAGTTGGCCACAATGGTATTGACCCTTGTATATGGACGTAATATTAAGATTGCATTGGGCTACATAGGCATTGATCTTTGTATACTGATACATAATTAAGAGTATATTTAACCACAATTGAATAGATCTTTGTATATTGATACAAAATTAAAGGTAACGCTTCCTAATGGTATCATACCTAGAGATACTTAAAAATAAAATGTGAAGCTCTGGCCTCTTGATACCAACCATCTAAAACGGTCTAGGATAGTTAAGTAAAACAAACTCCTAGTCATGCAAACATGTCACTTTGTTAGCTACTATGACAGTCTATCACAGATATTCACAATGAACTTTTAAAACAACTGAAAATATTTGGGGATTAAAAAAAAAAGGATCTCAAATTTTTCCAATAATCTTTCAAGATTTTTAGCAGCTAATTATTTATATAGAGATTTTACTTTGCTAATTCATCTAATATATTCTAGCCTGTCTTTACTATTAAGATTAGTTTAGCTGGGTGTGGTGGCGCAGCACACCTTTAATCCCAGCACTTGGGAGGCAGAGGCAGGCAGATCCCTGTGAGTTTGAGGCCAGCCTGGTCTAGGAAGGGAGTTCAGGACTCTCTCTCTCTCTCTCTCTCTCTCTCGCCTTTAAAGTTTGTCTTTAGAAAATACAGCCAAATGGCAATGTTCCAGTCACCCAAAATATACTCAACTTACTAGTCTCTTTAACACTTGTACTGCTTTGATACTAGTTAACTACCTTTGGTTATGTGAAAAGTGTGGAGATCATAAAAATAAGTGTTTTTTAATAATTATGAAATTTGTCTAATCCTTAGTAAGTCCAGCTAAGTAAGAGACTAATTTCTTGGACTTGGAAAAATGGCTTACGAGTTAAAAGCACTGCCTGCTCTTCAAGAAGATCTGGGTTCAATTCTCAGCATTTACATGCTGGCTCACTACCATCTGTAGTTCCACTCCCAGGGCATTGGGCACCAGGAACTAGGCACCAGACATGCACATGTTGCACAAACATACACACAGGCAAAACACCCAACACAAAATAATATTTTGTAAGAAACTAATTCTTACAAGTTATTGATAACATAAACAAAACTGCATTACTCAAAAAGCAATGGAAGTGGGTGTGTTAATACCCACCTGTAATCCTAGCACTCAGGAAGCTAAAGCAGAAGGATAACAAATTTGAAGCCAGCCTGTACTACACAGTGACCCCATTCTTTCAAATAAAAAGAAAGAAAAAAGGAGGAAAAAAAGAAACAGATTTGAATGTTTAGATATGTGTTTCATTTGGAATACTCATAGCAGTCAGGAAATTATTAAAGGTCCATGGTGAAGAGATCTCAAGTGATGGAAAATAGAATACACTGGTATAAAAGACTAAAAGGGAATTATGGGGGCTGAAGAGATGGCTTGGGAGTTAAGAGCACTAGCTGCTTGTTCTTGCAGAGGACCAGGGTTCAATTCCCAATACCAACATAACAGCTCATAATTATCTTTAAGTCCAGTCCAGGGATCTGACATCCAGGCAAAACACTCAAACACATAACCCTAATTTAACCCTAAATTAAAAAAAAAATTAAAAAATTAAGGGGGGAATTATAGAATAGAATAGAAGAGGATAAATTTTGAGGGAGACAAGGACAGGGTAGAAGAGGGAAAATGGGAAGGATAAATAACACTAAAGACTTTTTTTAAAGTCATATGGAAACCTACTACTGTTGAAGTTCCTAAAATATATTTATACACATACATTGAAAGAGTCAAAATGGAGTTACCTTATAACAGGGCAGAAATGCCCCTACTAAACACTATAACACTAACATAGAAAAGCCTGGTCCCATATCTTACACAAATTTGATAGCAGCTTTAAGGGTTTTTGGGTTTTTTTTTTTTTTTAGATATAAAGGATATTTTCATGGTTTGGCATTAAAAAGTAGGTAAGAGGTTTAAAATACTGTAAATAAATTAAAGGTTACTACAGTTCAACCTGGTTTTCTAAACCTCCAAGACTTGAAAAAATTTGGAGCTAAGGTAAAATATATGAAATGTGTGGTGTTAGCCCATGCCTTTAACTCCAGCAGAGACAGGAGGATCACTAGAGTTAGTTGTCTTATAAATTCTAGAGTTACAAGGAACAGGGTGGTGATGGTACACACCCTTAATCCCAACACACTAGAGAGAAACATGCAGATCTCACAGTTCAAGGTCAGCCTCACACAAAGCAAGCCCTATATAGAGAAAAACTTCAATCCAGGGGTGGTGGTGCACATCTTTAATCCCATCAGTTGGGAACCACATACCTTTGATCCCAATTTTTAGAATGCAGAGACAGACACATAGGATTTGGAAGGATTTAAATTTAAAAGCTACTTACAAAAGGCATGCTGAAATTCAAATTTTCCTTTGGGATCTCAAAATATATACACTTAAAGGTTTGTTTAGTTTCCAAATATCAAAATAATTTTTTTAATCTCAATTGAAAGATAATACCTTTTATATTGTCAAAAAAAAAAAAAACAAATTTGCTCAAGGAAAAATATTACCTGACTTTCCCCAAAAAAGGTAGTCTCCCAGAGTTAGGATTAGGGCAGGGCTCTGTTCTTATCTTTCCAGGAGACTTACAGCACCCATCCAAGGAATCCAGGGACAACTGGACAATGGAAACCTCAGAAGAAAACAGATCAGACACCAAAGAAGACAAGTAGCCCAGACGATCCAGCCATGCAGACTTCCTCAATAGCTGTTTCCTCAAAAGTCTACAACCACAACAACCCAAAATCACTAAGATTGTTCAGCTCCACAGACTGTTCCAGCCAGAATTTTAGTAAAGCCCTGAAGTTCAGCTTCTGTCTACAAACTTCGTCGGACATTTAAATAGCTGAGCACAAAAGGACTGAACATCAAATGATTATATTAACATTCTTAACCATTTGGGCCCCAAACAGGTTTACTACGTCCCAAATCAGCAGGAAGTCATTTTAAGAGAGCAACATACAATCTCCAGAGGGTGGGGTGGGTGGTTTTCCCCACTTTGGTCATTTGATGGGTTATAGATAATCCGGTTGTTTAGGGGGAGAGATTACAAGCTGTTAAATAGGTTTTGGAGGTTAGACCCAGGAACTTCTTTTTCTTTTCTGTATCCTTCTTTCTCTCCTATGCAGGGGTGAACCGACGAGAAAAAATGGGACATAGACATAATATAGGAATGATCAAGAAAAAAGGACAGATTATTGAATATGCCCTCATACCTTTGTATATTGATACAAAATTAAGATTATATTTGGCTAAATTGGTATTGATCTTTGTATACTGATGCAACATTAAGATTGTATTGGGCTACATTGGTATTGATCTTTGTATATTGATACAAAATTAAGATTATATTTGGCCACATTGGTATTGACCTTTGTATATTGACACAAAATTAAGGTTAACTCTTTTTAAGGTATTGTACCTAGGTAATGCTTAAAAAAGAACTGTGAAGTTTTGACCTTTTGCTACCAACTGTCATAAACTGTTTAGGATAATCAAGAAATTCAAACTAATAGTCATTCAAGCATGTCATTTTGTTAGGTACTAGGACAGTCTATCACAGTTATTTTCTAAGCTAATCAGAAATCAAGTTGCTAAGAGACAAGCAGCATTTGCTTATCCAAATATGAAATAGATAGGGCGTCTTCAAAAAGCTCAAGAGATCTGCAGAATATGGCATTCAAAGATGTTTTCTAACTTAAGATTTTTTGATATCGAGACATGTCAGCTCCTGACAGCACCCCCTATTCTACTCCAAGTAGAAGATGAGCATCGAAGAATCTCCAATTGGAGATGGTTGAATTAGTGCCAAGCCTATCTCTTGGCAAGAAAAATCCCTCACTTCAACTGTAGACAGAATGCTGTCCAAATAGGACAAATCTTGGAAGCAGGTAAGTCGACAGCCTAGTTCTGCCAAGACAGGGTAGGCAAGTCCTTCATAATTCCTGCTTTACAATCAATATCTGTCAGAGAAACGGGGCCCAAATGGTTGAAGATTCATGCTGTAATGAATGTATGGAGAGAAAATGGGAACTGTCCAGGCAGCCTCTGGTATGTCATTTCTTAGTTTTGGAAGCTGCTGGTCCTGCACTTCCTGTATAATCAGATATATTTATCCCTCTCAGGTCTCTGATGTGGTTGAAGACTAGAAAGCTAGTCTCATAGTTAAATTTTGAGTTGTTTAGGAATTAAGAGGGTGTTCTCAGCCGGGCGGTGGTGGCGCACGCCTTTAATCCCAGCACTTGGGAGGCAGAGGCAGGCGGATCTTTGTGAGTTCGAGGCCAGCCTGGTCTACAAAGCGAGTCCAGGACAGCCAGAGATATTCAGAGAAACCCTGTCTCGAAAAACCAAAAAAAAAAAAAAAAGAGGGTGTTCTGGATCTAAGAAGATGTTTTTAAAATTGTGATGCAAATTAGGATGGAAGCTGATTGGATATAGAACTTTAAACTCATGAGATGGTTAGATAGTACAATGTTATAGTCAGGTGCCAAATACGTATGGACTGCACACTGGGAATGTATGCTAAGCCATATAACTCTCATAATTGTGGCCTAATTATTTCTGTTGTTTTGTACTGTATTTATTGTTATAAGAGAAAGAGCCATTTGTTCGACTGAAAGGGGGAGCTGTTGGTGGGAAAAAAGATATATCTTAAACTAAAAAAAAAAAGGAAGGGGATAGGTGGGTTGAGGGTGAAGAGGGTTGGAGGATGGGACTGGAGGGGGGAGTAGGGAGGGGATTGCGATTGAGATGTTAACTTCAAGAAATAAAAAATAAATTTAAAAAAAAATTTAAAAGTGAGAACTTAAAAAAAAAAAAAGAAAAGAAAAAGAAAAAGCCTGGTCCCAGGAATAAGTTACTTCCTCTGAAGATGTTAAACAGTGAGGATCCTAAAGACCCCCAAACATTACAGGCTATTGCTAGATCCTGGTTACCGTCCAGACTTGATGATAAGACCTTTTTGCTGAAGACACTACATTCTCGAGTCAAAGAACATGAAGAAACTAAGGTGGTATTTACCTGGAAACTTCATCCCTAGTGGCTAGCTTTCACAGTGGTAACGGGTATGCATGCTACCAGAGGAGAAACATAGTAAATCTTACCCAGGTATAAACCCTGAGCTACAATAATGACCTGTTACACCTAACAAGGTATGACAGCTGGTGCAATAGTGGAACAAATGTTATGGGCATAGCCAACCACTTTCAGCTAGGATTTATGGCCCACTCCACAAAATGAAATCCATATCTAGCGCCATTATTGGGCCAAGAACCTATGGCTAGACAGATCATATGTCCTAGAAGAGAACCTACTATTATTATTCTGCTAAATGGATAGAGTATTAAACTAACCTCTAATGACCTACCATTATACCCTATCATAAGACTATGAGTTAGACTGCAGACAATGGGGAAAAAAAACACACCTGAGTTAGAATAAAAACCAAGTGAACTATCTGTCCCAATGTGCTTGTTAGTCTGGTTTGGATCTGCCGTTTTTGAAAAATTGCTTGGTTGAGCTATTTTTGATTTGTTCATGTGTTCTTCTTGCAACAATGAAATTATTCTTTGTTTCTAACAGTGTCATATTCAAGTAGTATGAATTGGCAATTTAATCTCTAATTTTCTTAACCAATATTAGAATAGCTTGCCAATTTCTAAATTAAATTATGTTGGGTGTCTGGTTGAGACTGAAAGTGTTAATCAGGATGGAAGAATTAGCATATTGATTACTGAATCTTCCAATCCACAATTACAGAGTACCTTTTAGTTTGTAAGTTTATTTAGGTCTTCTTTGACTTCTTAAGCAACTCTTTTGCAGTTTCCAATACAGAAATCTGAATGTTTCATAGTTACATTTATACTTAAGCATTCCATGTTTTATTGTAAATTATACTGCTTAACATTTTGATTTCCAATGTTCTTGCTTGCTACAGTATGTGTAGCAGGGATGGGTGCACATGTCCCATAGCAGAAGTGCATAACGTAGTTCACAAGATAACTCTGTTAAGTTGGTTCTCCCCTTTCATCCTTACCTGAGTTCCAGGTGTCAAAGCCTGGTAACCAGATTTGTGCAGCCGGTGCCTTTACCCAATCTCGCCAGCAGCTGCTTTACATGCAATCTTATAACCTGTGATCTTGACCATTTGTGTTTTTTTTAAGGTTCCTTTTTTTATTTCTGTGTCTCTGTGTGTATGTGCATGTGTACACAAGTGTTCAAGGAGTCCAGAGAGGACATCAGATCCCTTGGAACTGGGGTTACAGGTAATTGCGAGTCACCAAATATGGCTGCTGGGAAATTCTGATCCTCTGCATAAGCAGCAAAAATCCTAAACCACTGAGCCGCCTCTCCATCCCTGTAGGTTTTTAAAATACATAACCATGCTTATAAACAGAGACAATTTTTTCCCAAACTGTACTTCTTCCCTTTTCCTCTTCCTCTTCCCTCCGTTTCTTTGTAGGACAGACAGTCTTGTACAAATTAGAGTTCAGTTAGTGCTGATCTTTTTCCTACTGCGATATATTACAGATTAAAATCTCTTCAACTTTAACGTGTGGCTTTATCTTTGATAGAATATTGCATGCGGTTGTTTATAATACTGAAACTAAAGGGAGAATTTTTGTTAAAATTTTAAAAATGTTAAAAATAAAAACATTTTTAAAACTTTCAAACCACCAGCAATGAGTCTCACCTTATCAATAAGTTAGGTCAAAAAAAGTCATGGTCATCTAAAATACTGAAAAGTCATAAGCATTACTTTCAGAATTTTTCTTTCTAGGAACAACTAAATGCATAAGCCTTTCTTAGAGACAAGCAATGACCAGCAATCTGACCACACCATGTTTTTGTATGGCTCCATAAGCAAAGAATGATCTCTACATTTTTTTTTTTAAGAAATGAAAAACAAACTCCAGAAAGAAAAAAGAAAAGCATGTAACAAAGACCATATGTGGCCTGTCAAAACTAAAGTATTTACTATTTGTGCCTTTATAGAAAACATCTGCTATCCCTCTCTAAACCCTGTTACTCAAAGTGTGGTCCTTGAGTCAGTAGGCTCAGGAAAATCTCAAGCTCCACCAGAGCACAGAATCATTAACAAAAGAATAAAACCAAAGTGTTATCTTTCCTGAAAGTGCTCTATCAGAAACTGCACAGTCCGTTTCTGACAGAATTTTTTTATGAAACTCTAAAAACCACTAAGGAGTATTTCCAGATGCCTATAAGCAACTGGCAAATTGCTTGATCAATTCAGAAAAAACACTAACTATATATCTTCATATGTGACTCTACTTCATGAAACCAAAATTACGTTACAATCCAACATCAAAATGAAGTATTTAAAATCATCCTTCAAGATAATGTGGTAATCTCACATGCCAATACTGAAGGAAAACAATGATAAAGACACTCTTAAGATTTCTTCAAAAGTATCTATTTCACTCAAGTTCTCATTTTGTAGGGATGGAGATGACCTGAATTTTCACATCACAAGCTTTTTATCATCAGCACCTCTGCAAAAAGCTCATGAGTGACCAGACTACAAATCCTGCCACAAAACAAGTGTTTAATTAAATAACAAAAAACAGGTACATGTGCTAACTATGCAGACATTCTAGAATGCTTTTCTTCAGGAACAGTAAAAAAAGGAACTTTACATTTATATTTAACAAAATCATAAAAACCACAAAATCTTAAAGCCAGTCTGTGATTAAGAGGTTTCCATCAACACAAATTTCTCTCATACTGGAGGCACTGCAATGTGGTTGATAATGTACCTGAGTCTAGGATCTCCCAATTCTCCCCATCCTCACCTCTTGTCCCTGAGGGCTGACGAATTCTACTGATTTCTTAAATCAGTGGCTCTCAACCATCCAAGTGCTCCAACCCTTTAATAAAATTCCTCATGTTGTAGTGACCCCAACCATAAAATTATTTCCGTTGCTACTTCATAACTGTAATTTTGCTACTGCTATGAATTGAAATGTAAATATCTGATATGCATAATATCTGACATGCGACCCCTTGTGAAAGGGCTGTTCAATACCCCTGGGGCCGCAACTCATAGGCTGAGAACCTCTATCTTAAATGAAATAGTCATTATTAGCAATATACTTTTCTATTCCAATATTAATTCTGTTTAATTCCAGGGTAAAGGCTTTGAGATAAATGAAATAATGTTTAAAAGGTATACTCTTCCTATATTAAACTAAGTGGTTAGGAGTAATTATTGTTCTTG
This sequence comes from Lophiomys imhausi, assembly GCA_907164525.1. Lineage (NCBI taxonomy): Eukaryota > Metazoa > Chordata > Mammalia > Rodentia > Muridae > Lophiomys > Lophiomys imhausi. The sequence continues at coordinate 266,727 of CAJQZJ010035590.1, read as the reverse complement.
CAAAAGACCTGGGTTCCATTCCTAACTCCCACACAGCTGCTCACAAACTCCCACTGGAGGACATCAGAAGCCCTCTTCTGAATTCCGCTGGCACCACACATGCATGGTGCACACATAAGAGATACAGGCATCACACTGGCACTCATAAAAATAAATATTTTAAAGAGAAAATAAATAAATCTTTTTCTTTAGAAAAACAAAAAGGGAATAAGCAGAGTGAGGAAGGAAATGTGTGACCTCTTTGTGTGGAGATGGATTTCTAGACTGGAAAGCATTACGAGGCTGCACAACCTTGGAGAGCAGGGGAGGACAGAACACCATCCTCACCCAGGCCTCTAACACTGCTGCTGAGAAGTGCTCCTTGTGTGCCACTCATCATCTTATTTTGAACTCAGAAGTAAAAAACTAGCTGGTGGGCACAGATTAAGGAGTAGGTTTGGTTGGTTTTTTTATTGCAGTGAACCTCTCTTAGAGAGCTATGGATACCTAGAAGTACTAGTAAAGTTGCTAAATTCAACTAGTGAAGGAATATATTCTGCAAGAACTTTTATCAACACATTAAAAAGCAAGACTAGATAAACACTCAGTGGATTTTGATAAAATATCTCCCTTAGTTTCTCATACAGGAGAAATCTCTTTTCATCATCAATTATTCACTTTTGAATTATGCAGCCTACTTGTCCCCTAATTTATTTTGGCCTCAATGGCTTCTACTCTGGCTTTGAATTAAGAGTGTAAACATATTTAATCAATATTAAAGAATTAAGGATGTGTGGTTACAACTCTACTTTGTAATAGTTTGCACATGTGCTATCCATCAAAAACCATGAGAACGAATTCCAGGTTGTTATAAGCTGTTGGTTAGTGTCCATATGAATACAATTTCATTGCTGTGTCTGGCCTGACATTCATTTGTAATGCTTTCTGAAAAGTAACTTTAAATGCACTAAAGAACAGAAGAAGCAAGGCTTCATTTCAACTGAGAGGGAATTAAAGTAAACACACACTGAACTTTTAAGACATCAAAAACTGCTATACCAAGAAAATGAAAGTATTTCAAACTGACAAATTAGACACAAGCTATTTTATACAAATTTATTGCATTATAAACATGTACTTTCTATAACTAGGTAAGGATAAAATAATAAAAATTTTCAAAATCTCCATAAATCCTTATTTTGGTACATGCATTAGATCTGAACACACCTTTCCAAAATAAAAATATTGAGATTTTTGGTTGCAATAAATCTAAACTGAGGAGAAAAATGTTCACCCTTTACAAGATATAATTACAGAAAAAGGTAACATATCAGAATTGAGCTATAAAAACCAAGTGAACCAGATATATATTCACTTCAAGATCCTTTAGTTACCTATCTATAAAAGTCATTAACAAACATACTAGTAAGAATTTTAAATATACTGAATGTTATAATGATAACGTAAGTACATCCATCTTCCATTTGTCAAAACTCAAACTGCATGCCCACTCAAGCTCAGCATGTTTTACTGCTCTTAAGAATGCACCAAACCCAACGGCAGTAACAGGCAACATACAAGCAGTGTTGCCTGTACAGTGGTAAGCACAGCTGCCTTCCAACACAGTAGATATAAAAGCCAGAATTTGTAGTTCTAGTAATTTGGTAACAAGTTAACCAAGAAAACTACAACTTTTTACTTGATTTGTACAGATAGACAAAATAAAATATATTTAAAATTCTTTTGGCTAGAGAGATGGCTCAGCGGTTAAGTACACTGGCTGCTCTTCCAAAGGACTCGAGTTCAAATCCCAGCAACCACACGGCAGTTCACAGCTGTCTAATTGCTGGTCATGGTGGCACATACCTTTAATCCCAGCATTTGGGAGGCAGATCTTTGTGAGTTCAAGGTCAGCCTGGTCTACAAAGTGAGTCCAGAACAGCCAAGGATACACCAAGAAACCCTGTCTCAAAAAAAAAAAAAAAAAAAAATTCTTTGAGCATAGAACTAGGGTATCAGCCAGGCATAGTGGTATACACCTTTAATCCCAGCACTCGGGAGGCAGAGGCAGGTGGACTTCTGTGAGTTCAAGGCCAGCCTGGTCTACAAAGTGAGTCCAGGACAGCCAAGGATACACAGGAGAAACACTGTCTCGAAAAACCAAAAAAAAAAAAGAACTAGGGTAGAAAGGGGTGATCTGCAGAGAACAAACACGACAGAGTAAAAAGGCAACACTTGCTAGAGTGGGTCAAGAACAACACTAGAGGGCTTTCTCATCTCAGAAACTAAAGGGCTTCTATGCTGGTGGCAAATTGAGGAAGAAGACAAACACGCCTGTGTTAAGATCCCTGCACAAGCTCTGACTCTAGGAATAACTCAACAGGACAATTTGCATTCCAGCTGAGAAAGGAAAGCAGCTCTTCTATCTTGGCCTAACCCTCTGAAAAGGAGAAAAATGAAAACTCACCAAACACTGTGTAGCCACAAAACGCCCTCAAAGACTGAGGGGTTTGAATTTATCATATATATAGTATTGGAACTCCCAACACCAAAACTAAATACAGAGTCGGGCATAACATAATCGTGCTTAGACTTAGGAGGCTGAGGCAGGAGAAAGGCCATAGTTAGAGGCCAACATGTTACAGTATGAGACCTGCATTCCTAGCAGGATCATTAAGTTTAAGTTGCACTCGAATTCTAGACCACAGAATAAGACATGCCTCAAACACACAAACCAAGCTGAATGTCTTATTCTTAATTCTCTCTCTTTTTAAAGATTGGTTTACTTATTTTACATATATGAGAGCTCAATCTGCATGTACACCTACATGTCAGAAGACAGCATCAGATTCCAGTATAGATGGTTGTGAGCCCCCATGTGGTTGCTGGGAATTGAACTCCAGACGTCTGGAAGAGCAGACAGTGCTTTTAACCGCTGAGCCATCTCTCCAGCCCGAATGTCTTATTCTTTAGCAACACAAAGTGTCCTTCTTCCTAAGAATGAATTTTAAAGCATGAGCTATGGGCTGGGAACACAGCTTGGGGTGGAGTGCTTGCCTAGCACTCCAGAGGCAACAGTTTCGATTCAACAAATTGACAAAAACAAAAGGGTCATACAAAGAAAAGTTTTCATTAAAAAAAAAAGCTCTGAAAATACTACACTATATAAACTCATTTAGTGACACAAATGTTCCCTTTCAATATTCCCTTAATTAAAGTGGACTTAAAATATGGAACAAAAAAAATTAGACAATTCACTTAAGAGGCAGCAGCAAGTAGATCTCTGAGCTGGAGGCCAGCCTGGCCTTCACAGTGAATTCCAGGCCAGCCAGAGTTACAGAGCCAAGACAAACAAAGACAATTAAAATTCATTAACTTGAGACAAAATTATTAACATCACTTTATATAAAGAAAAACTGGTTGAGAGTTAGGACGTTTTCAGGGAAAAAAGTTCTATTCTAATATTTGAGAACATCTATACATACTCATACACTACGCCTCAATGGCCTAGATTGATATCCCAGAAACTGATCAGGCACAACTTTTAATAAAATTTCTTGACAAGACTAATTTTTCTAACATACTACTCTCAATCTTTAGGTAATAACAATATATTCATTTATCTATTTATTTAAAAAGTCAGTGAAGAAAGGCAATAAGGAGAATTTAAAATGCTACACATGTATAAAAATATAATAAACGTATTATTTTTACAATGCATATATGCTAATAAAATATTAATCCACTAACAAATAGTCATTTAATTAAAAAATAGAAAATATAAACCATAAATACAAATCCGTCAGCTACATTTTCCATACTGCAAACAACAACAACAACAAAACATACTTTTACATTGTAAAGTATTTTAAAATGTAAGGAGAGAGGTGGGCTTAAGTAGGTTTGAAAGACAAAATAGCTCTGAAAAAGGAAGGACCAGTGTAAAGTGTGCAGTAAGAATAGCAGACTCAAGCCGGGCAGTGGTGGTGCACGCCTTTAATCCCAGCACTTGGGAGGCAGAGGCAGGCGGATCTCTGTGAGTTTGAGGCCAGCCTGGCCAGCCTGGTCTACAAAGCGAGTCCAGGACAGCCAGAGCTACACAGAGAAACCCTGTCTCAAAAAAAACAAACAAACAAACAAAAAGAATAGCAGACTCGATTTTTAAAGGAGCTGTTCTGTGGGAACAGTAAGTAGGCATGACAGCCCAAAGCTTTCTAACTACCCTGAGGCTCTCACAACCAGCCTGAGCTATGCAGACCTGAGCTTAAGAGAGAAAAAAGACATGAAAGTGGTACTGGGATGAAAAAGAACTTGAGGGGAGGAAGAAGGGGATACGGAGGATAGCATGGGTGAGGAAAATAAAAGTATAATATATGCAGGTATGTAATTGTGAAAGAATGAATAATTTTTAAAATACACACATAAATAACATCCCTTGAGTTTAAAAGAGTCAGAGTCCCACACTTCTAAGTACAGCATACCTAAATTGTTGATTTAAATATATACATGTAAAATAAAAAGTTCCAATATTCAGAATACTTTAATAAAATGTCTACATTTGGCAGGGCATGGTGGCACATGCCTTTAATCCCAGCACTGGGGAGGCAGAGGCAGGAGGATCTGTGTGAGATCAAGGCCAGCCTCATCTACAAAGTGAGTCCAGGACAGCTAGGGCTCCACAGAGAAACCTTGTCTCGAAAAAACAAAAACAAAAAAGTCTACATTTATATTAAGACGGAGTCTCACTCTGTAACCCAAAATGGCCTGGAACTCATTCATGTAACCTGGGCTGGCTTCAAAATCATGGTAGTACACCTGCCTCAGTCTCCCAAGTGTTAGAACTATAGGTGTAAGCCATCATACCCAGCTCTTTTAACATGTCTCTGTTGAAACTTGATGTCACAATTGAGAGGAGCTTTGTGGACAAGATATCCTGGGTTCAATCTCCATTATATATACACACAAACACACACACATTGGGGGGGGGGGGAATAACTCAGTATTTTACAGATGAGGAAACAAGTCCAAAGCCTGAAGTAACACACTAGTGAATAACAAGATGAATAAGAAACAAAACAAGCTTTGGTTAGCATATTCCTATAAAATATAACCTGGATAAGGTTTTTCAAAGTAAAGACTTAAAAAACTCTTAATTTTAAACATTCATAAATAAAAGCTATGCTGTATTTTTTAAATTTCTAAAAGCTCGTATTTGCGCGTGTGCGTGCGTGTGTGTTTAGAGGCGGGGGTGCATAGGCCCACACTGCAAATGTAGAAGAGGGTAACTCAACACAAGGCAGCTCTCCCCTTCTACCATGCGGGTTCTATGGCTCAAACTCAGGTTGCCAGGCTCAGCAGCAGGAACCTTTTCCCACTGGGCCATCTCCCCAGTCCAGGGTAAAACTGTTAACTCACAAGAGACATGCCAAAATATAAATTTCCTTAAAAATGCTTTATATTCTTAACAAGGAAAACTATAGAATGTATTAAAGAGAATACATTACATGAACCCTATTAATTTATGAAGTTCAGCCATTCAAAGCACATTTATCAAATACCTAAATGTGACAGGAACTAGTTTAGTCATCTTGATATAGTAATGCAATAAATATTTTTAAACATAATCTATGACAATTAATTTCCCCATCAGTTACACATTAGATCACTCTTTTTTATGCCCCTAGCCTTTGGTTTTCTGAGGTATATATATATATATATATATCTTACTATATAGCTCAGGTTTGGCCTTGAACTTGCTATGTGGCCCAGGCTTACCTCTAATTCCTGATCCTCCTACCTCCACCTCCTGAGTGTTTTCCTAAGCACTTTTAAGTAAATATTTAGTGTTATTAATATTACACTTAACAATGAATATAAAAATCTATCTTTAAAATATGTGCCATTCAGCTGGTTAAGACAGGAGGATCACAAGTTCACTGACCACACACAGGATGAATTCAAGCTGAATCACGAACATTTAATTTGGAAGAAATATTTAGTGGTTTGGAAACAAGCATATGCGACTTACGCCTGAACCAGGTTCTCAGCATCACCAGGGTCAGTATAGTAATGTGGGAATCAGAATGAGCTTTGTTTTTTAACTGTACAGGAATGTCTTCTACCCAATACAAAGGACAACATTGCTTCCTGGCCTGAATTCTACACTACCAGACAGTATTAAAAGCAAAGGGGGGAGGGGGCAGACTAATAGAGGCCCAATTTATAAGACTCTTCCTCCAGTCTAGGCTAAATGAACTGATAATACAAAGAACTCCACACATCCAAAAGCACACAGCTGTCTGCACCAGTTTCCAGGATTCAACAATACCAGTCGTTCAACTGCCTTCCTCTTACATGTCTCGTTCAACTGCCTTCCTCTTACATGTCATGTCAGAGACATCAGCTGATTCTTCTGAATCCCAAAACCCAGGATCCTGGAACTCTGAAAAAGTCTACCTTTTCCCTCAACACTGTTTTCATGCACTTTATCTGAAAAATAAGCTTCATGTTTCCCCTAGAAAATAAATCTGGAAATCATCTCTTCTGTTTGACAAGCAGTAAACTATCTGTAATAGCTCTTGCACTAAAACCACAATGCATGACATAAATCTAAGATCAATAATACTGAAAGAAGATAGAATATATTTTTTATTTCATGAGTTTAAAATATAATTTTAAATATCTTCCCTATCATACTAATTATCAAATGTATACCATTTGGATGAATTCTATTTGGTCCCAATTACATGTTAATCATATTTACTTATAGATTGTGTGTGTGTGTGTGTGTGTGTGTGTGTGTGTGCACATGAATATGTGGTAGTAGAGAACAGCCTGCAGGAGTTGGCTCTCTCCTTGTAGCGTGTGAGTCCTAGGACTCAGACTACTCAAGTTATCAGCCTTGGTGACAAACACCTTCGCCCAACAAACCATCTCATCAGCCATATATTATGCTTTAAATAGCCGTGGGTCAAAGTAACTTCCCAAAAAGTAAAAGAATGTTTTAGAACTGTTCAAGAGGAGGAGGAGAAGGTAAACTTATGGCCCCCCATTAACCACAGACATCAGAAATAATGAATATATATATAAAATATATATAATGAATATATATAGTGATATATATAGTATATGTGTGTGTGTGTGTGTGTGTGTGTGTGTGTGTGTGTATACACATATATTACATTACTAGGTGTTAGGGCCTCAGGAAAAGAATGTGTATATTTGCACCAAATCACATTTAGAAGCTAGTGATACTATTTCTACCTACAAAATACATTATTATTGATTCTTATAATGATATATAAGCTAAGCCATTGGTAAATGTTCACATTTAATATTGATAAGGCAAACAGATAAAAATCTCTAATGCACTTTTTAGTAATATGCCAGGCCTATCAGAGCAGCAGTAAAGCTCATTTGTTTTAAAAATGAAATGAGAGTAATTTTCACTCATGAAATTATTACCTCAAAATTATTTAAGAGTTGAGAAAGTATGAGTGTGCATCTATGCGCATTACTATGTACTACCACACAGTTATAATCCCGTGTAGAAATGAGCAAGGTGCTGTATCAGAACTGTGGTACTCAAGTTGTAAAGCCATGGACTGGAATAACCAACCTACTAAGAGCTCTCATTGTCCTTCAACTCCTTGAATGCTGCCTTTTCCATCTCCAAATACATACAACAAAGTAAACACTGTGAAGGAAAAGTTGTCTCTCCCAAGTTTTCTATCTTTAAATAGTATATCCTTAAAACTTTACTCCTTTCTTCCCAAATGAAGTAAAAAATAGAGAGGTCTGATACATACTAACCATGAAACAGCTCATTTCAGTTATCACCCTTATAGTGGGTAAGAATACACTTATCAGACGGGCGGTGGTGGCGCACACCTTTAATCCCAGCACTTGGGAGGCAGAGGCAGGCGGATCTCCATGAGTTCGAGGTCAACCTGGTCTACAAAGCGAGTCCAGGACAGCCAGAGCTGTTACACAGAGAAACCCTGTCTCGAAAAACAAAAAAACAAAAGAATACACTTATCAAGAAGAAAAGAAGGGAGGGTAGTACGGTGGAACAAGCACTTCTAATACCAGCTCTCAGAAAAGTGAAGGAGTATTACAAATGCCAGGCCAGCCCAGCCCAGCCCAAGCTACATAGTGAAACTCTTGAGAAATCTCTGCCAGAAGGAGGGAGGGGGAAGAGGCTGGGGGAGTGGGAAGAGGGAGAACTGTCTTTTCAGCAGTCTTCTTCCCAAATGGCCAGTGAAAGCAGCAGATCTCAAGTGATCTACAATAGCAGTAAACTCACAAACACACCAGCGCCCCTCACACCTACAAACTCTATTAGCAAAACACCACCTCCACCACTCAAGACTTCTTCAAAGTTGTCAAGAACCAAGTTCTTACCAGAACAGCTTACTGAGCATACAGTCTTTAAGACTCACTATTCTGATTCCCAGCCCACTTTCTGATGCATTAAGAGCCAGGGAAATGGCTTAGAGAGGAATGACATCACTTAAAGGTACTTGCACCAAGCCTGCCCCCCAGTTTGATCCATGTGACTGGGTGAACTGACCACCTGGAAGCTTTCCTTCCACCTCTGCACACCTAATGTGTGTACTGTTTAAAGGACCATGTCACTTCAACAGGTGCTCTCTCGTGATGGTTAACATTACATTTAAAGTTTAGACTTACTATGCTTCAGACCAAAATAAGACAGAAAAATATTTGCCTCTAACATGTAAGCCTCCCACTTAAACAGGCTGTACCCTGTCAATCCACTTCCCTTTTCTCTCAGTTGAAGACTGTTTTGGTTTTTTTTGAAGACTGTTCTTAAATTGACTGATCTTATAAAATTTGCTGTTCTTCCAAGATGAGTAGCTCATAAGACTAACTGCTGTTTCTACTTCTGTAATCAAAATTGCTTATTTCTCTTCTCAAAAAGACAATTCCAAGATCCAAAATTGTAACTTTGTGGTTTTTGCCTTTTTAAACGCTGGGCTGATATGGTTGGGAGCTGCATGCATCTTGGGAGTATTCTCAGGGGTAAACCTGGTGCCAGGTTTGGGTACCTAAATAAAAAGCCTCTTATTAAAACTTACTCACAGTCATGGTGAATCTGAGGAACGCCAGACCCATAACAACTCAATGTCATTTAGAAACAGACATTCTCTCCAGGACATCTAACCCTTAAGATTTCACTATACTACTGTCATCTTTTACAGCTAAAGAAATTCTTCATTTTTTACAACATGGCATCATCTTTCATCTACACTAGCGAGTCAGACCTGATATCAAAACAAGAACCCATATAAATCTTTATCTGATTTTCTCCAAGTTCTACTTTATTCTACATAGAATTTACTCCCTTCTGCAAAGAGGTTTAAAGCACTCTAATACGATTTGGAAAAAAAAAAAATCAAAGAAACGTGTTAAAATATAACAGTATTCAGAAGACACTTTAGGATTTTAACAAAATATTAGTCAAGTCATTTCAGGCTCATGCTCACAAAGCCACTCACATTTGCCATAAGAATATACTGAATGAAATCATAAAACACCAAGACTCAGAGAATAGAGGAGGAGCAATGTTGGCACAGAGTTTCTGTTGTGTGATACAAGATTTTCAGTTTTGCGCTATCTTTCTCTTTAGAAAAAAAAAACCCTTACAGCACTAGGAATGCACCGCAAGAGTAGAGCTCGTATCTCACCTGAGCAAAGCCTTGGGTTTGATTTCTAGAGGTGGGGGAGGTAAAATCATCACTGTAAGTTCATGAAATGCACGTTTAGCTACATAGAAACAAGCTGTTTAATAATTACTCTTGCCATTCAGCACAGATATGTTAAGTAGTATATCAGAGCTTAACATGAAAGATCTATTATTGCAAAGTGATTGGTTATAAGGTAGTCTAAAATCAAGAATATTTTTAAAATTTCATCTTAAGTGATCAGATGCTAAGTCTTCTTTCTTTTCACTTAATTATTTAAAACAATGGAGAAGAAAAATCAAGAACTATAAACATAGCTGTTCTATTACTGCTGTAAGAAACAAAACTATTTACACTGTTGTTTTTTTATATTTTTAATGTCATAAGCTTTATTACAAAAAAAACCTTGCAAATAAAAATCATACACCAAAACTAACCAGACCCAAAGTCTATACATCTCAATGAACTTCTATACAGTTTAAATATTGATTATGAAGCCACAGAGCTTTACATTTGATTTTACACTTTCACTTACTAGTTATATATTTATGCACTTATCCATGATCCAAAACAAAAAATCCACAGCAACATTAGAAGTAGAAAAACAATTAGCTTTATAGTCTTTTTCATATCTCATGTCCATCACCTAAATTCAGTCCTTCCTAATCCCCTAGCATTTACCCTTTCTTATTGTCTTTTCTGTTATACTATGCTTATATGTACATTTGTTTATGTGTGTGTGAATGTGTGTGTATCTGACTAGACTCCTCATATGAAGGAGAACATGCAGTTTTTCTTTCTTTCTGAAATTGTATAACCTCACTTATTATTTTACATTGTTAAGTTCATCCATTTTCCTGGATTTTTTTTTTTTTTTGGTTTTTTTTCGAGACAAGGTTTCTCTGTTTAACAGCTCTGGTTGTCCTGGACTCGCTTTGTAGACCAGGCTGGCCTCGAACTTGCAAAGATCCGCCTGCCTCTGCCTCCCAAGTGCTGGGATTAAAGGCGTGCGCCACCACCGCCCGGCTTCCTGGAATTTTTTTAATTTTGCTTTTCTTTAGAGCTGAACAGTATTCATGTGTGTGTGTGTGTGTGTGTGTGTGTGTGTGTATATATATATATATATATTTACTTTATTATTATCCAATCATCTGCTGACTGACACCTAGGTCAACTCCAATGCTTTGCTCTAGTGAATAAAGCAGTAACAGACATGCACATACAAGTATCTCTATGGTAGTATATGCAGTTCTCTTGACATATGCCCAGGAATGAAATAGCTGGGTTACAGCATAGTTCTATTTTTAATTTTTTGAGAAATCTCCAAACTGATTTCTACAATGGTACTATTAATTTGCACCCCACCAACAGTGAATACACAGTGGATAAACATTATTCTTTAAGAATGAACTCAACTTTCCATAGTTAAGTCTACTTGACAACAAATCCCCAAAGTCCTGTTTCTTTCTTTTTTTCCTCTACCAGTAAAGGGGGTGGGGGGTGCCAGTGAAGGACGACAGGGAAAAGAAACTGGAATGCCTTTTGTACATTACACAAACACTTACCCACTTGATGGATCTAAGGCAATAGCTCTGGGTTGATCCAATTCTTGCCAAAATAAAACTTTTCGTAAAGATCCATCTAAATTAGAAACTTCAATACGATTAGTTTCAGAATCTGTCCAGTATAATTTTTCTCCAAGCCAATCACATGCCAGCCCATCCGGGGACAATAGTCCAGAAATGACAACATTCTGCACACTCTCAGTTTTGTTAAATTCTGTTCGCTTAATGGCTTCTTCGCTGACATCACTCCAGTATATCAAGCCATGACCAAACACAAAGTCCACCGCAGCTGCGTCCTCCAAGCCTCCAACTACAATCGTTGCATTCTCTTTGCCGTTTGTAGCATCAACCAATCTCAAGTCTCGTCTGTTTGCATAAAGCAACAAAGGGGCCGCTGAAACAAAAAGAAAAACAGGTAAGAAAGAAGACATATCAGCTCTTATAAATTGGGTTTCAAATCAGCACTTACGACTAAATAGTTTAAAAAGAAAATGGGACATAGGCGGCTGGAGAGATGGCTCAGCAGGCTCACTTTCTGCTCTTACAAAGGACTTGGTTCCTAGCACATCAAAAAGCTCACAACCACCTATATGCAACTACAGCTTTATCAAAGTTAAACATTATTTCTTTAAGGTAGGGTTTATAATTTAGTTTTGTATTAAGTTTAGTCCGAGATCACTAATTTTTTTTTTTTTTTTTGAGACAGGGTTTCTCTGTAGCCCTGGCTATCCTGGAACTCACTCTGTAGACCAGGTTGGCCTTGAACTCACAGAGACCTGTCTGCCTCTGCCTCCTGGGCCCTGGGATTAAAGGCATGTGCATGTTATCATGCCCAGCCATTACAGACAGTTTCAAACTGCCATGTGAGTGCTGGGATTTGAACCCAGATTCTTTTGAAGAGCAGTCAGTGTTCTTAACCACTGAGCCATCTGTCCAGCACCTTGAAATCACTAATATTGAGCAGCATAAGTTATATTATCAGGTTGTACTAGGCTGCTTATTTTAAGTTTTATTAAGGTATTGATATTGTTTGTCAATAAATGTTACTTATGTAAAGCATAAAATTTAGGAGGTTTTGATGTGTGTGTACAGCTGTGAAGCTAATTCATAACTGAGAAAAGATTCCTCATATCCCTGTGGGAGATGCAGCTCAGTGCTAAGTGCTTGCCTGGTGTTTGCAGGGTTCTGGGCTCAGTCCCTAGCACTGCAGAAAAGCAATGGGGGAGCTTAGCTCCTGCTTCCTTTCTTTCCCACTCCTGCTTACCTCAAGAAAGTCAGATTTTGTAAGATTAGATTTGTTGACATTTCTTACAATCTTTCATAGATGAGCATCATAAAATATTTTTTCTTTTTGGACGTCAATATTATAAATTCTGGGGTTTTATTTTAAATATCTATTCTAAATTTCTGACATTTACTTTCCTAATATCAAGCAGCAATTAAAAATCAAGTGCCACTTGTCCTACAGTGCTTCCTCTGACAATGGGAAGTCTTTACCTCACAATAAATTCCCATCAGCCATGAGAGACCACAGAGCACTTAAAATATAGCTAATGGAACATCAATTTTTTACTTTGTAAACATTAATTCATGTCAATTTAAACAAACAAATATGAGCAGTGGCAGTAAAGCAGTGATTCTCAACCTGTGGGTCACAACCTCTTTTGGGTCAAACAACCCTTTCATAAAAGTCACCAAAGACCATTGACAAACAGATATTTGCATTACAATTCATAACAGTAGCAAAATTTTAGTTATGAAGTAGCAATGAAAATAATTTTATGGTTGGCAATCACAACACGAGGAACTGTATTAAAGGGTCGAAAGGTAGGAAGGTTGAAAACCACTGCAGTAAAATAAAGTGAAGATCTAGAAGCTGGAACAAAGATGGCAAGCAAGGCAACAAAAATGAAAGTATGACACAATAATCTCCACGATCTTCTTTCACAGTTACGTAAGGTCTAACTAAGTCTGCTCAAAGCCCAACCCAAGGACTATCTAAAATTATATTTCTCCTTTTTAAAATATTTATTCTTATTTTATAAGTGTTTTTTTTTTTTTTGCAAACGGGAAAATACTTATATAATCTAGAAATAAGCCAGGGTGGGTGAGTGGCTGGGGTGTCTGTCTGTCTGTGTTGAGTGTTCTGCCTGCATGTCTGTGCACCATGTGTATGCCTGGTACCCACGGAGGCCAGAAAAGGGTGTGAAATTCCCTGGAACTGGAGTTACAGAGTGAGCCACCCTGGGAATATTAGAAATCAGAACCAGGGTCCCTGTAAGACTCAAGTGCTCTCAACCCCTAAAAGTAACCTTCCCACTTTTAATTAAAAACATTATTCTAATTTGAAAAAATTAAGTGCCTCACAAAACTACCAAAAAACTGTAATGGTTAAGCCCATTTATAGGCATTATCACCCATGAAAGAATATTCATATACCAAACTTGTTTATGTCAGTAAGTGGCAGCCAAATGACTTTCATAATTTCCAAGTCAAACAATATCTCCACTGAACAGTTTTTATCTTCAAAAATCTAAAGAAATTTCCTGGTAATTTAGAGTTTCGTGGGTCTTCTGAGTGCCACCAGCACTGGAGGAGACCAGGAGCAGATAGATCAGTATCTTTAATGTAACAGCACTAGTTATAATTGACAGTTCTAGGGACTGTGCACTTACCTAAACATTATCAAAAGGTCTGTCTGTACAGCTACCCTCCAGATACATGAATATGGTCCATAACACTGCCACCAATATCGGCTAAGAAGGTATTGCATCGAGAAAATTATAGTACCATTTTTATCTACTCACTAAGACAGACTCTACATACTTCTTCCCTGTCAGTTGCACGCATAACTTTATGTATTCACTCCACAATGTTTACCTGACTTCATAACAATCACAGGGCAGTCATGTCTCTTTAGCAAACACTCGCAGGAGCTCAGGAATCTGTTCTCATTCAGCAAATCCCTACCAAACTTCCTTCCTGAACCTCCTCTGCTCTACAGATTTTCACACTTTAATCCTTCAATGGATGTGAGGGCATCTGTCATTCCACTGATCTCCAGGGTTTGTTTGGCCAATACTGCTAACTAGGTGGGTGTCTCTTTCCTCCCTCACTGCTCCTTGTGCATCCCTCCCAAAGCTGTGTATTCAAAGACCTTCCCCCAAATAAAGGAGGACCAGTTTTTGGTCAAAGGTAGCCACGTTCCTCTACTAGAACCTCCAAACAAGTTCTCAAGGTCCATTTAATCTTTCATTCTCAGATCATCTAGTAAAAAGGTTAAATGCCATACATCTCTTTCTTTTCCCTTGATGGACAGACAAGGTCTTGCTTTGTAGCCCAGGATGGTCTTAGACAACATTCTCCCTGGGTTCTAGGATATAAGCATAGATCACATTTTCAACATCTGATACTTCTCAAAAAGTTCTCTGGGCCCAGGCATGGTGGTACACACCACCAAGCCCAGCACTGGAAGCAGAGACTGGTAGATTTCTAAAAGTTTAAAACCAGCCTAGTCTATATAAACATGCTCTAGGCCAGCCAGGACTATACACCCATTTCCCCTGTTCTCAGCAGGATGTGGGAGAAATGTCCTTCCTTTTCTGTGGGGTCAAGGAACACTTTAGGCTCACTCTCTCTGAAATTTTGCTCCATCAGTTGCTCCATATCTTCAAAGGCTCACAGTAGGCTCAGGTATCAAACACTCTCTCCAACTCTAACCTTGCTTACAATCAAGAAACTACTTCTCGCCGGGTGTGGTGGCACATGCCTTTAATCCCAGCACTTGGGAGGCAGAGGCAGGTGGATCTCTGTGAGTTCAAGGTCAGCCTGGTCTACAGAGTGAGTTCCAGGGCAGCCAGGCCTGTTACACAGCGAAACTGTCTCGAAAAACCTGAAAAAACAAAAAACAAAAGAAAATACTTCTCTTTCTCTAAGTACACTTCACATCACCATTCATCTCTATCAATTTCTTCAGTCTAACTTCATACACACTACTCAACTGAACCTGCTTTCCCAAGGCTTCAGGAAAAAAATCCAACTAAAATCCTTTTCTCAGTCCTTAGTCTTCACTTCTCTATAGTATTCACTATAGCCCTACTGATAGAATGCACTCTCTATATCATACTATTCCTGTCTGTTTCAAATCTTTCTCTCACTTCTCATACACACATAGTATTCCAAGACCTCTAGTCCCCAAATGAGAGAATACAAGGGAACTACTCAGATTTTCCTGATCATGGAACTCTACACTACTGATTTCTAAACCACCAACTTAACCTTATGTTTGGTTCCCCGGGCTTTTTTTGGGGGGGAGGGGGGCCAGTTACAACCTTCCTATCACTGACTTAAAATTCATTCCCTCCAAAAAATTCTTCAAAGATGTCACAATTCTTTGTGGGGTGAGGATGGTATAGGTCAGTGTGTGCAAGTGTAGGGTGGCTGCACTAGCCTGGGCAGCCAGAGGTGGACATCAAATGTCTTCTGAGATGTTACCTCTCACTGAGCCCAGGCTGGATACCCAGTAAGCCCCTCCCCAAAGATGATCATGAATCTTGCCAGTGCTGGGGCTATACATGAATACCAGCAAACCTTGCTTTTACATGGGTGCCAGGGATCCAAACTCAGGCACTTACACTTGCTTATCAGGCAGCTTTACACAGAGGCATCTCCCCAAACCAGGTCTCCTAGTCTTACCATGGGTATGCCTCCTCCTTCCACTCATCTGCCAATCACTGCGCAATTAGCTATTCTTTACCGTTTAAGTGTGGCCTTCATTTCTAGAGCCACTGTTGCCCTAGGCTTCATGAGTTCACATCTAAATCACCCAAACGCAAATGATTTCAACATTCCCCCGTTCCTACTTCTAATATATGATTGTACTTCACCCAACTCAAAAGCTTTCGCATTCCCTTTGCATAAGACATGAACCCTCAACACCCCAGCCTTCCATCCCACTATTCAACTTCCTCCTTAAACTCCAATTCATCTTTGATGACCTCAGTACATAAAAACAGATTTTAATATATAAAGTAAAAACACATCACATCATATATCATCACCAGTATACTCATTTCCTGTTCTCTTCATATTTCTCTCCCAGTGAGCAAATCTAAGTCTTCCAAGTTAAATTTAAATCTTATCTACATCTTTCCTCTTTTAACCTCTACAGTCTTTTATCACTTCACATTAGCTTTGTTTAAATGGGGTTTTTAGAGGGAAGGGGATGGGTGCTTGGATACAGATGCATGCCAGCACATCCAGCTTTTTCATTATAAATTTGTTTATTCGTGTGTGTGTGTGTGTGTGTGTGTGTGTGTGTGTGTGTGTGTGTGTGTACATGCACATACATTTTTAAGGCAGGCCGTATGACATGTTTCAGAAATCAACTCTTTCCACTGCATAGGTTCTGGAGATCAAATGTAGGTCCTCATGCTTTACTCAATGTGTCATCCCACCAGCTCCACATTACGGTTTATTGTTGTTGTTGCTGACACTGTGTTTTGTTTTTTGATTTTTTTCGAGACAGGGTTTCTCTGTGTAGCCCTGGCTGTCCTGGAACTCACTCTGTAGACCAGACTGGTCTAGAACTCAGAGATCCACCTGCCTCTGTCTCTCAAGTGCTGGTACTAAAGGTATGCTCTACCGTGCCCAGTCACTGTTTTGATACTAGCTTTTTTTGGAGTATATTTTCTACTTCAACTAGGGTCTCGGCTCCTTGGAATAAGAGCTATATGCCTTAGAACTAATTTATTCCTGCTGCCTAGTTCAGTTCACTGCACACAGTAAAAGGGTAAATATTTTTACTATATTTAAAAGCAATCTTCCAGAACTAGGGATATAGTTCAGTGACAGAGCACTTATATAGCATGCACAAAGCCCTAGCTAGAGCCCCAACCCTGCCAAAAATAACAAAAAAGTAATCTTTATCTTCTGGAGCAAGATGGCTGACCAAATAAAGATGACTGCCAACAGACTGATGAGTTGAGTTCAATCCCCAGAATCCCCACAGTGAGAGAGAACTGACTCCTTCAAGTTGTTCTCTGAATTTCACATGTGCGCGCATGCGCACGCGCACACACACACAAAATGTTCAAAAGAAAGAAAAGGAGAGGGGAGAAGGACAGGGAAGGAGAGGGAGGGGGGGGGGGGGGGGGGGGGGGGGGAGGGGAGAGGGGAGAAATTCACCATGCAGGGTAAGTAGGCTCCATGATAGAATACTTATCTAGCATGTATAAGGGCCTGGGACCCATCCCCAAAAAAACAACTGTATTTACAAAAGAACTTTAAGTTCCAACCAAGAGCTCATAAATGCCCTTGAAGCTACCTATTGTACTGATTTGATTAAAGTGTAATCAGACTTCTATCATCCCTTAAACTTTGGCTTAAGCACCCTCAGCTTAAGTAGATGTAGAATATAGTTTCCTCTCCTTCCTTCCTCTTGCACCTTTCTTTCTCCTCTCTGAGGATCAAACCAGGTCCTTATACAATCTAGGCAAGGGTTTACCACTAAGGACAACCCTAGCCAGTGAACATCCTCTCTTAACCATTACTCAGAATCAGCAGACCACATCAAAAGTCATTTGCTACATGGGCCTAGACACCTGCCAACCCCAACTAACCTAGTCACCTCCCCAGCAAAACCCCAGCAGCACTGTTCGCCACTACCTGTGAAAGAAGCTTTCTGCAAGTTTGCAAGATACTATTGTCAAAACAGACCCTGTGTTAAAGTCTTTTCAAATGTTTTCTTACATAGGCCTGCTTAGATATCACTTCCATTTCATATCTGTATGGTGACATCACTTGTATGGGAACACAATTTCAACCATGGGCACATGACAACCTCAACTCAAAGACAGTGCTCTGGGAATTATTTGCATGCCTCTCCTGTTCAGAGATGCCAGCTAGGCTGTGTTCCTAAGATCAACTCTTTTTTTTTTTTTATGTGTATAAAGTGTCTGCCTGATGTGTGTATGACTGTATGCCATATGTGTGCCTGATACCCAAAGAGGTCAGAAGAGAGCACCAGACCTCCTGGAACTGGAGTTATAGACCAGCATGAACTGCTATGTAATTCCTGGGAAATTGAACCTGGATCCTCTACTAGAGCAACAAGTGCTCTTAACTACTGATCCAACCCTACAGCTCCTGAAATAAACTCTTAAAACCAGTTCTCTAGACTTCTTGTCTGCTGTAGTAACATAAGGAACTACTCTGGATCTTTCAAGCAAACAGTTCCTCTGGCTGTGGGCACAGAAGCAGTCTCTGACACTAACAGAAGTATTCCAAGGTTTTCTTGACTCCTCCAAGGAAATGACACAAAGGAATGTCCTTGGCTCCTCACAAGGGAGTACTCCTTCCTAGCTTCTTTTAACCCTCACAAGGATCTTTATCAATGCCTTCCCTCTTCCCTGACCACATGCAGTACTCTCATGGCACTATGCCTGCCAGTTCAATGCCTTACAAATGACAAAATTCTACTAAAGACAATTGAGAACTTCAATATCCCTAAAAGCCTGACATCTTCCCTTACTAGCTCACCTAAGCCTCTATACCTAGCATGATCCTGCCACACACTCGTCCTTTCTTCTGTTGTGAACCTTTCCTAAAGCTTTCTTAAGCCCTTTCATTTATCTACTTTCAATACCCCAGGCTCCTCAATGACCTGTATCTTGTCAGATTCTTCCCTCCATCTCCAAACTCCCAAATCCTACAGACCTGTTTAGACCTGAGCTGCCCATCCTCCACTTCAGATTCAAGACTTGGAGACATCAGTAAGACAGATGGTCTCCCTTTAGTCCATGGCTCAAAAGTTAGTCTACATACTCTTCAGACTTTATATTGACTCAGCAAGCAACCTCAACTTAGTCGAACAGCCAAAAACAAAGTTTTGTGTGTGTGTGTGCAAACGCACACGCACGTGCCTGCATGTGTTTATGTAAAACCAAGGAGACGACTCAGTAGGTTAAGACATTTGCAACCAAGCCTGAGGATCTGAGTTGTCTCTGAAGAGCCACATAGCCATGGTGGCCACAAGTTGTGTACATGAACACACATACACACACACTCTCTCTCTCTTACTACAAATAAACAAATAAATGTAATGAAAACATAAAGGAGAAAAGGGCTAGAACAAGCTCTTTTATATCAACTAACAATGAGCTGAAAATTCCAATCTAAAATATGAGCTTTGCTGCTATATATAGGAAATACAGATTCTGTACTTGTCTATATGCTTACATCCATCTATGTAAGTTATTTTCCTATCTATGAATAGCATTACCAGATTTTAAAATTTCTTAAAGGAACCCTTAGACTAGCTTAAACATAAGTAAGTAATTATATAAATTAAGCATTGCTAAGATGTCCAAAATGTACCTTCAAAAGTACTTTTGTAGAAAGTAACCCAAATGTTTTAAGAATCCAAGTTAAAGCCAGTCATTACAAGCTCACATCTGTATTCATAGCACTCAAGAAGCTGGGACAGGAGGATTTCTAGGCCAGCCTGGGCTACAAATCAAATCTGAGGAAATCTAGATTATTTTTTTATAAGTACTTTATTTTTTTTCAAGTTACATCTCAGTCGCAAACCCTTCCCTATTCCCCCTTCCTGTCCCACCCTTCCACCCTCTTCCCCCCCCAACAGCTTCTCTTTTCATTCCAACAAATGGTTCTTTCTCTTATACAGACAGTCTCAAAAAAACAAAACAAAAAAAAAGCTAAGTAGGATAAAGTAAATATGGGTAATCTGACAAAAGAGACTAATTAAATATTGTTGGTTTACTAAAATATATGCAGGCATATGGTTCAGCACAACATTCAACAACATCTACAAGGTACCAAGTTCAATTTCCAACACAAAAGAGATAAAAAATAAAATGTTGAAAGTGATAGTTAATATCTGTATTCTATATCTTTTAAGTTTATGCATTAAGTAAAATACTAGCATAAATTTTTATTTTGTTTGGATATATTTTTCTAAACTTTAACCAAATAAACAAACATTACACCTGCATTTGCATTTAGCAATTAATCTGACAAACTCTATTTTAACAGCAATTATGTATTGTAATAAACCAATGTGAGGCTAGGAAAAAGTTCAGTTGGAGTTCCCATCCCAGAACCCACACAAAAACCAGGGAACAACAGTACAACCTAATTCCAGTGCTGCAGGCAGATCAATGAGCTCCAGGTTCAGTGAAAACCCTGTCTCAAAAAATATGTGAAGAATAATGGAGGAGGACACCCAACATTGACCTCTGGCCTCCAAATGTGCATGCTACATGTGCTCACATATACATGCACACATACATATACACAGACACACACAAACACACACACAACATACTAACCCAATGTGAAGATAGTTTCCAAATCTATAAAACTTCAGATTTGTTCTACATTAGTTAATGGATGTTTATTACCTATCTAGGTTATTTTAAGTAAACTATAACACTGAAGCCTATTTTCTAATTATATAGTTTCTTGCATGAGGGTTAAATATATGAGTTTATTAAATAACATTCATTTTGTGACACTGAAAAGTTGTACTGGGCCAGGAACACAGCTCAATGGTAATACACTTGTCTATCATATATAAGGCCCCAAGTTTAAATCTCAGCACCACAAACAAAAAGTAATAATAATTTTAAAATAAAAATTAAATAAGAGAAAGAAAAGAAAAGTACTGTCAGGAAACATCTGGCTGTAAAAAAAAAGGTGAAAGAGTTGTATTCGGAAGTTCTATTAGTCTACTATGAAATGCTGATATACAAGTTTCACAATTATCTACCAAGTAGTTTTCTCTTAAAGCATCAGTTGCTGCAATTACATGAGTTATAATTTTATATGCAAACGAGACTTCAAAATAGTGACACACAGGAACAACTTTGTATGCAAGATATGCAAGGTATGTTTTCATGAAGGAAAAAGACAACAGTTTTGTGCTACACTCAAATGATTACTGCTCCAAAATGAGAAGGAGGTAAATGTAGGACAAAATCTAAATGGCTGTAAAAGTTTTTAATGTATTCAAGTCAAAAGTGGCTGGGACCCAAAGAGTTTACATGTAAGCATTTCTTTTGAAAAATTAGATTTTGGTGTTCTCTGATAAAATTGCCAAATATTCTTAGGTATGAGATTAAAGAGGATTTAAAAGAACCGCCCTTGCCTTCTAAATAACTATCATAATCCTTTTGGACACCACAGGTTCCCTATCTTAGCAGTATTCCCCATGCTTAACACTGACTTTATTATGTGCTGGAGTATTTAAAACAAACAAACAAACAAAACCTCACTTAAGAACTAGGTTTTTTTAACTATACTATTACCACGTGTGATCCATAAGCCTCACTATTTAATCACATATTCAGTGGTCCTAACAGCAAACGACACTCTGCCCTTTCAAAACCAAATCCTAAGTGAAGTGTGTCTAATGTACCACCTTTAAGATTCTCAGAGGAGCCGGGCGGTGGTGGCGCACGCCTTTAATCCCAGCACTTGGGAGGCAGAGGCAGGCGGATCTTTGCGAGTTCGAGGCCAGCCTGGTCTACAAAGTGAGTCCAGGACAGCCAGGGCTACACAGAGAAACCCTGTCTCAAAAAAACAAAAAAAAAAAAAAAGATTCTCAGAGGACCATGACAAATCATAAAGAGCTTTTCTTTTAAACATGTAAAAGTTTAAAGTTAGCAATAATGCTTATCTAGTCAAATGTTAAAAATTCTATTGGTAGAACCATTATTTGGACTGAAAGGGAGAGCAGTTGGGGGGAAAAATAAATACCTTAAACTTAAAAAAAAAAAGAAGGGAAGAGGATGGTGGGGCTGAGGGGGAGGAGGGTGGAAGGGTGGGACTGGAGGGGGGAGTAGGGAGGGGATTGTGATTGAGATGTAACTTGAAGAAATAAAAAATAAATTATTAAAAAAAATTCTATTGGTAAGCTCTATCAAAAGAAAGCTTATCCTCCCTAGGATATAGGAGTACAGGTAAGATATTAATCTGAATTATTTCAAAATATATACACAAGTATGAAATTGTTAGAAATTAACAATGTGCTTCTATTTTCAGAGTCCAGGTCTGCTTTGCTTATTGTCAAGACTATAGTACAGTGCACTCCATCTCAATTATACTTTTGGTTCAGTGTTAACTTGATCACAATTAGCTTTGAAGTGAATGTGGTAGACCAGGGTTATAAACTGAGAATTCACATCATTAATTTAAGGAACTTTATTGTACGGACATGAAGTGTCTACTCCAAACCTAAGTCATTTTACTTGATAATGTTTATATATTCTTGACATACTCTGTTTGCTTAGTATTTTGAGAGCACTACATCTGAGGCTTGTTATATATAGTTTTTTCTCTGGAAAGGCTATATTCGTCTATACTAACTTGTCAGATGTACTAGCTACTCCTCTTTTAAAATAAAGTTAATAAGTCTGCTTATAGACATCTTAAAACTGTTTCTGATTGACCCAATTTGGTATGCATGCCTCAAAAATACCACACATCCTACATTCTTGCCAATTGCTTTGTTTTTGTAGTAACCATTCATCAGATTTTTTTTTTCACTTTTAAAATTATCAGTAAAGGGTTAGTCATTCCATGTGATTTATTCTGTCATCTACTCTGATGCTTTCTGGGATTCACTTGCAAATTAGCAAATATTCATCTTCGATTTAAAAAAAAAAAGTTGACACTGAAAAGGGACAGTCTGCACCAGGTGACTCTTGTACACATGTATCTAATGGCATCACTTTGAGATCACACCAGAAGATTGAGTCAGGATTTCCAAATAGCTGGTAGATAAACAGATGGGTTCATGAAACTAACACACACAGACCCAGCAGAACAAGAATTAATTACACAGGGCTGAATGAACTGTGAAAGGATGATTGTGGGCTTTGTTTAAAATATTGCTGATGCTTTAATGTCCTACTTCCTGGGTGTAAGTAATCCTCTCTCCTCTTTTGATTCTCTATTACTATTAACAGTCTAATCCTTTGTAATCTAAAGTTACCTTTTCTCTCTGCCTATCTCCTCATTCCAAAGCTCCTCCTAAATATAGTCATTTGCCTAGGTTCAGTGAGTCTGCCTCCAAATTGGAAGTACCAGATGGGCTGAAGTGTTATTTTGAAAGTGCTACTTTAATCTCATGGGACCAGACACTTTCAAGGAGCTGCAGTCCAGTTGAATTTAAAGGCCATGTTCATTGCTTTCCTGGAAACTTGCCCTGCTATCTGCCTCACAGAGTTCATGAGCACATTAGAGAAAGTCACTTCCTGGCAAGCCTCAAAATCCCAGAGTACTGGAGAACAACTGAAATAAAGAACTTAATCCAAATCTTCAGGTACCAGAATTGAAACTTGATGTTGAGTTCTTTGCTTACATCCCTAGCTCAAGAGGCTTTTAAAAATCTAATCTCAGAGTCCTTTAAAAATTCTGAGCAAAGTCGTTAGATGTGTGGCAGTCACAACCATGAGAGCAATCAGGTCAAATCTAATGAGACTAGTTTCACAACCTCTTGTTGTATCTCCAAAGGAGAAAGATTTTGTTCTAAACTCCAGGGATTCTGACAAGTGCTCATTACAGTTCCCCTCTGACTACATTTGACCAAACTTCTCAGACTTCTGTCCTCTGCTCCAACAAGCCCTTAAACTTTGGCTCACCCTAAGCTTAAGCAAGCAGATGCACAACTCTCTCCCTCATTCTAAATATCACTGACCAGACAAAAACAGAACTTTCCAGTTAAACGGCGTGATCATGCAATCTGCGTACCCCCTCTCTGCACTTGGCCCCTCTCCCAAAGAGTTCCTGCCAGCTTCCTGGCCCTCCTTAGAAACAAGTGTTCTTGTAGTGGTGCTGAGATAGGTGGAAGACCTGAGGAGAGCACCTCTGATGAGATGAGCATCTCCTTTAAGGACAGATTTGTTTTTATCTACAGTCCTGAAGCAAATGGTCTAATTCTTCAAATTCCAAAATTATGCTATTGTCTTCTACCAAAAGTGATTAGCTGGGTGTGGTGACATCTGCCTGTAATCCCAGCTACTTAAAAAGATGAGGGGGGGAAAAAGAAAATCACTTGATCCCAGGAGTTCAAGGCCAGTCTGGGCAACATATCAAGCCACTGTCTCAAAGATAAATAAATCAATTTTTGCAGAATCATACCCAAAAAAAGCATAGTAAGAAACATGGTGGTACACTCACATAATCCCAGCTGAGATGGGAGGATTATGAGTTACAGACCAATCTGGGCTAATGGTGAGACTCTGTCATTAAAAAAAGGCTTAAGTTAAAAGATAAGATTAAATACTCTATATGAAGCACTGAATGTGGAACTTCTCTCCAAAGTACTAGCAATCCCACATTAGCTACTTATTTTTCTAATTTGTGAAATGAAAGAACACAGAATTTCAAGGCTCTTCTACCTTATAGTAAACATGAGTTTAGTAGTGTGAACTCAGTAGATACGAATATCAAAAGTAAAAGGAGGATTTTCAGTCAGAGCTTTCAGCTCAAGCATGAAACCCCAAAGTTCAATACCCAGAACTCAGGCAATGACAAGCGATCCCTGGAACTAATGGCCAGTGAGTCTAGCTAAATCTCTAAGCTTCAAGCTCAGGGAGAGACAGTCTCAAAGCATAAAGTGGAAACACCCACCATCAACCTCTGGCCTCCCCACACAATGGCTTAACTAATGTAAGGCTGTTTATAAGTAAAAAGAGAGTAGCAAGAAATGCTAACTAGTATCTAGGTAAATCTCAGCTGCCTGATAGGAATGATATTCTCCAATCTTCAGCAGCCTCAAAAAGTTAAGGTTTGTGCCATGTGTGCTGACACATGCCCCAGCACTCGGGAAGCTGAACCAGGAAGATTCCAAGTTCCTAGTCAACTTGGGCTACAAAGTAAATCCCTTTCTCAACACAAATGGGGGGCGAGAATAAGATTTTTAAAATAACAAGGTAGCAGGGCGTGGTGGCACATGACTTAAACCCAGCACTTGGGAGGCAGAGACAGGTGGATCTCTGTGAGTTCAAGGGCCAGCCTGGTCTACAACATGAGTCCAGGACAGCCAGGGCTACAAAGAGAAACCTTGTCTCGAAAAAAAAAAAAAAAAAAAAAAAAACAAGATATGTTAAAGTCAAGTACCAAATACATATGGACTGGTCATTGGGAATGTATATTAAGCCATATAACCCTCATAACTGTGGCCTAATTACCTCTGTTGTACTGTATTGTATTTGTTATTATAAGAGAAAGAGCCATTTGTTGGACTGAAAGGGGAAACTGTAGGGGGAAATAAGATATACCTTAAACTTAAAAGAAAAAAAAAAAAAGGGAAGAGGATGGGGGTTGAGGGTGGGAGGATGGGACTGGAGGGGGAATAGGGAGGGGACTGCGATTGAGAGGTAACTTGAAGAAATAAAAAATAAAGGAAAAAAAAAACAAGATAAAGACTACAACAATTAAGCCCATATTTACTTCAAAGTACTTCATGTGTCTACAATGTTACTTAACTATAAAAAGGAATTAAATATAGATTCATGTTATACTATAAACATTATTAAAATTGTACAAAGTGAAAGAAGCTAGACAAAAAAGGCCACATGCTATGTTCCATTTCTATTAAATATTCAAAATGGGCAAATCAGCAGAGGCACAAAGCAGATGCACGGTCAACAGAGGCTGTTCTAGAAAAAGATAATGGTGATAGTTTTACAACCCTGTGAATATACCAAAAAAAAAAAAAAACAGTGGACACTTAAAAATGGAGAATTTTATGCTATGAACATACTTTTAAATGGAGACTTTTATACTACGTGAATTGTATCTTTTTAAAAATGGGTTTAAAAAAACTAGTCATAGTCAGGCATGGTGGTACATACCAGTAATCCAGCACACAAGAGGCAAAGGCAAGAGAGGATCACAGATTTGAGCTCTCTCCAAAAAAGCAAAGCATTCAGTGGAGACTTTCTGCATAGGCCCAGGCTCACCACCTGCATACCAAATTCCTGAATACCTACATTCACTCCCTTCCCACAAACTTAAACCAGTCCCTCTACCAAAACTGCTGATGCTGAAATTTCATATAAAATGCACAGTGTTTACATTTAACACACACACACATCTCCCTGAATCCTTTAAATCATCTCAAAACATTTACAGTACCTAATATAAGCGCTTTGTAAAACAGATGTTACACTGATGTTTAGGGATAAAAAGGAGGGGAAATATGTATTGTTATGCATAAATACAACTTTTCTTTTGAGGGGGAAACTATTTTTTTATTTATTTCCTTATTTATTTTTGGTTTTTTGAGCAGGGTCTCTGGGTAGCCCTGACTGCCCTGGAAATTGCTCTGTAGACCAGACTGGCTTCAAACTCAGATCCACCTGCCTCTGCCTCTGCCTCCAGAGCTGGGATTAAAAGTTAAGATACAGGGGAGCTGTTGAGGGGAAAAAGATATACCTTAAACTAAAAAAAAAAAAAAGGTAGAGGATGGGGGGGTTGAGGGGGAAGAGGGTGGAAAGGTGGGACAGGAGGGGGGAGTAGGGAGGGGATTGTGATTGAGATGTAACTTGAAGAAATAAAAAATAAATTATAAAAAAAGAAAAGAAATTTAAAAAAAAATTAAGATACAGCAATATTCTTAATCTTCACTTTCTAATAAACTGGCTGATGATAAGGCAGACTCCTACTCTAATAATCTACAGTCTGACTTGGATATAACAGTGATAAAAGTAACCAAGGCCAATGCAGAAAACACTTCCTAGTCAAATACCTAGTAAGGTTAATTTTTTATTATCTGAGTGACTTTTTTTCTTCAGGGGGAAAAATGGTAATTACTGATCATGGTCAGCTTTGCACTTTTACTTCACACTGAGAATCTGATCAGTAATATTATGCCTAGTATCCATTAGTCACTAAAGTACTTCAATGTCATCTTGCATCTCCAGTCGTCTGAAATGAGTTCCAACAGGTCAAAGCACTGACACAAAGGTCTGCTAAGCAAGCTATACAACGGAGAACAGCTTCATAACACCAAAGTGCCGAGCGCCCAACAAGGAGAGCCTGAGCACTTTTTCTTCTTTTCTAACCTCACACCTGAACAGCTTGAACCTTTCTTGAGAACAGTCACTGCCACAAATAGCACAGTGTAAGAAACAAAACTCTATGCTAATATAGAACATTGTTTTCTCTGTACTTAAGTATAGACAGATTTTTTTCCTTTTGAACAAGGGTCTCAGGCTGTCCTCCAAACTATTCCTCTATTAGTCTCCAACTAAACAAGCATGTGCTGCCATACCCAGCAAAACGTCATGTTAAGGGCAAACTGATTCTTCCTTTGACATTTCAAAGTTATTCCTACCAAACAGTGCTCTAGTCATTAAACTGAAACGTACTTTACAGAAGACACAGGAGCTCTTATGTTAAGGGTAAAAACACTTAAGAACTTGTAGAGATCGCATCTACTCAGGCTTCAGAAAGGAATCCAGCAAGTGGATACTTTTAATGATCTTGATAAAATTGTATTACCTGTGCTTAACTGTTTAGTAAGGGGGAAAGTATCAGAATCAATTGAGTCTGAGTTCTCTATTCACTAGTTTACTAAGTCAACCTAAATCAGTGTTAAGGTTATAACCCTTCAGAAAGTAAAAGAGGGCTAAGGGAATGGAACAGTGCATAAAATATTATTCAAAAATGTTCTACAAGCAGCAAGAGGACCAGAGTGTAATCCCTAGAATCCATGTTTGAAAAAAAAAAAAAAAAGCCAGAAGTGGTGTAATCCCAGCAACAGGGAGGCAGGGATCAGCCAAATCCCTGGGACCACTTTGTATCAAATCCCAGCCACTGTAAACCTCTGCCTCAAAATATGGGTAAATGCAAGTTTCTAAGGAACTGCATGCAAAAGAACACACACACCTGCACACATACACACACACAAAAACAGAAGGTAAAAGAAAAAAAATGGATGTGGCAGTTCACACCTGTAGTGTCAGCACCTAGAGAGGTTGAGGCAGGACAAGAACTGCTAGTTTAAGGCCAATCTGGGCTGCAATTAGATCTGTCCGGGGAGAAAAAAAAAAAAACCAAACTTTTTTTTAAATGTAAAGTTGCTAGTAGCCATCCTATTTCATATAAAGGAAAACACAAAACATCAAAATGTATGTTTCAGTAGCAGATTTAAAACTTTCAAAACATAGTCCTAAAACTATCAACTGGTAACGGTATCCAACAGCAAGCATTTAAATGTTCTACTGAAGTTGGGTAAGTACTGATAGTACTTTATATTCTCAGACAAGATTCCATATAGCCCAGGATGGCCTCAAGCTCTCCAGGTGACTGAGGTTCACCTGAACCCTTGCTCTTTCTGCCTCCCTTATAAATGCTGAGATTTCAGACACCATGCCTGACTGAACTCGGCCATCTTACTCAAGGTCACTACCGGCAGCACTCCTTCACAAACCTCCTTGCCACTTCTCACTAAAATTTTGCTGCCTATGATTGAACAGAATGGAAAGCAGGCTACATAACTTACTTGTCATAAGAGACATAGAGTGACAGAATATAGGATGAACCTTTACAAATATGAACACTTATTAAAATTTCCACAGTGAAAACAAATTTTCCCAGAGTAGTTAGTAGTAAATTCTTGTTACTTGTTTTTCCAATACATCTAAATTATTCAAATTTTGTTCCCAAAAAATAATTTCCATCAAGGTATCTCTTTACAGATTCGCCTTAAAAAAGAACTCCTTTTTGATGGTCAAAGTGTGGTTAAGGACACACAGGTCAGTTTAGCAAAAGGGAACAACTCTAATTAAAGCTAAGAAAAAGGTTCTCTACAAAACTGACCAATGGGTAAACACTCTTGGCACTTCTGATAACACTGAACCGAATACACGTTATTCTCTAGCCAGATGAGCAAATCTAGGACAGGTAAGCTGGACAAAAGCACCAGATCAAACATTACCAATTCACCTGATCAGCCTAAAACTCAAAAGATCACCCAATCTTCTCCAGTGTGTTTCCTGGAGCAGCAAAAGTTCCCTAAAAAGTTAAAAAAAAAAAAGACCCTTTTGAAAAAGGTGGCTTGGGCCGGGCGGTGGTGGCGCACACCTTTAATCCCAGCACTTGGGAGGCAGAGGCAGGCGGATCTTTGTGAGTTCGAGGCCAGCCTGGTCTACAAAGCGAGTCCAGGACAGCCAGAGATATTCAGAGAAACCCTGTCTCGAAAAACCAAAAAAAAAAAAAAAAGAAAGAAAAAGGTGGCTTAGTGGATAAAGTGCTTGCTAAGCAGACATGAGGATTTGAGTTCATATCTCCAGCACCCATGTAAAAAGTCACCCAGAAACCTCTACAATCTCAGCATCAGAAAGTAAAGACAGGAGGATCCAAGGGGCTTGAGGTCTGCCCATCTAGCCAACCAGTAAGCCCCAGACCCAGTTAAAGAACTTTAATCAAAAAATTGGGTGATGAGCAATTGAGGAAGATGACTAATGCCTACACATGTGGATGAGTGCACCTACAGATAGGCACACAAGCATGCACATGCACACAGAGAGGCTGTGAGAGCCAGGCATGGTGGTGCATGCCTGTAAATCCAGCACCTAGGAGGCAGAGGCAGGAAGATCCTGATGCCAGCCTTGACTCTATATGAAGAGGGAAAAAAAAAAACCTTAGAAAGGAAATAAAAATTGTATCACTGTCAAGTTTGATGACTATGCAAAGAAAGCCTCAAGTGACCTTTCGCCTTCGAGACTTCTCAAAGTCCTGAAATAGGGCAGAAATCTCCAAAAGCATCCCTTGTCTTGATGAAGACAATAAGGTTTAAGAAGACGAAGTGAAAAAAAAAAAAAAAAGAAGACGAAGTGACCCCAAGCACAGAACACCAAAACTTAGAATCATAACATATTCTCTGATTCCCATGCCAAAACTCACGACTGCTCCAAAACTTTGTAATACCTGATTTAAAGGAAAATCCATCTTGGAAGATTCACTTTTCTAGAAATATAAGTTAGAAACAACTGGTCTATAAAAAAGGGGGTGAGGGGAAGGAAGGAAGGCAGCAGAGAACTGTTACATAACAAGCCCAGCCACAAATGGGACATCTATACTACACTCCCTTCCCCGTAGGCTCAGGGACCATCTCAGAAAAGGGACTGAAAGAGTTTAAGAACCAAAACTCACGCAGGATCAGAGCATGATCCTGTACATGGCAGGACCACTGCACACATGAACTCACAGCAGCTGTGGTTGCCTGCACAGGAACTGCACAAGATCAAGTATGTCAACAATCCTGCATGGAGTCATGGAGTTGGGGAGAGGCTCATAAGCCCCCCACTGCTATCTGAAGAGCTATGGCCAACTGATGGCTTCTGGAGGAGGAACAGTCAACTGTCTTTATCTTTGTGGGCCCTGAGAGGTTTACTACACTCCAGTAAATGGATCCAAACCCAAGAATATATGGACAGCACAATTGGACTAGTTGATTATCTAAGAGAAGACTCAAAGTTCAGAGAGCGTGATGGTAGATCTGGGAGAAATTACAGGGAAGAGTTAGGTGGAATAGGGGGATTAATGTGACCAAAATATATTGTATGCATGTATGAAATTCCCAAAAAATAAAAATATTTTTACAGAAAATAGTAAGAATTTTAAGAAGCCTCCTCAAAAAAACAAAAAAAAAAAAGATACAGTACTTTTCAAGTACATATTTTGATGTTATCTGAAAGTTCGTTTTTTGTTCTGGGGGTGATAATTGTTGCTGTTGATAAAGTTTTTATGTAGCGCCAGACTGACCTCAAACTAAGTAGTCTAGGCTAGCCTTCCCTACTGTCTCTACCTCCCAAGTGCTGGCATTACAGGCATATGCTTCCATGTTTGCCTACAAGTATTGTAATTCTTGTGGCTGGAGAAATGGCCCAGGGTTTAAAAGTTCATAGTCTTCCAAAGAACCTGAGTTCAATTCCCAGCATCCACACTAAATGCCCTATAACCACCTATAACTCCACCTACAAGGATTCCATACTTCTAGTCTCTACATTCATTACATACGGACACACATACTTTTTTAATTAAAAAAAATAGGGGCTGGAGAGATGGCTCAGAGGTTAAGAGCACTGGCTTGTTCTTCCAAAGGTCCTGAGTTCAATTCCCAGCAACCACATAGTGGCTCACAGCCATCTACATTGAGATCTGGTGCCCGAGCATATATGTAGACCAAATACTGTATAAATAATAAATGTTAAAAAATAAATAAATCTTTTATAAAATTGTAATCCTTTCCAAAAATATTCCATGTAGAAAATCAGAGATACTGTTTTTTCTAGTGGTACTTGGGTAGACCAAATCTGATAGAGCAGGGCCCTGTCTGCCTTACTCCCAGCTGTCACTCTCAAGAGCTGAGGTACACACAGGAGCTACTCCAGGTACACTTGCCAAGAGAACGGAGTAAATCTCTGCTCTACCATTAACTAGCTGTCAGACAGTGCCCCCGCTCTTTGCAAATAACCGCAATACTATCCACTTCAAGCATTCTTGAATCTTAAAGAAATTAAAATCAAGAGAGTATTATAGATCTAAGAAGATACTTTTAAAATTGTGTTGCAAGTTAGTATGAATGTTGAGTCAGATATAGAACTTTAAACTCATGGAAATGTTAGATAGTAGAATGTTAAAGTCAGGTGCCAAATACATATGGACAGGACATTGGGAATGTACGCTAAGCCATATAACCCTCATAACTGGCCTAATTACCTCTGTTGTTTTGTATTCTATTTATTATTATAAGAGAAAGAGCCATTTGTTGGACTGAAAGGGGAAACTGTAGGGAGAAATAAGATATACCTTAAACTTAAAAAAAAAGGGGAAGAGGATGGGGGGTTAGGGTGGGAGGGTGGGACTGGAGGGGGGAATAGGGAGGGGACTGCGATTGAGATGTAACTTGAAGAAATAAAAAAATGAAGGAAAAAAAGAAATTAAATCTCTAATCACCAACAATTGAGGACAGATTCATAAATAATCAAAAATTTTCACACACACTTAAAAATAACATTTATAGCCGTATATGGTGAGGCATGCTTGTAATCCCGGCACTCAAGAGACTAAGGAAGAAGAACAGTCAAATTTGGAGGTCAGCCTGTTCAACACAGAAAGATCCTGTCTTTAAAATTTTTTTAATTAATATTTGGAAAGCACTTTATGTATTACCTGCAAATCAGCCAGGCAGGTATCATTACCCATGTTTTATAGATAAACTGAGGCAGAGAGAACCATAAGCAGGAATAATAAAGATCAAGCTTTAAACTCTAGACTTCGGTGTTGAAATCCTCAAATTTCAATTTTTTTCCAATATATCTTGTCACTTGATGATAAGGACAGGGATGCAGCCTGACTAAGGCAATATTAAATGACTTTCAATGGCTGATCAACAAGGCTATAGGGACAAAAGTCCCAAACTCACATGTCACCACAAACACAATGTGAAAATGCCACCTCTTCTGTGCACTCCAAGGAATTAAACCACACTTTGCTCCTGGGGAAGGATGACTGACACTTATAACAGAGGCTAACATTACCAAAGAGTGGAGAGAATATTAATTAGGAGCAAGAATCTTTTACATCAAAAGACAGTTTCAGTTGAAATGAGATATACTCACACAATTAGACAGTGCTAAGTGAAGAAAGACCTCCCATTATTATGCTACATTTAAAGCAAGCACCACTTTGGACAGTTACCGCTTCATGGTCTTATTACACAGTATCATGCTTCAAAACTATTACTGAAAAAAAACACCTTCTCTAAACCCAAGTAATGAATCTACTCAACTCTAGGTTCAAACCTGATATCAAAATAATCAAACAGCATTTACATCACACCGTGCCCCTCTAAGAACTACAACTAGACTATCAAAAGCTAAACCCATCCTAGGTTGTGGATTTAGGTTTTCTCAACTCTAATCAATCCACTGGCTCTCATACTTCAACTCTTATGAACCTGTCAATTATATTCTCATGTCAATTATAATTTTCAGCTACGACAAAAATCTCCTCTCAATGTAGAGTTTGCTCTACATTGTTTAACAAAATTAGTTAACAGAATAAACATATAGTTATTAAATCTCTTGAGTATCTAATAATACTGAGTTCTCTACCATGGAAATTAAACATCAATTATCTTTCTGGAGTAGGACTAGACAATTTGGGATATGCTTATCTTTTTAGAAAATATTTTTAAGGCAACTACTCTTATTCAAATATACACATACAGACATGACACACCTGTCCCGTTTACGTAAGACTGTTAGTTACTATCCTACTTTGCAAACTTCTTACTTCCGAAGGACCTAGACGTTTAGTTTGTTAAGTTAATAAGAATACCAGTGAGGTTCCACTAACTGGCACAAGCGAAATTAGCAAAAGCAAACTAGAAGCCAGGGCGTCAAGCAGCCCCTAAATTCCAGCACAGATAACAGACTCAACAGCCTCAGCCTCCATCTCTGAACTGGAGAAGAAAAGTTTTCCTTTGCAAACTGTCACACACACAAAAAGTCAGGACGTATGTGTCAGCTTCGCAGTCCAATTCCAAACACCACAGAGCCACTAAATTTAAGCGATTCCCATAGCAAATTACCCAGGGCATTCTCTGTTATTTACTAAAGTGCCAAGCGGTTCCCAGGGGTGCCCAGCAAATGATAATTTAGTTCCCAGGATGAGGCTCCTGCCACACAAGGATGACTTCTCTACTTGGTGCCAACGGTGCACTTGCACACTCCGAAAACGGGGCGAGTCCTGACTACTAGGGGGTTATGAGAACAACGTTTGTTTTATTATGGGCTCAGAAGATCCCCAATGCTGAAAAGCGCGACCTAGAAACCCTAGAGTCAGATTTCCAACTGTGCTCTCACCCAGGATCATTCTATCCCAAACGGAAGCCAATCACTAGTTGTAACAAGGGCTGGAGGGGAAAGAAAAAAAAAAAAACAGTAGGTCTGAAAAAAAAAAAAAAGAAAGAAAAGAAAAAGTTCATCTAAGAGACACGGGAAAGGTGGGGGGTTCGAGGCCGAGGCAGGTCAACACCGACGGTGCTGAAAGCCGAACTACAAAAGACCCTTTCTGGTCCAGAGTGCAGGCAGAGCGGGACACAGCCAGTCACTCCAATGGAGTGCCGGGGAACCAGGGGTTCCCCCAAGACCCGCAGCTTTGTCCGGCCGCGCCCCGGGGCCGGGCAGGGGTGTGCGCCGTGGCCGGCGGGCGCGGCCCCCTCGACCGCGGGGCCCCTTCCCCGCGCGGCTGGCTCTCCCGCGCCAGGCCTCTCTCCCGGCCGCTGTCCCGTCCCCTCCCCCCCGCCCCGACCAGGACCCCCGGCAACTTTCCCCGGCGTCGCCTCACCTCTCAGCAGCACGCAGAAGCTGCAGGCCAGGAGGCTCCTCAACACGGCCCCCATCTTCTTCCACCCCCCACCGCGCGCGCGCGCTCGCGGCCCTCACCGGCGACCGGCGGCCGGGGGACGCGCGGGCGAGGTGCCGGGGCGGCCGCCGCAGCGGCGGGTGTGCACGCTCATGCTTTCCGCGGCCGGGAGAAGAAAGAAAGGGGCGCGCGTCCGGGCTCTAGCGCGTCGCTCCGGCCCGGGCTCGCGCGACGCCAGCGCCTGCCCCCATGCCGCCGCCGCCTCCTCCCGCGGCGACCCACGTCCCCCGCGCGGCGCCTCATTCAGCCTCTTCCTCTCGCCTTGGCGCACGGATCTGCCACAGGGCCGCCGCCGTCTCCCTGCGCGCCCGACCCCCCTACCCCCGTCCTCCGCGTGCCGCGGCGGGACCCCGGGAGTCGCGGCCGCCGCGTGCACCGACTCCCCGCCGAGCCCCCCGCGAGACGGGCCTCGCGGGCCGGGGTCGGCTGAGGGGGAAAGGGCTTCCCGAGGCGCATTCCAATGGGATTCTTTCCCCGGGGCGGCGGAGGGCGTGAGGCGACGTCGGCCGACACTGGGGCCGGCGTGGTCGGGACTACTTTCTGCGTCCCGGCCCGTCGCCGCCCGCGCCGCTCTTTGTGCGCCCGACCGCGGAGCCAGGTGGAGCTGCGTACCCCCGGGCTGCCGGGTGCCTCGGAACATAAAAGTGCAAGTGCGGCTTGCGCTCGCTCGAAGCGACGAACCAGGTGAAGGATGTGCAGAAGCCAACGCGAAGAGGATTTCTAGGGGACTGAATTGAGGATCATCGTATGAATAGAAATAAACCAGGCTCAGATTTTCAGTTAAAAAAAAAAAAAAAAAGTATGTTTTCTCCAGTGTGGGGAGTCTGCTTTACAAATACACATAAAGTCGCTTATATGGGGAAAAAGTCCAGGCTTGAGGAGACAAAGATTGTAGGTCTTAGATTTAATAAAGAAATAAGCCTGACTGAGACAAGTATCCTTCATATGTGGATCTAAAGTGTGTGTGTGTGCCTACCTATATATATATATATATATATATATATATATATATATATATATATATATATATATATGACTTTACACAAATATGATAAGAAAATAAATGTGTGACTATCTAGGAAAAAGAAGTAATCCAGTGGAAAGGGGAAAAGGAAGAATAGGGGTTAATACATTAAAAGAAAATTGCATGCTTGAATCTTATCCATCATTATGTACAATGAATATAAACCAAGAAATTTTTTTCCAAAACAATTAGATTATATTTTTCTTGCCTTCCTAGAAATACAGACTTTTTTGTGAGCTACGCTGACAAGGACTAAAGCTTTCTAAACCGAGAGAAAAATTCCTTAGATAGAGGTACCAGTCTGACCTAACAGCGAAGAGGCAATAAAACATGGCTGTTCTGAGGATTTACAGCTTTCCTTGAATGAGTGATTCTCAGCTTGAGAAAGAAAGGAGCCCCAGAACAACCTCTACCACTACGTGTGCAGTGGCCATTCTTGAGAAATGGTCCTCCGCAATCACCTGGCCAACTTCAGCCTAGGCTGGGTATCGCCAAGACTTAACCATAAGAGAACCATCAAGTGTGTCCAGTACAGTCATCACATGCCCTTTCTGCAGGCAAATGGGCCAGGGACTCACCTACACCTTGCAAGCACATTATCAGATGGGACACTCAGAACTAACCTGGGCTAAGACCTAGTTTTGTTCTGATTCCCTTTGCACACGGGAGGAAAATGAGGCCACTCAAGTCCTGAGTATCAGGACCTGAACCAACCACCTCGGATGATTGTACAAGAGTGTTGGGAAAGGGCTGGAGAGATGGCTCAGCCGTTAAAGGCTAGGCTCACAACCAAAAAATATAAGAGTGTTGGGAAAGATTTGCAGGTAGGCTGGTGAGGTAGCTCATGGAGGTGGTAAAGACACTTGCCACAAAGCCTGACAGCCTGAGTTCAGTCCCTAGGACCCACATGGTGGAAGAAGAGATCTTACTCCTTCAAACTGTCCTCTGACCTTTACACCTATGCTATGGTACTCACCATTTCCAGTACATGATCGCACACACACACACACACAGAGAGAGAGTTTACATGTAGTTAAGCTTAAAAATGGTAGACTTTCATGTGCAAGGCTCTAGACTCAGTCTCTGGTAGTGTGGTAAGAAAGTGAAAATCTCAACAACAGCTATATAAAGTATAACTCTGTGTGTGTATGTGTGTGTGTGTGTGTGTGTGTGTGTGTCTATGCATATGTGTACATACTCCTATCACATATTTGAGAAAAGAATAGAAGCAATATTGCAAAAGTAAGTATTAGCATAGAGGTGTACTTTTCTTCCCCCTCCTTTAATAGATTGTATTTTTACTACAAATTTTCTAAAGATACTCCAGTGAACCTTTGAAATGTAAGCCTACTAAGGATGCTATTCTTCTTATGGAATTGATTGGTCACTCAGTCATTTACGTGCACATTGGACACAGTCCCTGGGTTCAGTGTTGGTGATTCAAAACTGAGTTACCATAATCCTTACACTGGAGCTAACTACCTTATTTGGAAACACAAATGAGTTAAAAATGTTACACTTGCTGAATGTAGGAACTCTTTAAGTCTGCTTAAATAGTTCAAAGAATGGGAAAATAATTGGAGAACCCCGGCTTGAAATGTCACTCAAGAGTCTGCTCAGCTGACCAGGCTGACAAGGTATCCCAAGCAGAATCAGAGCAGGTACGAAGGTGCAGACTAAGTAGATCTGTGGCATGCTGGGGATTGGAAAGTAGCTCCACCTTGCTAAACGATGGTGGCTTTTAGAGAATGCCAAAAAATGAGGCAGGACCATTACATAGGAATAGGGTTTATTACTCGAAAATGTTGTCCATTCATTCATTCATTCATTCATTTACTCATTTGGGTTTTGGCTTTTTGGTTTTTTGGTTTTTTTTTTTTTTTTGAGGCGAGATTTCAAGTAACCAGGACAGCCTCAAACTCTCTATATAGCCAATGATAACCTTGAACTCTTGATCCTCCTGCCTCCATCTTCCAAATGTTAGGATGACAGGACTATGTCACTTCACCGGGCTCAATAAAAAAACTTAGTAAGCCAAGCTAAGTTTGGCTCACAGTCTATTGATAATGGGGTTACTGGGGAATTTTGTGTATGGCAGAGAACTCTGTGGAAGGATAACTCAACAAAGGGCCTAAGGAGTGAAGAGATTGTGATTTGGGGAAACAAGATGTCAAATCAGTAGGGCTTGTGAAGAGAGAAGTGCTCAGGTGGACTTTGTGTCTCTAAGTAAAACAGAGAGTGTTTTATACTAAGAAAAGAAAGGAAAACAATTTGAAGCAGGTGTGTAACACAGGTCAGTAATCTTAGCACTTGGAAGGTAATGGTAGGAAGTTCACAAGTTCAAGGCCAGCCTCACCTACATGACACCCTGCCTCAAAATAAACAAAGGAAAAGCATTTCAAAAGCCAAATTTGGTAGAGGAGTCTCTCATCTCAACACTTGTGTGGGAAGCTGAGGAGAGAAGATCATGAGTTTAGTCCAGCTTGAGCTGCAAAATTGGGATTTATGTCCTAATAAACAAAAAGCCATTTGAGAAAGGAAGCAGAAGTGATAAGTTAATGGTACAATAGGTAGGTCTTTTTTTTGTTTGTTTGGTTTCGTTTTGTTTTATTTTTTTTATGTATCTGTGACTGTGTTGGGACACTTATGTGCAGGTGCCTGAGGAAGCCCAGAGACAACGTCAGATCTCCTGGAGCTTAGAGGTGCAAGTGGCTGTGAACTGTTCAATTGAGTCCTGAGAACCAAGCTCTTACCTGATGAACTAGGTCTTTCATATTCAAGGTGTTTATAAAGTATCCAATTGGAAATGCATCCTGGAAAAATGTAATACAGACGCTCAGACTCTAGAGAGAATGGGGGAAGCAACCAGGAGTAATGATTGTGAAATTAGTACGCTACACACTCCAGGGGCATGGCTTACAGAATACTGAAGAGCTAGGTATGCCACAGCTTTCTGGACAATGACAGTAAGATGTCTTAAAGGAAAACCGTCAAATTCATGTAAAGCTACATGAGGACTCATGGAAGGCGGAAGTTTAAGACTCCTGTTGCAGAGAGCAAAAGATGTATCTATCTCAGTGGAAGAGCCCTTGCCCAACATGTACAACATGGCTCTAAGTTCTATACTTAGGACCACATAGATAGATAGATAGATAGATAGATAGATAGATAGATAGATAGATAGATGATAGATAGATAGATAGAGATAGATAGATCAATCGATCTAGATGGAACCATGAACTTACCTCAAAGCCTCCAATATAACTAGAAAAAAAAGAGCTATGGTTGCATAGCGTGGTATAGAAGAGAAGCTAGGAAAAGAAACCAAAAGGAATGGAGTGGAAAACTGGCAGAAGGTAGTATCCTGAAAGACAGTATGGTGATGAATGGCAGACACAGTGTAGTAAGGAGAGAAGTGCTGATAAGGGACATTGGGACGTATAACTACCCAATAGGTCATTAACAGGACTAGCCACTATTTTTCCTGTGGAATGGACACAGCATTAAAACTACTCCTCATGGCTTACTACTATACCCATAGACCAGGGCATCTCTCAGGGCATGTCTTCAGAGAAGCTTCTCCTTACAGTAGATGTCAATTAACACAGAGACCCACAACCTGTCAATGAGCAGAGAAAAAGACTGTGGAGTGTTCAGCCCTGAAGGGGACGTCCTTTTCCAGCCTCCACCTACAAGGCTCAGGGATCTTCAGAGAAGAGAGGGCAGCAAGATTGTAAGAGCCAGGGGTGATAGGCAACATGAAGGAAACTTTCCCAGACAAAACAGGCCAGTTGTACATATAACCTGGCAATTGTGACAGCGTCTACAAGACTTGCACAAGTGCCAGCCAGACAATCCCCACCCCAATAAAGCAGAGGAAGGTGGGGATGAAATCCCACCCCTAGCCAAGGAGCTGCTGTCATTTGATAACTGATGGGAGAGGGAAAGCCAGTTTTGTTTAATGTGACCCCTGATATGTCTCCTGATAGGCAAGCCCTACTCAGAAAATTAATGGCACAATACAGACTGGACTTGATGGGGAAAAGGAAAAAAAGAATAGAAATCCCAAAGTTGAATGGGAAGGAATCGGGGGGGGGGGCGGGGGGAGAGAGTGTTTATGGGCAGGGTGAATATATGGTGAGAATACATTGGCTATATGAAATTCTCAAAGAATTAATAAAAAGATATAGCTTGTTTATTTATACATACAAGATAGACCTTGAACTTTTGGAGCCAAAGCTTCCCTTGAGCTACATCCTGTTTCTACCTTCCAAGTGCTGGCATTATAGGAATGCACCACCATTCTTGACATGGGTTGGTCCACGATACCATGCCAACATTTTAGGAAAGCGACCTGTGCGTCAAATACACACCTTTCAAACTACAGCTCTACATCTCAAAATTTAGCCACAGAAGCAAAAAAAAAAAAAATTATACATAGATAAAACCTTATAATAGAAAACAAAAGTAACGGCTGAAGTCTTGGTTAGGGTTTATATTGCTTCGACAAACCACCACCCAAAAGCAAGTAGCAGCAGAAAGGGTTTCTTGCGCTTAGGATTCCACATTGCACTCCATCACTGAAGGAAGGCAGGATAGGAACTCAAGCAGGGCAGGAACCTGGGGGCAGGAGCTGATCCAGAGGCCATGGAGGGGTGCTGCTTGTTCAGCCTGCTTTCTTACAGAACCCAGGACCATCAACTCAGCGATGACCTCACCCATCAATCACTAATGCTCCACAGCTGGCCCACAGCCCAGTCTTACCGAGGCATTTTCTCAAGTGAAGCTCCCTCTTCTCAGACTATTATAATCTGTGTCAAGTTGACGTAAATATAGTTAGCACATCAGCTGAGTGCTTGCTGCTCTTTCAGAGGACCAGAATTCTGATCCCAGCACCCGTATCAGGTGGCTTACAGTTGCCTTTAACTCCAGCTCCAGGATTCCCATGGCCTCTTCTGGCCACCACAGATACCAGCATTTACATAGGAAGTATAGGTATGCTGTGTTGTTAACTGAAGAGCAAGCAATGGGATCATCTGTACATCGTGATGCAAGTCTTTATGTAGAAGAAAAGGAACAAAGGGAAGAAGAAAAGAAAAACAGAAAGAGAAATGCTATGTAGCTGTTCGTGTCTGTCTGGATTTGGACAAAGTAAAAGTAGGGGCAGTAAACATGAAGGTGTTCACATGGACACAGAACATTCTTTTTAGGGGCGTAGGAGGACATTTCATTCTACTGTAGTTTTTTTTGTTTGTTTGTTTTGTTTTTAACACTTTAAACAAACAGATTATGTTTTAAATTTCAATAGCTTTGTTTTTTAAAAACTGACCCTTGGAGTCTTGGAGGTGTTAGCCAAGGAAGCTTCAGCAGGTTTCTGAAAGTCAAAACAAGGGAGGACTGAACTGAGAGTTGAGAGCAGGGAGGGTAGATGGGCACTTCAATCCAAAACTTTGCAAAAGGGGAAAAAACAAAAACCAGCAGGCTGCCTGGAAGGGAATGTGAGGCTGAAGGAATGAGGAATTGATTTTCTTAGGGTTGGTTGTTTACATCACCTTCCTACGGTCATGAGAGGGTTGATCATGTTCAAAACCTGCAAGAGAGAGAGCCACCAAAGGAGAAAAAAGAATCAGAGGAGCCTAGAGGTTGGAGTAACCACAGAAGGGAGGGACAGAGAAGTAGAGGGAAAGAGAAAGGGTGGGTACAGAGAGAGACAGAGACAGAGAGAGAGAGAAAGAGAGAGAGAGAGAGAAGGAGGAAGGAGGAGGAGGGGAGGAGGCAGAAAGAGGAAGACAAAGATACCAACAGAAGGTAATGGGAAGAGATTTGTCCGATTTTAACATACCCCACCTCCCACCCAAGCCTGGTGGAGCAACAGTACACAGCCCAGTTTTACATTGTGGCTTCCAGGTTCGCTGGTTAGGTAGGAGCTGGGAGACCCTCTTCCTGAGGAATCCTGCTTGCATGCCTTGGTCTCTTCGGAGGCTTCCTAAAGGGCTAATATAAAGGACTTGCAGTTTTCTCATCTACCTCAGAACACTCAAGATAAAACATGGCTCTGTGGCAGAGATTCCTTGAAACCATTGGAAGGCAAACAAATAGGTCTCTGTTTTCTAGGAAAAAAGGTAACAGTTGGTGCAAATGACAAATATGTGAAAAATCTAAGAGGAAAAACCGTAGATTGACATGTTTGAAGAATGGGGGCTTTGAAAAAGTCTTATGCATAAAGAGGAATCATGGCAGCTATGCGCACGGGCCAGCAAGATGGCTCAGCTAGTGAAGGTGCTCATTACGCAGACTGATGACAAAAGTTCAACCTCCAGGGACTCACGTGGTAGAAGGATGGGTGGCACCTACTCCTACAAGTTGTCGTCTGACTTCCACACATAGTCTGTGGCACACACACACACACACACACACACACACACACACCACACTGTAATATAGTAAAAAGTGTTTTTTGTTTTGTTTTTACCAAGCTATTTGCACTTCTCTTGAGCAGAACATATCCTCAGAAAAGATCTAAAAAAATATGAAATTTCACTTTGGGCCTATCTTTAGCCTTATCACAAGTAGGAAGTGAAGGCTAAGGCAGAGTTATAAATGGCTTTGGTGTTGACTCAAACAGAAAGCTAATTTACAAAGACCCAGGAGTGAGGATTTTCTTCTTCTCTCTTTTTTAACTTTAGGAGCTTTAAGGAAATTTCTGTTAAAACATTAGCTGACCTCTAATCTAAGGTAACAATCTCCCAAGACCACACAACACAAATAAGGCATCATTAGGAAGGTAGTTTAGAAAAATTAACACACAAACAACTACAAGCCCCAGTAAACAAAACCAGCAAATCCGGAGGAAAGAAAATTTTGATTCTCAGAATTATGGGATTGTGTTCAAAATGTCCAGCTTTTAGCAACAACAAAAAAATGAGACGCACAAGGAACAGCAAAGCATTGTGTATTCATAGGAGGAAGAAGGGGAGGAGGAGGAGAGAGCCAAGGTTGACTCTGGCTAGTAAGATGGCTCAGTGGGCAGAGTACTTTCCACCCAGGCCGGCAACCTGAGTTCAACCTCTGGAACCCATGTGAAGATGGAAAGAAACAAATGATTCTTAAGGATCCTCTGGCCTCCAAACATCTCTCTCTGTTTCTCTTTTACACACACACACACACACAATATATACATACAAATATGCATAGATACTTTTTAAAATTAGACAAGTACTTTAAGTCAGCTATCTTAAGTTATGCTTAAAAAAAAAGGTGCATGCATTTGGAAAGTAGGGGTGAAAACCAGAAGGATCAGGCATGGAGTTCAAGGACAGCTTTGGCTTCATAGCAAGTCTGAGGCCAGCCTGGGCTACATGAGATCTTATCTCGAGAGAGAGAGAGAGAGAGAAAAGGAGAAGAGAGAGAGAAAAAAGATTATAGGAAGTCAAATAGAAATATATAGACAGATATATACAGATATACGCATATCCTGCCTTGTCCAACAGGCAGATATGCCTATTGAAAAGTAGCCACCAAGGCAAGATCTGATGAAGAAGAGTTTTATTGAAATGCAACTGTCTCCCATAATTCTCTTCTCTTGGTAGTCAAAACTCTGTGAACTCTGTCTCATACTGGATGAGGTTGACCTACTGGAGTAATGACAGAGTGTGACCTTAAGTATTGACAATATAAAGGAACAGTAGGGGATGGAGAGATGGCTCAGCAGTTAAGAGCACTGGCTGTTCTTCCAAAGGACCCAGGTTGAAATCCCAGCACTATATGGTAGTTCACAGCTGTCTGTAATTGGTGGGTGTGGTGGTGCACACCTTTAATCCCAGCATTCGGGAGGCAGAGGCAGGTGGATCTCTGTGAGTTCAAGGCCAACCTGGTCTACAAAGTGAGTCCAGGACAGCAAAGGATACACAGAGAAACCCTGTCTTGAAAAACAAACAAACAAAAAAGGAACGGTAGCAGGTAGAGGGAGCCATTGAGAAAGGCACCTGACATCACACAAGCACACATAAACCACATGAACATATACTCACACACACACACA
This sequence comes from Lophiomys imhausi, assembly GCA_907164525.1. Taxonomy (NCBI): domain Eukaryota; kingdom Metazoa; phylum Chordata; class Mammalia; order Rodentia; family Muridae; genus Lophiomys; species Lophiomys imhausi. Next base: position 222,945 of record CAJQZJ010035590.1, on the reverse strand, counting down.
CACACACACACACACACACCAAGAATGGTGACTTCTGCCTTGCCGTCTTGGAATACACACTACAATGTCATAATACAATAATGAAATCCAAGGCTAGTTGAATCATGATCTTTACCCATTTCTATGTTAGAATCAGTACAAGCTCACCTCAGCTAGGTGCTGCCCTACCTAAGTCCTAGAAGGCAGCAGTTACTGGTTGCACCCCCTCCCAGAGGCGAAGAAAACTGAGTAGACACCCTGTGTGCACTGGGTGAGGAGGTGCATTGGTCTTTTGGTCCTTTCTCCTGGGATGACTCCCATTCATAGCACTTCCTGTCCAGCAAAAACAAACAACAACAAAAACGAAATAAAAACAAACAAACAAAAAAAGGATAGGTATGGCTACCTGGAGTTTTAGAACATTCACCATCTGATTTCTGTTCCTATTCCAACAGATGTGAAGGAGGAAAGCACAGGAAAGAAAATCGAATGGAGCTTGCACCTACCTATAACCCCAGTGCTTAGGAGGCAGAAGCAGGAGGATTGTGATGAGTTTGATGACAGCTTGATGTACACACAGAGTTCCAAGTTGGGCTGGTCTAAAATGAAACAGAGGCAGGGACAGAGACAGAAGGGGGAGGCAATTCGAAGTCTCTGTGTAACTGAATGTCATAAAACTTTTCACATGGGTATTACGGGTGTGGTCTGACTTTTTACGGCTGTGACAAAATTCTCAAGGGAGATAATGTAGACAACTAAAGCTTTATTTTGGCTGCTGGTTTCAGGGCCTGTGGTGAAGCAGAGCATCATACTGGAAGGACGAAGCCCAACAGAGATGCTCATCTTGTGGTGGCCAGGCAACAAAGAGCCAGGTACAAATCAAACCCTTCCAGGCACACAACAGTGACCTGCTTCCTAGGCCACATCTTCTAATTCCACCACTCCTGGATAAGACTATCACACTGTGAATCTATCAACAGTTAGTCCATTTAAGGCAGAGCCCTCACAATCCAGTGAATTCTCAACTGGACCCACCAGGCAGGGACCAGCCCTTCACAAGTAGAGGAAAGGTCCTTTTGGAAATAATTCTAAAAAGTTTTGGGGATGATGGGAAACACAATTCTCAATCTCAAATAGCTGAAGTCAAATGTTATTCATATAGAATATTTTTAAAAAATACTTATGGGATGTTTTCAAATGAAAGTACTTAGACTGAAAGATAAACATGTTGTAAGCATAAAGTTTTATTTAAATCCATAGAGCTCTGTAACATTTTCATTTTTTGAACTTGAGTAACTGCCTTCTTTCTTTTCTCCCCGTCCAAGATAGCCGTAGTTCATTCACAAGACTGAGTGGAACCTCAACGTTTAAATGCCTAATCTCTTTCTTCCATCTTTGGCAACTGATGAACTGGATTTCCCCACATGAGTCATCTGATAACAAATTTCCCAGCTCAAGCAGGTTTAAAGCTGCATTGTTAGTAAAGCAGCAGCAGGAACCCTGCCCCGGGGTTTGAGGTTCCATCCTCGACCAAGTGTTTTAGCAGGAGTGTCTGTTCTCAATGCGTGGGTTCTTCTTTCATGCTCTGAAAAGGGTTTGTGATGTTAGGAAGTTTTCCTGTTGTTACGTTTCTCCCCCGCTTCTCACTAAAATTGCATGTGATCTGTGAAATGCTGGGTGGGTCCCTTCAATTTTCACACAAAATGAAAGAAATAATGGAATCTCTGCTTTGAAAGCACATTATTAAATAAATAAAACATAGTCTAAATCCCACTCTCTCCTCCACTCCTAAGTGCCCAACTGTGTGCATCCTTGTCATTTCTGAGAGCAAAGATGAAGAGAAACACTACAATTAGAAAAGGAGAGATCATTTTTCCTCTTCTAACTTCAGAATTAATTCTCTTTGAGGAATTTACAAATCTGTTTTTTCCTTCAGAATATAGAAAAATATCCACCCTATTGAAGTTTACTTTATGTGAAAACACTTTGGCAGGTGCCTAGATAAGCTGACTCTCAGTGGTCAGAGAAGGATGAGTCTCGGATTCCTGACCTGTAATTCCAGCTAGTCGGGGAAACTGAGGCAGGACTGCAAATTCAAGGCCTTCCTGGACTGCAGGTGAGTTTGAGACTAACCTGAGCAATTTGGTGAGACTGTCTTAAAATAAACATTAAAAATATGGCTGGGATATAGGAAGCTTGTCTAACAAAGCCTAGAATCGATTATGAGTTGCACAAAAAGGGGATGTGGTGGTTATTCACACACAAATGCATACACACACACACACACACACACACACACACACACACACACGGATATATTTTAATCTATTCTGTGAAACATGCACTCACGCAAACATCTCCACGTTACATATGTGGGCAGTGTAGGATCAAGGGCTTGGAAACTTCTCTAAGGTCTCACAGCCAGGCCATCTGGCTCCAGAATACAGGCTCTTGATAATCTACATTAGCACTTCTCTTAAGCCTCATCCAAAGGGGGGAAAATGGCAGATTTGAGTTTAAAAGGGAGGGTGTAATCTGAAACTCAATTCCATGATCATGGTAAAGTGACATCCTGTAAAGGTAGGAGCCATCATCGTTATCAAAAGAGCTGTGACCAGTTGCAAGAGATCCTCATTATCAGGCCTGTTGGTTGTCGAGCTTTCCTCAGAGAATGAGGGCGTACAAAGGGTCACTAGACCCTCACCTGAGAGTCCAGCCACACCACCCCATGTGATTCTACCCTAATGCATGTGGCTTCATGATTTCGGGTCCCAGAGTATACAGACAGTCAAAGGTTAATAGAACGGGGAGCTCCATCTATAAAGCTATGGGGGGGGTGTCCTCATTTATGCTGGGGTGGGACCTTCCACAGGCGCAGCCGTCTGGAGTCACCTATACTCCTATAAGGAACTTTTCACCCATGTTCTGTAAGTAAGCCCAATAAATGTATTGGTTCCCCAAGCTTGACTTTGGTTTGTCACTGACACTCTGTAGGAATGGTAGACATTTGTTTACACCTCTCCAGATAAACTGTTCTCACAACAGTATGCGTTAATACATAACATAGCTCACTTTCTCCTATACTAGAAAAATGCCCCAGATGCTCCCGGATCACATATGTCTAATGCTCCCTGAGAAACCCAAAGTAGTCGTCGCATGTTGGTGACAGAATCTGAGCTCATATTTGAAATATCAGGATGTGTTCACCAAGAAGAAACTCAGACAAGGGACAGCATGGATGACAAGAGCTGGGAGGCGCTAGGTATGGTGATGTAACCCCAGATTCTTGGCACCAGGGAGGTAGAGACAGGAAGATTGAGAGTGAAAAGCCACATTCCCTGCATGAGACTGTCTCAAAAACAGAAAGAAAAGGGATGAGGAGGTGGCTCAGTGAGTAAGAGCACTTGCCACCCACACCTGAGGACCTGACTTAGATCCCCAGAACACAGGGTGGAAAGAGAGAACTGATATTTTAATTAATTAATTAAAGCTAGAAGAAAGGACACCATTCACCATAATAAGCCATGTGTTGGCCTGTAATCTAAGCTGTAAAGGGAGAAGGAACTAAACACAACAGAGAAAACAGACTCCTGGTAAAGAAACGTGAGGTTTTTGGTGTATTTTCTTTGAGACAGGATCTCATGTTGCCCAGGCTGGCCTTGAACTTCATCTGCAGTGGAGGATGATGTTGAATTTCTGGTCTTCCTGCCTCCATCTCCTGAGTGTTGAGATGTAGGTATGAGTTTGTGTGGCGCTGGGAATTGAGCCCAGGGCGTCAAACATGCCAGACATCCTGACAGCTGAAATACAACTGCAGCTTGACCTTTGTCATCTGTCAAAATAATTTTCAGGGTATGAGCAGAATATGGCCTAAACTTACAGCAACCCTTGGAAGCATACTTTGGAGTCTAGAACAAATCTCTTTCATTCTCTACTGACTGTCTTGTCTCTTCTTTCTTTTCATTATTTGTTTGTTTGTTTTGTTTTTCCAGACAGGGTTTCTCTGTGTAGCAGCTCTGGCTGTCCTGGACTCGCTTTGTAGACAAGGCTGGCCTCAAACTCACAGAGATCCGCCTGCCTCTGCTTCCCAAGTGCTGGGATTAAAGGCGTATTTTATCTATTTACCCATTTAATTTTTTATTGGGGAGGAGTCTTGCTATATAACCCAGGCTAGATCCTAAACTCTTGGGGTCAAGCAATCCTACTGCCTCAGTCTCTCAGTACTGGAACTCACTCTGTAGACCAGGCTGGCCTTGAACTCACAGAGATCCACCTGCCTCTGCCTCCTGAGTGCTGAGATTAAAGGTGTGCGCCACCACGCCCAGCCTCTCTTTCTCTTAAATATTACTTTATCTGACTTATTTATGTGTGGTGTGTGTTTGTGTGTGTGTGTCCCCTCCACCTCTGTGGGGTGTGTGTGTGTGTGTGTGTGTGTGTGTGTGTGTGTGTGTGTGTGTG
>CAJQZJ010035590.1:204872-218498 GCA_907164525.1 Lophiomys imhausi | reverse complement strand
TGTGTGTGTGTGTGTGTGTGTGTGTGTGTGTGTGTGTGTGTGTGTGTAAAAATACATGTACCAGATATAAATGTGAAAATCAGAGGCCAGCTTTGGGAAGTCAATTCTCTCCTTACACCATGTGGGTGCTCAGGTAAGTTAGCTTGCATGCCTGAGTCTTTTGGCTGGCTCCCACTTTACTCAATTTAAATGTTTACAGAGTGTAGGGTAAAGGGGAAGATTCTGGACTGTCTCTTCCCTAGGGATTCTCCCCAGCAACTCTCAACCCCATTCAAGCAGGCTGACATCCAGGGTTTATTAATGATGACATAATGCTACTGAACAGCAGAAAGTAACTCCACAATGACCAAATTCACCTTGACCAGACTGATGTGGTTGAATATGACAGAGGCGGGGTGCGACAGTGCTCCTATTAGTAACCATCATGGAGTGCTTTATAGCTTACCACTCTTCTTTACACACCCTGAGCTGTTTGATCATCAAAAAAACCCAGGGAGGTAGGTATTATCCATTTCACAAACCAAGGAGGTATCATCCCATTTCACAGTTGTGGAAGACAAACCTTATAGAGCTGTGTGAGTAGCTTCGAAGAATGCACAAGGGACTCCACACTCCTCCCGCCTAGTACTCCTGTCTGTGCCATTCTCCTCTTTAACAACATTGTTTGATCTTAATTCCTCCACATGCATTGGCTAGCAGAAGCTTGGAAACTTGAGTCTGCCTTTCCTTGCAAAGCACGGGTGCTGACCTCTTTGGCTACTGTGCTTGGCCATTTTTTTCTAATCACACCCTGATCCCTTAGTGGCTCAATGGGACAAGTGTGCATCTTTCCATGACTCATCTGACCTTCTGCCTCACAGCTTCACTCCTGGTATGACCAACCATCCTAGTTTGTCCTGAGCTGAAGGACTGTCACTGCTATCCCAGGACAGTTCTGGGCAAGGCAGGGTGGTTGGTTGTCTTCTACTCCCTCTCTAGTGTCAAATCTGCACCTCTTAGGCTCTGACGTCTGAATATCTCTGGACTCCAGGGTCTGCTGTCCTGTTTGAGCCTCCCTGTCTTTGCCGACACTGTTCCTTTAGTTGGAAGTCTACATCTGTACTTTCTCAGAGCCACTTTCTACTTTTTCTTTAAAACTCTGCTCTGGCCGGGCAGTGGTGGCGCACGCCTTTAATCCCAGCACTTGGGAGGCAGAGGCAGGCGGATCTTTGCGAGTTCGAGGCCAGCCTGGTCTACAAATTGAGTCCAGGACAGCCAGGGCTACACAGAGAAACCCTGTCTCGAAAAACCAAAAAAAAAAAAAAAAAAAAAAAACTCTGCTCTGAAGTGCAGATACAAATTTCTCTAGACCTTCATTGATCCTTTCTTTGTGTTTCCATCTTACTGTATATAGACCATTTTCCTAACATTAAACATTGAGGCTTTTTTTCTCTTAATTTGAGTATGTTATAGGGCTAAATGTGTCCTCTGAAATTCATATGTTAACATATTGGTGAGAAATGTTTTTTTTTTTTCCTATCAAAAAAACTAGTTAGCTGGCAAGGACTCTAGTCATCACAGGTTGTGAAGTGGAGCTCTCATCAATAGGATGAGACAAAGTCACCACCTATGTCATGGATAAAAGGTAGAAACCATCTTAGCCAAGTGTGCTTGCTAGCCCAGGTTGGGTCTTGGCAAATGTTTTTTACAAAAAGAATTGCCTTGCCAAGTTCCTTTTGCTTTGCTTGTGTGTTGATTTGTGGGACACTAAGATTATTTTTGTTTAATTGTGACATTGTATTACCATAGAGGGCATAGTGGCACACACCTACAATCCTAACACTTGGGAAGTGAAGGCAGATGGATCTACAATTCAAGGTCATCTTTAGTGATGTACTGAGTTCAAGGATAGCCTACCAAGCAAAGCCTTAGTATTAGGAGATACAATTTTAGGGAGGTAATTAGGTCCTCTGGAGGGAATCCTTATCACTAGGGTTGGCACCTTATAAGAACAGTCATGAGAGATGATTTTTTTTTCTCTCTGCTAAGTAAGGATACAATGAAGATAACCGTCTATCAACTGGAAGACAGGCTTTGATCAGACCAAAGATCTGCTAACTACTTGACCCTGACTTTCCAGCCTCCAGAGCTATGAGAAACAAATGTTTGGTGTTTAGGCCACCCAGAAGAACAGCTTTTTAAACTATGGATCACAATCCCAAGTACGCTTGGGTAATTGAATATGGACGTTGTTAAAAAAAAATGTGGCAACAGCAAACATGCAACAACCAAAAGTTAATTAAAAATCAAACACAATAAATGGGAGATGTTTCTGGAAGTGCTCAGTTGTGTTGGCATGCATGACATCCTGAAGTCTTAGGTCCAAGCACACGACAGAAGGCACACCTTGCACTATGCACGCAGATACACTATATAACACTAACCCATGCTGCCTGAGACACCTCAGATGAGATTGAAACTACTATATGTTTTGAATTTCAGTGTGTTATCTGTTCATTTTCTGTTCATAATAGAAACAATGATTTACTTATAGAAAACAAAGACTTTTAGTATTTTCTTACCATTATTGTTCATCTGGTAAGTAGAAAATCAACCTATCTTTGAATTGTGTTGTGTTTTGCTATTTGGTATTTGATACTGAATAAATGGTAAAATTGTATATATATATCAAAGGATTGCCTTAAAATAATTTTTTGATTAATTGTCAATGAACATTTGATTTGTATATCTAGCTTATATACCAAATATGCCTAGGATCACAATAAGATGGAGCAGGCAAACAGGAGTCATGAATGGAGGTTTAAGAAGCCCTGGTCTGAGCCGGGCGGTGGTGGCGCACGCCTTTAATCCCAGCACTTGGGAGGCAGAGGCAGGCGGATCTTTGTGAGTTCGAGGCCAGCCTGGTCTACAAAGCGAGTCCAGGACAGCCAGAGATATTCAGAGAAACCCTGTCTCGAAAAACAAAAAAAAAAAAAAAAAAAGAAGCCCTGGTCTGGAGCTGGAGAGATGGCTTAGTGGTTAAGAGCACTGGCTGCTCTTCCAAAGGACCTGGGTTCAACTCCCAGCAACCACATGGTGGCTCACAACCATCTATAATGTGATCTACATAAAAACAAAACAAAATTTAAAAAGAGCTCAAGTGCTAAAAAACAAATAAAACAACAACAAAAAAACACCAAAAAACAACAAAAAAGATCTGATCTGTAAGATTCTATTATCCAGCCTGAACAAAGACAAATTGTCTTTGATTTTTCTTAGTTCTTTTCCACAAAATTCTCATTATAGAGAAGAGGTTCCATCAGGGCCCCATAGTAGGAGCCTCAATTAATGAGCAGTTGATAGCACAGAAGGCTTGGGCTTCCATGTTTAGGAGTGCAGACTTAGATATTCAGGCAATAAAGAGACAGTCCCAGAAAACACAACATCATCAGTGGCCCTTCGTCTATAAACTCAAGGCAAGGGAAAAGGTAGAGGTAAAAAATAAACAGCTAGAGCCTTTGAGATGGCCCAGTGGGTGAAAATACTTGCTTTCCAAGCCTGACTTCAATTGCTGGAACACATGGTGAAAAGAAAGTGCCAATTCCCAACAGTCATCCTCTGACTTCCACATGTGCATTGTGGCATGAGAGTGCACACACATGTGCATACACATACAATAATAATATTTTAAAATAAATAAATAAATAGACTGGTGTGGTGGCTCATGACTACAATCACAACAGTTGAGAAAGCTGAAGCAAAGGATTATATGTTACAGGCCACCCTGGGCTATACAATGAGACTCTGTCTCAAAAACCAAACAAAACAAAAGCCACAAATAATAAAGTTGTACATATAAATGTATGCTCTTTATTTGGGGGCAGTACTGGAGATTGAATCTGAGGCCTTACACATGCTAGGTAAGGACTCTGTGGTAAATTGAATGAGAATGACCCCCATAGGCTCATAGATTTGGATACCTGGTAACCAGGAAGCGACACTATTTGAAAGGATTAGAAAGTGTGGACCTGTTGAAAGACATGTGTCACTGGGAGTGGACTCTGAAGTTCCAAAAAGTCCATTCCAAACCCCAAGACTCTCTCTCTTCCTGTTGCCTGTGGATCTGGATGCAGAACTCTCAGCTACTCCCCCTGCACCCTGTCTGCCTAAGTAACACCATGCTTTTCATTGTGATGAAAATGAACTAAACCTCTGAAACTGTAAGCCAGCCTCAGTTAAATGCTTTGTTTTATAAGAGTTGCCGTAGCCATGATATCTCTTCACAGCAGTAGAACACTAAGACACACCCCAATACTGAGCCACATTCCCATCCCTGTGGGCTAGGAGAGTGCTGTGGATACATGTATACATGTATGCATCTATGTATGGAGGGCCAGGTTTCAAGATCTGGTGTCTTCTTCAATTCTTTTTTACCTTATTTGTTTAAAATTAATTTTATCATTATTATTGTGTGTTTATATAATGTATGTATGTAGGCATGCCACAGCATTCGTTTGGTCAGAGGATAACTTATATGGAGTTGATTCTCTCCTTTGCACCTTTACATGAATTCCAGAGATGTCTAGTTAGGTTTTCTATTGCTGTGAGCAACCACCATGACCAAAAATAACTTGGGAAGGAAAGGGTTTATTTAATCTTTTACTTCCAGGTAACAATCCATCATTGAGGGAAGTAGGGGCATGAACTGTAGGCATAAGGTTATTATGTAATTCAAATGCCAATTTCTGGCTAGGTTTTTGTTTTTTTTTTTTTTAGATGTATTTATTTATTTTTATGTATATGAATGCACTGTCTGCAGTACACCTGCAGCCAGAAGAGGGCATCAGATTACATTGTGGATGGTTGTGAGCCACTCTGGAAGAGCAGCCAGTGCTCTTAACCACTGAGCCATCTCTCCAGCCCTCAAATGCCAATTTCTGTACCTCCCATATCTGGTTGCAGTCCTTGTTCTGAGATCTCCTGTCTCAATGTTGTGTAAACACTGCTCCCCAGTTGTCCCCTGACATGCCAATAAAGGAACTTACAGCCAATCACTGAGCAGGGGAGACAAAAGGGTTGGACTTCTCGCCCTCCAGAGGAGGAGGAGTTAGTGGGGAGAAGTAGGGGACTCAGCCACAGAGAGAGGTGCAGGATACATGAAGAATATTCAGCTGGTGCAATCAAAGCACTAAAAAACAAGTAACTCGGGGATTTTAACAAAGAGGGAGTCAGACTAGCATAGAGGATTAAGAACAGACTTAAACTGCTCAAGACTGTGCTGTCAACCATGTTAAAATAACATAAAGAGTTTCAATTATTTGGATGTTAGCCGGGAAAACCGTGTAACAAACACAATCTTATAAAATTAACAACACTAACAAGGAACTCAATGCAGGAACCTAGAGGCAGGAACTAAAACAAGTCGTGGAGGAGTGCTGTTTATTGGCTTGCTCCTCATGGCTTGCTCAGACTTTCTTAAACATCCCTGGACCACCTGCCTAGGGCAGCAGCACCCACAAAGGGGCTGAGCCCACCAAATTAATTATCATCAATCAAAAAATTGCCCCGCAGACCACTGTGATGAGAGCATTTTCTCAGTTGAGATACCCTCTTCCCAAATGACTCCAGCTGTGTCAGGTTGACATAAAACTAGCCAGCACAAGGGATCAAACTCGAAATACCAGACTAATGTAGCCATCTGCTGAGTCATTTCATCAGCCCCTTTATCTTCTTTTTTGAGGTAGGGTCCAGATGCAGTTGACTTAGGATGCCAGAGATGGATGATCAGCAGGAGCTGGGAGATTTGCAGAGCTGCTGGCAGATGGGACATATTTTATTTCAGGTGAGAGCATGCACCTTTAGTCCCAAGGATGTTTTATAGAAAAATCACACAAAAGTGACTTCTTACCAGAACTGGCTACATAATAAGTCACCGAACAGTCTTGTTTATTGTTTGCTCATGGTTCCCAGGACATCCGAGGTGACCATCTTAACTGAGCCATACCTAATATCCACAGTGACTACAATTTACTGGCACTTCCAGCCTTTGTTCTCTTCAGGTCCCTCGCTCAACCTGGAGCTTGCCAGCAAACCTGGCAAGGATCCACCTGTCTGTCTTCTCAGTGCTGGGATTACAGACATGAACCAATATCCCTAGTTTGTTTACTTTAGTGGATTCTGTGGTGTCAAACTGAAGTTCTTGTGATTGTGGGACAAATATCTTACCAACTGCGCCATCCCTCCAGTCCCAGGCTCCGTGTCCCAGTCTGTGTGTGTGTGTGTGTCTGTGTGTGTATGCATGTGTGTGTGTCTCTGTGTGTGTCTGCGTGTGTGTGTCTGTGTGTCTATGTGTCTGTGTGTGTATCTATGTGTGTGTCTGTGTCTGTGTGTGTGAGTATGTGTGTGTCTGTGTGTGTCTATGTGTGTGTCTGTGTCTGTGTGTGTCTGTGTGTGTGCGTCTGTATGTGTCTGTGTCTGTGTGTGTGAGTCTGTCTGTATGTGTGTGTATCTGTGTGTGTGTGTGTCTGTGTGTATATCTGTGTGTATGTGTCTGTGTTTGTGTGTCTATGTGTGTGTATGTCTGTGTCTGTGTGTGTGTGTCTGTGTGTGTGCCAGTCTGGCTGTGTGTTTGTGTATGTCTGTGCACATGTGTATTTAGTAAGTTATTCAGGTTGTTCTTGAACTCACTCTGTAGCCCCTACAGACTTTTAATTTGTGATCCTCCTACCCCAGCCTCCTGAGTAGGAATGACCCTCCTGTGCCACCAGACCAGGCTAACTAAACAAAAAATTTAAAGAAAACTGATGTGGTAGCTGATCTGACAAAAATAACACCAAATGGGGCTAAAGGCTTCCTACTTTGGGAGGTTAGACACCCTCCTCAGTGTGTCTGTCTGTCTGTCTGAACTCACAGGTGTACCTGGCTCAGTGAACATGGAAAAGCACAGTGAAAAACACTTCCTGAAATAAAAAGCTCAAAATAGTCTCCCAGATGCAAGAGGCACTTGGGCAGGTAGGTGCTACATAAACAATCCCCTGGCAGGGTGAGTCTCAGACCTGATCTAGCTGCAGAGTCACCTGCAGGGTTTAACACAGAGTTTGTTCAGTCCAAGTCAGAGCTCAGGATTTCAGGAGCTCCGGGTGCTGCCTGCCGATTTGCCTTTCTCTCACAGTCTCCCAGGTCTGTTGGTCTGGAGATAACACTTGGAGGATCAGCGATCTGGTACCCATGTCAGTTTCTCTCCTCAATTTCCAACAATCAAGGTCAAGGTCAAAGTCTCTGTGAGTTGGAGTTGAGACTTTCCTATTTCCTTGCTGACAGCATCCCTCGGTTTTTTTTTTAACAGACTCTTCCTTCTTTTGGGGGGGTGGCGGGGGAGTGAGGGGAAGGCTGGCAGGTTCTCACATAGCCAAGCTGGCCTCAAACTGGCTTGGAAGCCAAGGCTAAACTTTTGATCCTCATGCCTCTAATTCCCAAGAATTGAAATTATAGACCTATTGCCAGCACACCAGGCCTCATACGTTTGAAAGACTCAGAATTGTGCTATGGTGCGTAAGAGAGAGGCAAAGGAAAGAAAGAAAAAAAGAGAGAAAGAAAGAAAGATAGAAAGAAAGCAACCCTCACTGTTCCTTTTTTTTCTTCCCTTCCTTCCCTCCTTTGCCCTCTCTTCTTTTTCTTTTTTTTTCTTTTGCAAATCTTTTACATTCTTCCCATTGATTATTTTTCATTTTTCTTTCTGTAACTCCCTGTTGCCCTTTTCCACACTGTCTAGCAATTTACTGTTCATACAGATGACTTGTAATTGATCCAGTCATTGTTAGTCCAGCTTACTCATGACAATAAACTCATCCCCAGTACATGTAAGAACAGCTGGAGATTTAGGGCATGTCCCCTATATTACTGATTTTATTTTGCTTTTTATTAATACTACTCTGTCTCATCTGACCTACCCAGCCTGCGGTTATCCCATGGGGATTAGGACTATCCTGGTTTGAATGTGAAATGTCCCCCTATAAGCTCATGCCTTTGAACAGTTGTTTCCTACAAAGTGGTGCTCTTTGGAGAGATTGTATAAACTTTAGAAGGCAGAGCCTTGCTGCTGAAGTTGGGTCATTCTCACCTTTGAGGATGACAACCTGACCTTGCTCCCAGTCCTGGTCCCTTCCTGCCTACCATGATATGCCAGTTGCCTTATACTCTGGATGACATGGACTAGGCCAATCCTGTTACCATGCTTTTTTGGTCATGATGGCTGATACACAACAAAAACATGAGCCACATGAATCCTTCCTCCCTTAAATCACTTCAGTCAGTAGTATGGAAAAAGAAAAGGAATACAGTGGCCCTTGTTAATAAAACTTACATTTCATTTAGGTGTCCACTGGCAATGCCTAGAGAATGGGCCCCTTCCCAGCTTCTGGGAACAAACCATGACAGATTTAAACAATGGTGAGGCCATTTCCCCCACTCCCTCAGTCAGTTTGATGACAGTCTGAGACTGTTCTGACCAATGAAACAAAAGGAGAACATTATCCCAGATGTGTCTAGGAAATGACGCTTGTGTGCACTTTCTACATAGAAGATGACCTTGAACTAAACCTCCTGCCTCTAATTTTGTTTGTTTGTCTGTTTATGAGACAAAGTCTCACCCTGTAACCCAGGGTGGCCTCAAAGAGATCCTGCCTCTGCCTCCCATGTGCAGGAATCAAAGGTGTGGGACACCACACCCAGTCTTCTTGTGCTTCTTCATTGCTAGGCCCCTTAGGTGTGTGCCACCACAAATAACAAAGTACATGCCACCTCCATCCTCTCCTCCAGGAACCGAACACAGGGCTTGCCCATAAGTTGCCCATAAGCACGTTACCAATGAGGTATACCTCAGGCCCTCTTAGAAAATATTTTTTCTCCTTTAGAGAAAGTAAGTAGAAGAAGAATGCTTTTCTGCAGCTTCAGTAAAACTATGATGCTTGGTGCTATGGCAGCCGTTTTGTTACAAAGAAGGGTTACATGTGTTGGCAAAAGGGAATGCATTCAGGATGCCAAAGTGAAAGTTGGAAACTACCTAGGTTATATCTCTTGGCCTCTCACCAGAATTTCCGATCTTTAAATTTCTTGCTGTGTGAAATAATAAACCCTTGTCTATTTCTTCTGAGCTAATACCTCTAAACCATTTTTTTTCTTTTATTTTGTGACAAGGTCTTACTACATAATCCCGAATGGCCTCAAATTTGTAGTAATCAATTCTCTTGCCTCCCAGATGCTGGGCTTAAAGGCCTGGGCCTCCATACCCAGCCTGTCAGACTTTGTTGCACATAAGCACTTCATCTCCGATAGGCAGGGCAATGTGCATCTAGAGCCCTAGTACCCAGCAGAGGTGTCACTTGAGTCCAGGAGTTCAAGACCAGCCTAAGCAACGAACATAATGAGACCTTTGTATTAGTTTCTATTGTTCTACCTGAAAAGAAGAAACTTATAGGAGGGAAGGATTATACTGGGTCACAATTCAAGGGGAGAGAGTCCCTGGGGTGTGTGTGAAAGGACTAAGGCAGCCAGTTGCAATGTGTGAGTGGTCAAGAAGCAGAGAGAAAACAAGATGTGGAGTCAGGCTGTCCATCTGAAGGCCCACCCCCAGGGACATTTCTTCCATTAAGGCTCCACCTCCCAAAGATGTCACAGTCTTCCTAAACAGAGCCACAAATCGGGGGCTGTGTGTTTAAACACATGAGCTTATGGGGAACTACTTCATTTTCAAACAGCAACTCTGTCTCAAAAAACAACAACTAACCAAACAACCAAATGTTTTGTCATGGAGCCTAAGAGTCTGTATTTCTTTCAATCTCTTTTCGTTTTTTAATAATTTTTTATTTTTATGTTATGCACATTGTTGTTTGACTGGATGTATGTCTGTGTGAAGGTTTTCCAGCTACTGGAACAGGAGTTACAGACAGTTGTGAGTCTTAACCACTCAGCCCCCTCTTTCAATCTTTTAAGTGATACCCATATTGCTGATCCAAAGACCATACCTTAGACAGTAAGAATCTACATTATTATTTTTATTCAACATAATATCTTTATTGCTTCTTTGGGAATTTCACACCATTCACCCGGCTTGCACTCACTTCCCAATCCTTCCATGTCTTCTCCCTTACTCTTATGACCTCCCCCAACCAAAACAAAAACCAAACAACAACAACAAAAACAAACAAACACCAGACATGGTGGTGCACACCTTTAATCCCAGCACTCCAGAGGCAGAAGCAGGCAGATCTCTGTGAGTTCAAGGCCAGCCTGGTCTACAAAGCAGTCCAGGACAGCCAGGGCTATTACACAAAGAAAACCAAAAACCAAACAAAAACAAGTCCATTTTGTGTTATCTATATAGTCACTGGAGCGTGATCAAATATTGTCACTGGCCTGCTCCTTAAATAGAACCAAGACCTTCCCCTCCCGCACCCCCTCCAGAAGCCATCAGTTGTGGAGAGCTACACTTCAGTAGCCTTATCACACTTTTTAAGAGTTCTCTTCAATGGCTTCCTGTTTAGGCTGCTACTTTTCAGTGGATGGCTTGGGGGCATAGGAGTTGTCACAGAAGCTTTCCGTGTTGTCCCTCTTTCTCATCTGCAGCCTTCAATATCTTCCAAAGCAGCTTCCTTGCTATTTACGGTCAGTCATGGGTTTCTGGCAACAGCACACACCACGATCACGGTTCCGGGTTGTAGTAGGACTATGGACTCAGACAAGGCCCTTGGACCTTGGACAGCAACATGACCTCCGGCAGCAGTACAGGTCACTCACTTCAATACGGCCTCTGGCAGCAGCTCGGTCCACAGACCACAATCAATATGACTTCAGGCTACCCACAGACATCCCCGTGGCCTTCAGTGGTTAATACGGGCAATAGACATCAACGCAGGCGCCCACAGTAAGACCATGGACTCAGTCATGACCCTCGGGGCAGCACAGACCAGACATGGCTTCAGGTAGTAGCACAGACCACACACATCCACCTGAACTTCGGTAGTTAACATACACACGGATCTCAAGACAGACCCCGGCCACAGTAGGTACTCGGATCCAGGCATCAGCGAAGATCATTCACATCAACATGGGCCCCCCATCAACACCAACTTAGCTTCAGCCCCCCCACCCCCCTCCGCGTAGACCGTGGACATCCACATGGCATTGGGTGTGCAATACCGGCCTCGGACATCTACCCGGCCCCCAGCCGCATCAGGACCACTGATCCACATATGGCACGCAGGGGCATCTCAGACAATCCAGCCTAGAAAGTGAACCATTCTTCATCTTGGGCCTCCCCCATTGCCCATAGCCGAGGCAATCCCCACAGTGTTCAGGGACTGAGTCTGCGTCTGCATAAGCTCCAGGTTGCTGCTCACCGCCCTGACGACCCCACTGGGCAAAGACATGTTCCACTGTGGATCTCAGCCCAGCCTTACACCAGTCACTGCCTCTGATCTCCAGTTCCACCTCTCTCCCAGTGCATGCATGCTCTACTCTACCCTTCCTCCTTTGCCAACTCCCCATCATATATTCATTCATTGTAGTGCACCCTCTACCCTGGGCCTTCTCGAGGCATGGCAGGGTGAGTCTGAATCTAGGTTATGTTCATCAGACATTCTGTTACTCATGCATCCTGGCAAATACCACATCTTTAGCTTACATGCATTACTAAATATTAAATAAATGAATTACTAAATACCTTCTAAAACTGAAATTCCAACGCTTTTCCAGATCTGTTTTTTTCTTTAAAAAACAACAACAAAAAGAACAAAGTTAGAGCTGGTGAGACAGTAAAGGTCTTTGCCAACAAGCCTGAAGACCTGAGTTCAATCCTCAGGACCTACATGGTAGAAGGAGAGAACTGTCTCCTGCAAGTTGTCCTCTAACATGTGTGTTGCTGAACACACTCCAGCAGGAGAATTCACTCCAGCCCACATTTGTGTGCATGCATACACACAAATAGATAAATGTAATAAAAATATTTTTAAAGAGCAGTGCTTAAAAAGGCTTATAAAGAAACAAGGTGGGACTCTTCCGAGATGCTCATACGGCATGGAGTTTGTGGTCCATCGGTGGGCTGTGTCTCTCTCCGATGTCCCTCTAGGCTGAGGGACGGAAGAGAGAGAGCCTGCAGCATGGCAGATGGCTGGCTGGGCTGCTTTTCTCTGGTCGGCCAATGGGACCTTGAGAGAAAAGTGCTTGTGTGTCGAGCACCTTTCCCGAAAGGTGGGATCATACCAGCTGCTGCCTGGTTGGTCAAGAATCAGTATACCAGGCCAGAGAAAGCATGGCAGGCTCAGGGGAGCACAGGCAGAGTTGGAGAGTTCTTTTTAGGTGAAATCCCAACAGCTCTTAGGGAAGCTATTGGGTGAACTAGTAATTCCTTATTGCAGCTTAAGTATCATGGTGGTCTTAGCTCTCCCAAAATCTCTCCATAATCTCCTAAACTCCAAGATGGGTGAGGGTTTATGAACCTTGAACAGTTGGGAGGGATTTTGGGGGATGATTGCATTCTATTGGGTGAGATTGGGGTGCTGGCAATGCCATATTTATATGGGGAAAGGTCCCAGAGACTGGTTCCGTGACTGAGCTCATCTGTGACCTCCTGGGGGGTTGTGTCTACATGCTCCTGAGGTGGGCAGAAGCAGAGAGAGAGCTTGTTCCATGCCATCCTCAGGATGGGGCATGAGACCCCAATTTTGAGATTTCCAGGGTTTGAACATGCTCTTATCTCACCAGCTCCATGCCAAATCCTCTGGAGGCACACCCAGAGGCTCATGCCCCTCTCTGGTGCACACACTGCTCTTTCTTTTCTCTCATTTTTATATTTTTTGATGTTATTTGTTTTTATTTTATGTGTACGAATGTTTGCCTGTATGAATGTATGTCTGTATACTGCAAGCATGCAGTGCCCATGGAAACCAGAAGAGGGTGCTGGAGTCACTGGGCCTGGAGTCACAGAGAGTTGTGACCTGCCTTGTGGGTGCTAGGAATTGAACCTGGGTCCTCTGGAAGGGCAGTCAGTGCTCTTAACTTTTGAGCCATCTCTCCAGCCCCAACACTGTCCTTTTTAAAAAAAAAACCTCTGTGGAGATGTCTCAGTGGATAGATGTGCTTACAACCAAACCTGCAGGCCGAGATCAGTTCCAGAAATCCCCAGTGGAAGAAAAGACAACTGCAAGTTGTCCTCTGACTTCCACACACATGTGCTGTTCAATAAAATAAATAAAGGTTTAGAAAACATTAAAGAGAAAGAAAAAAGAATCTAGGAGAGATGACTCAGCCTTCAAAGTTCTTGTGAGCCAGGCAGTAGTGTCTCACACCTTTCATCCCAGCACTCTGGAAGCAGAGGCAGGCAGATCTCTGAGTTCAAAGCCAGCCTGGTCTACAGAACAAGTTCTGGGATATTTAAAAAATCCTCTCTCAAAAAACAAAACAAAAGCCAGGCGGTGGTGGCGCACGCCTTTAATCCCAGCACTTGGGAGGCAGAGGCAGGCGGATCTTTGCGAGTTCGAGGCCAGCCTGGTCTACAAAGCGAGTCCAGGACAGCCAGAGCTGTTAAACAGAGAAACCCTGTCTCGAAAAAAAAAAAAAAAAAAAAAAAAAAAAAAAAAAAAAAAAAAAAAA
>CAJQZJ010035590.1:183261-196345 GCA_907164525.1 Lophiomys imhausi | reverse complement strand
CTTTCTTTCTTTCTTTCTTTCTTTCTTTCTTTCTTTCTTTCTTTCTTATTTATTCATTTATTTAGAGACAGGGTTTCTCTGTATATCCCTGGCTGTCCTGGAACTCTGTAAACCAGGCTGTCCTCAAATTCACAGAGATCTGAATGTTTCTGTTGGGATTAAAGGCATGAGCCACCACTACCTGACCCCTTCCTTCCTTCCTTCCTTCCTTCCTTCCTTCCTTCCTTTCTTTCTTTCTTTCTTCCTTTTTGGTGATGCTGGGGATTTGAACCAAGGGCCTTGTGTATGCTTGACAAATACTCTACCATTGAGCTATATCCTCAATCCTTTAAAAAATATATATATTTTTTAATTTTGAGAAAGAGTCTCATTAAGCAGCCTAAGACAGCCTCAAACTTCCTCGGTAAGCCAGGCAGGCTTTGAACTTTCCATTGTTCAGATAGTCAGCCAAGAGGCTGAGATTACAAACCCATGCCCACCAGGTCTGGCTTAAATTTATTCCTTTGGGGAATGTCTAAATGGAGGCTCGAAGATGGCTCAGTCAGTGGCCTGAGTTCAGATACTCAGCACCGTGTAAAGCTGGGGCTCATGCTTAACATCAGCATCTCCAGAACCAGGCATTTCTTTCTTTCTTTTTTCTAATGTTTCTTGTTTTTATTTAGGGTGGGAGGCAGAAGGGAAATATAGGGTGAAAGGACTGAAAACAGGTGACCTCCTAAGTTTTTTTCTCCATCCTGACAGCAGATTCACCTAAAGGGCACATTTTGAGTTTGTAACAGCATCCTGTGAAATTCTGAAGAAGAAAATGTTTGTTTCTTTTGACACATATGCCCACCAAGCATTAGGTGAGGTGGGCTTGCCGCATTTCTAAGGACAGGTGGAGGTGACTGTGAAGTTTTTTGCTTTTTTTTTTTTTCTGACTGAGACTTATCAGGATAGAGCCTGGCAGTGTGGCAGAGGACTTAATCATCAGGATGGTAACCAGACACTTCCAGGGGAGTAGGACAGCAGCTGAGGGACCCATGCAGATCTGTGCCGGGGACTCCTAGGTGGGCAGTGCTTTTGAGGAGGGATGCAAAAGAAGAGAGAGGACAAAGACAAGTGAATATAGGTTGGAGGACAGAGGCAAGAAGGAAGAGGAGTGGAGTGCTGAATATAGGTTGGAGGACAGAGGCAAGAAGGAAGAGGAGTGGAGTGCTGCAAATGCAAGGAAGCATTTCCCTAAGACTGCCCTGTCCCGGGTAACGCTGGGGACAACAGTGTGTCACTGCCTGTTGGGGGAAGCAGCCTTTTGCTTCCTTCTAGCAACCAACAAGGCAGCACGAAGCTACCTCAGCACTCCTAAGATGCTGCTTCTCTGCTCTCACACCCAGTGACACTGAGGACAGACCCACAGGTTGTCCCAGCCCTGCCACAAATGTGAGCTCTCTGAGGCAAGTGGTCCCCAACATCCCCAGGTGGGTGATTAACTTCCTGAAACTCCTTTACTTTCCTTTGAGTGATGGGAAATTTTCCTTCTTCATAGTGAAAGCAAGAAGCCTACCACACAGGAGCTCATACAAGACCTTCTGCAAGGAGCAGTCCCAAGACACCGTCCTCTTAGAGAGGCTGCACAGACTTCTGTGCAGTCCACTTACACCTTGACCACCCTGCCCAGTGCCCTATGGATGGGTAACACACCTGTTGCCTGGCAACTTTATCCCCAACACTCTGCTCTGATGTTAGGAGTAAAGTATGTAGGATGAATGTGCCATAGCCTTTCCTGTTGCAAACTTGACTACTAGGTGTCCATCATGTCCTTGTATTGACTTTGGTGACCAGCTGTGAGGGGACCAGGCATTTCTAACTCAGTGCTGGAGGGCTAGGATGAAGCTAGGTATATCCTTGAAGCTCATTGGCTGAAGCAGAGAGAGAATAAATGCATCTATGCTTGTACCCCGCTTGGTTTCTCCCCTTTTATACAGCCCAGAATCCAAGCCCAGGGAACCGTGCCACCAACTCACGGTAGGTGATCCTGGGTTCAGTTCCCAGCTCCAATATGGCTGACCTCAAACTCACAGAAATCTGCCTGCCTCAGCTTCCTGGGTGCTAATAAAACATATGTGCCAACATAACCTGGCCAAAGGAAAACAAATTCAAAGAAGGGTTTATATGCTATCAAAAGCACTCCTAAGCTACCAGGCAAGTGTTTGTTCGTCTCTTGGAGGTAATGGGAACTCTTCCTTCTCTAATTCTCCATGGAAAGACTGAAAACGCAGACAGTGGACGATGGCTGGACTGTGAGTGGCCAGTAAACTCTGACCCACAGCCTCTGCAGTGAGTAATTGACTTTTATTCAGAATTTCATCCACTTGCCAACACAGGACCAGCAAGAGAAAGACAAATGCAACTCCTACACCAATTGCTCAAGATACTCCACTTGTTGGTAGCCCGCCTCCACCTCCTCTGTTCTAATGACTTCAGACCCTGGCATATCCAAAGCTGGCCTTTTCCACCCTAAATTTTCTTTTCACCTCCCCTGCCTGCCTGGAGTCTCTGCCAGATGCAGAAGAGGGTGGCTGACACCTTCTCCAGCCAGCACCACACTCATCTGAACTGTCTTCATTCACTTCCATACCACTGGACGAATAAAAGATATTATAAAACCAGATTATAAAAGGAGTATCAGTTATTAAACATTTGTAAAGTGCTTTATAGTCACTTTGGCGTGGATCATAAACACCTCCAAGGTACTGATACCCCCATTTTAGAGCTGAAGAAAGTAAGAAGGAACTAGGAGATCAGGTGACTAGCCCAGAGCTAGGAGTGGAACATAAATTTTAAGATCCATTGTTTACGTGCTGAGGCCAGCCTGCCATTTGGAATCATTACCATTTTAAAGTATTTGGCTTTGGGTTGAGTGAATATTAAGCAGTAGATCACATTTCAGCCTGGCAGGCGTGAAAGTATTGTTTTTAGTTTGTTTTTCTAACTTTTAGTAGGGGACATATGGGCTGCATTAACTCTACTATGGAGCACAATTTCAAAGATAGATTCTCTTCCAAAAATTTTCACCGTCATTTAGCATTTGGAAGTTCAGCCAATGCCATCAGCCTTCTTGTTTTTCTCAAAGTTTTGCCTTTGGCAGGAGACTGGGTGGGAGGTCACAAATCCAGCCATGAGTATGTTCTCTGATTGTGGCTGGGGATGGGTTTCAGTCATGAGGGAAGGACAGCAGGAACAAAGTTCCTCTCATGAAAGGCTTTCCTTTTTTTTTTTCTTTCTTTAAATCCATCCCCTTATCCCCATCCTCCACACCAGCCGGAGTCTTAAGATTGGAAACTGAGATTTACAGCACCTAATTAGAGTATGAGGGTGCTTGTCTAAAAGGCAAGGGAGGATGGGAAAGAATGTGTTTTGGTGGCTCCTTGCTGTCTGCAAAAATGCAGCTGTCCCTGTCCTTGGCACTCTTGGGTACTTAAGAAAGAAGATTCTAGACAACAACATTTGGTCTAGTTGCCACTGTACCTGGTCAGTACAGCACAGAAAAATGCCCTACTGGTTAGGGGACATTAGTTAAGGTTAATACATCCAGCATTATGTAGTTTCAATAACTATTGAATAAATAGGGCCAGGAGGTAGTTCAATTAGTGCGTGTCTGGCACACACAAACCAGATTTTGGTGGGTACTCAGGATGAATAGGAGTTTAGGTTTATCCTTGACTATATAGAAAGTTTAAGGTCAGCCTGGGATATATGAGATACTGTCTTAAAACAAATAAAATAAATAATATATACATTTGCCTCCTGTGGTTCCTGGTCCCTATAATCTTATGTACCTTCGCTTACCCACTTATAAATGTTTTTGGTTGTGAGCCTCACCTTTAACGGCTGAGCCATCTCTCCAGCCCAGCCACTTATACATGTAAGCACTGCTCCAGATTATAGTTCCCCTCCATTGCTATTTCTGATGTCTTCATTTTGTTCTTCTTTTGCTCCCTAAGCTTATTATATATATATAAAGTCTGTAAATGTGTGTGATCAGAAAGGTGATCTGGTTGCTAGTAAAGTGTTTGTTTGCTTGTTTATGTTGCGAGTGAGGTGAGTTTTGTTTTGTTTTTTGAAACAGACTGTCTTACTTGCTTGGACTCCACCAAGTAGGCTAGGGTGACTGGCCTGCAAACCTCAGGGATTTACCTGGTTTTGCCTCCCCAGCACTGGAATTATGATTGTGAGGTTTTAAAAAAACAAAAACAAAAACAAAAACAAAAAAAACATGTTTTGGGAGGATTGAATCTATAAGGCTACCACATTACTTACTGAACCCTTTTGTTGAAGAAGGATTTGTTTTTTGGGGTTTTTTTTGGCTTACAGTTAGAGAGGGTACAGTTATCATGGCTGGAAAGGATGGCAGTGGGAGTGTAAAGCTGCTGACATCTGGGTAGGTCAGAGAGCAGAGAGAGTCTTACAACTAACTCTTACAACTCTTAAGCCATTAGAGTGCTGGGAGTCCAGAAGAAGTCTCAACTAACCACTAAATTCTTTCTTCCCTCCCTCCCTTTTTCCCTTCCTCCTTCCCTCCCTCCCCCCCTTTCTTTCTTTTACAATGCTGGAATTGAACTTAGGGAGTCACATATGCTAGACAAACTCTCTATCACTGAACTATGTTCTACCCCTCCCCATTTTGTGGTTGTGGTGCTGGGAATCAGACTCATGGCCTCCCAGAAGCCAGGCAAATGCTCCATACACTGAGCTATATCCCCTAGGCCCTCTAATCACTATGTATTGATCACTAATTCAATGCAAAGGCTATCAGAGCTCAAAAGCAGATAAAGCAAGGATGGAAGGGTGGAGGACCATGTCAGACAAGTCCTGCAGCTCTCTAAGCTGTATTTTTCTCATCCTTTACAACATATAATTAGGATTAAATGGAAGGGGGGGGGTGGTAGGTACACACTCTAGCCACAGATGGCAAACGATAAATGACTCTAACAGATGAAAAGCAGTGTGAACCTACCAGACACACTCATACTGCCGGGTAGGAAGGTTAGCAACATGAAAAGGCAGAAACAATCCAGGCTAGCAACATAACACGGGGAAAAAAAATGGGTATCAGATGTTGAAATAATTCTTTTTTGGTCTTTATAAAGACAGTATGTATTTAGTCATCAGAAGTATAGAATTTGTGTGTATATATATATATATATATATACACACACACACACTATATATATATATATATATATATATATATATATATATATATATACCTTCATTTCCTTTTATTTCAATGTAAATGGATTTTTCTTAAAACAAACAGAGGTTTGGCAGAACCAAATGTTTACTCAAGAAATTGTGCAGGCCTTGGTGGCACTTTCCTGTAATCCCAGTACTCAAGAGGATGAGGCAAGAGGATCACTGTGATTTTGAGGCCACCCTGGGCTACATGAGACTCTGGCTCAAAGACATACAGAGAGAGAGAGAGAGAGAGAGAGAGAGAGAGAGAGAGAGAGACAGAGAGACAGAGACAGAGACAGAGAGAAGGAAGAAACCCATAGCCAGTTGGAAGAGTACAGAGGTAGGATAATCTTGATCTTGGTCTTGAAGGATGAGAGGAAACTTGCAGGTAAAAGGGAAAGTTTATTTAAAAGCACAGTGGGCATCTCAACTTGTCTACGTATCTGACATGTTAAAGAAATGATGGGTAGGGTTGGGTACTTACATCTCGGATTTGTGGGGAGGGAGGCAGATGTTAACAGCTACTTTCTAGGGCCAGCACGTGGCTAGTGGTAGAATGTTTGCCTAGAATACTGGTTAGTTTTGCCAACTCGACACAAGTTAGAGTCATCAGAGAGGAGGGAGTCTCAGTTGAGAAAATACCTCCATAAGGTTGGGCTGTAGGCAAGTCTGTGGGGCATTTTCTTAATCTGTGATTGATGTGGCAGGGCCCAGCCCATTATGGGTGGTACCATCCCTGGGCTAGTGGTCCTGGGTTCTACAAGAAAGCAGGCTGAGCAAGCCATGGAGAGCAAGCCAGGAAGCAGCACCCCTCCATGGCCTCTGGATCAGCTCCTGTCCTCACTGATTTTTGATGGTGAACTATTTTATGGAACTGTGAGTGAAATAAGCCCTTTCCTCCCCATCTTGCTTTTGGTCATGGTGTTTCGTCACAGCAGCGGTAACCCTGACTAAGATGCCCGGCATGTATCAGGCATGAGTCAGGCATGTATCAGGCCCTGGATTTGATACCCAGAACTAGCTGGCTAGACGGGCTGGAACATGGGGAGCCTTGCCATGCTACACAGCTGGTCATCCCTGCTACCATAGTAGGAGTAGAAAGTGTCATGTATGATATTACATGCCTATGTTTTGTGATTAAAAGATAACTTGAGCCGGGCGGTGGTGGCACACGCCTTTAATCCCAGCACTTGGGAGGCAGAGGCAGGCGGATCTTTGTGAGTTCGAGGCCAGCCTGGTCTACAAAGCGAGTCCAGGACAGCCAGAGATATTCAGAGAAACCCTGTCTCGAAAAACCAAAAAAAAAAAAAAAAAAAAGATAACTTGAAGCTGTATGGAGGGAATGAACTGGTGACGTAGGAGCAGAGTAAGGAGAAACAAGGAAGGACACGGTCTTCACAGTTTGTGCTGCTGTAATAGAACACCTGAGACCTAGTAAGTTATGACGAACAGAGGTTTATTTGTTACAACTCTGGAGGCTGGGATCCCTAAAATCCCTAAAGCTGAATCTGATGAAGGCCTTCATCATTCTCTGGTGGGCTGGAAAGTGGAAGGGAAAGAAGTGCCTGTATGTGAGAGAGAGAGAGAGAGAGAGAGAGAGAGAGAGAGAGAGAGAAGAAAGGAGGAAAGGGAGGGAGAGAGCACAGGAGGGAGACTGAGAGGAAGAGAGAGAGGGAAATACAAAAGAGAGTGAGAGAGAGGCTGAGTCGCATCCACTTCAACAATAGTTAATAGTTAATCCATGAGAGCAAAGTATACACACTTTTTTTTAAAAAAAGGTGGCACTAGGGCTCAAACTCTGGGTATTGGACATGCTAGACAAGTGCCCAATAACTCCAGCCCAGTCCATTCATCTATCAGAACCCTCCCTCCTCACGCTGTTGCATCAAAGAGTAACTCTTTAAAATGTGAACCTTGAAAAACAGGGTCAAAACAAAGTGATGTGGTGGCATCAAGTGAGTTTGAGAAGCATTTCTACAAGAAAACGGAATCAAGGGCTTGGGGGCTCGATCCAGTAAGCCCAACACTTAAGAGGCTGAGACATGAGTTGGAGGTCAGCTCAGTCTACAGAGAGAAACTCTGATTCAAAAGGAAGAGAAGCTAAAGGAAAGCAAGGTAAACACCAGGTGTTGTGGCCAAGGCAGAAGACAAAAGAAAATATCACTTTGCAGTTGCCCAGTCCAAGGTAGACTGAGAAGCAAACGGCACTGATTACTAAGATGAGGGAACATGGAGACAGGCAGCATGGTTCTCTAGCTCAGTGTTCGCCAAGTAAAGGAGTGACTCTTGGTTCTGGAGATATAGATCAGTGGGTACAGGAGGCCCTGGGATCAAACACCCCACAAACCAGACATGGTGCCAATAATCTCACTACTGGGGAGGTAGAGGGTTAGGAACTTCAACTCATCCTTAGCGACACAGGAAGTTCCAGGCCAGCAGCCAGATTAGCTCTCAGTGGCTGACCTACTCAGTCCCAGGTGGTGCATATCTGTACCCCTGTACTTCTAAACTGAAAGCAGGAGAATTGAGAATCTGAGGTCAGCCTGGGCTACAGAGTGAGACCTCATCTCCAAAAGAAAAAAAAAAAAAAACAAGCTTTTCCGTCCTCGGAAAGGCTGCAGCTAGGTGGAGCAGGGAAGCACACATAAACACACAGAGAAAGCCTTTCTCTTTACTCTCCAAATCCATTAACAAGGAGGGGATCCATTTTCAAATCCCAAGGCACTTGGTTACTAATCTGATTCTGCTCTACAAGTGGATATTTTTAAAAATGCATGTTAAATCATCTCAAGGCTTTATTTGTTCAACCTCCTTAAAGCTTATGTAAACTCCTTGGAGATTTGTGTCAAGCTGTTAACTTGGAAAATACAGGAGAAGTAGAACTTTCAATAGGCCAGCTTTTCTTTTAGGTGAATTTTACCTAGACCACGGTGGTGGTGGTGGTGGTGTGGCTATTAGGAGGATGGAAGGGAAGGAGAGGTGAGGATAGAGGAGGAGGTGAGGAGGAAAGGAGAGAAACTTTTTTTTTTCTTTCTACCTTCATGGCTACCCTTGTTAACCAGCTACCACCCTCTAGTGCTTGCTCTATGGTTTACATGCAAAGTCCAAAGTGTGTGTTCAGTGTATGTATGTGTCAGATTGTACATATGTACGTACAGGACAAAGAAACTCTGTCTAAAAAAAACTTAATTAAAAAATAAGGTGGAGAATGATAGAAGAAACAACCTGCAGCAGTTAATCTTGGTTGTCAATATGACACACCTAGAAAGACCAAATCTCAGGTGAAGAAAGATGCCCATCGCATTGGCCTCTGGACACATCTGATGAGGGAGGGACTAAGGCACTGTGAGCAACACATCCCTAGACAGATGGGCCTGAGCTGTGTCAGAAAGGGAGTAAGCCAGTAAGCAGGGGCCCTCCATGATTTCTGCTTCAGTTCCTGCATTAGATGTTACCCTGCTTTCCCTCACTGGTGATTTTGACCCAGAAATGTAAACCATGGTAGTTTTCACAGGAACAGAGGTCAAACTAGACTACCATCTGATTTTGACCTCTGGCCCCTACATACACGTACATGTGCACACACAAATGTGTACAAACCTATTTGTACCTAGATGGGCCTACCATTTTTGTTTTCCCAATAAGCACATTGAAATTCAGATTATGAGGTATCTAACTGACCCAGGTGGCCTTCTACACTCTTAGTTACCCTATCCTCATTTGTCTGGTAAACTCTCTTCCTTATAAACATTTCCCAAAAATTCCAGAACTTAACCAATAAAAAATATAACATATTAATCAAAATGTTATACATTACTTCTAATATTAGCCCTAGTAAACCTATAATTGACTGCTGTTCAAGTTTAGATAGTCATAAATAATAACAGTAATTTTAAAACTTGGCATAATTTTAGAAAACGTTAACATTTTAAAAGTTAGGCCAAATCTCAAATGAGTTTTTTTGGCTGTGTATTAGAACTAATTTACTAGCCAGGCAAGGGGCACATACTTGTAATCCCAGAACTTGGAAGGTGCAAGCAGGAGGATCAGGAATTCAAGATCTCCCTTGGCTCCATGGAGAATTTAAGCTACATAAGACATTGTCTTAAGCAAACAAATACCAAAAAAAAAAACCTAATTTATCATTGTCTCCATGGTGGATTAATATTCTGCTAAAATTCTCCCAAAGGAGCTTCCTTGGTCATTGACGGGAAAAGAGAGGTTGTCATTTTTTAACATGGAACACATATTTTCATAATTTCATCATTTGGCTAGTGGGAAGAAATTGAAAGCTATCCAGCTGGCCATGCCACTTAGAACAATACTGAGTAACAAGAGATTTATTCAAATATTTAATTGGAGGGAAATACATCTGGAATGAGTTTTATTGGAATTCATATAAAAAAAAAGAAAAGAGAATCCATTAAAACTAGTATCAGATAGTTACCATTATCTGGAATGAGAAGTAGTAATGAATCGAAACTCAGATGTCCTAAACTTAAGGTTATTTTTTATCTAAAGCCAGATACACACTTCTACTTTATATTCAAGTATACTTAATATTTTAGTTAGAAATTATTTTCAGCTATTACTTTACAGACAGATCATTCAGTAACTTTACTGAGTTTCTGTTATCCTTTCTCTTCTTCTTAAAAACAAAACAAAACAAAAAAACCAAAAAGCCAAACAAAAAGAAAGTGTTTGAGCCAGGGAAGTGGCTCAGGGGTAGCTTATGGGTAGCATGCAGAAGGTCCTGACCTCAAATGTTGCAAAAGAATTAAAAAAACTTTTTCAAATAAAAATCCAGACATGGGCTGGGCATGGTGGCATATGCCTTTAATTCCAGCATTTGGCAGAGGCCCGGTGATCTCTGTGCGTTGGAGGCCAGCTGGTCTACATATCGAGTCCAGAACAGCCAGGACTGTTACACAGAGAAACTTGTCTTGAAAAACAAAATAAAATGAAGCAAAACAAACAAACAAACAAAAAAAATCCAGACATGGTAGTGAAAATCTGTAACCCCTGAACTCAGGAGGCAGAGGCAGGAAAATCAGGAGTTCGAGGCCAGCTTGGGCTACCTGAGCCTGTTTTAAAAAGGAAAAGAAAAAGAAGAAAATAGTGGTAGCATTCTTCAAGATAGAGTTCCTGCGGAGGTGGGTGGGGCAGAAGGAATATAGGTGCATTTGGCAACAAATTCTTACTCGAACTAAGAGATGCCTAATTTTTCTTTAGATGTCAACATAGATCCCATTGATCAAGTAGTCAAGTCTTGAATACCGTTTCCTACGGAGGGATTCTACCAGTATCCTACCCAGGAGGATGAGGCCTATTACCAGGAACAGAACGCCAAAGAGGAGGGTCCCAATGAGAAGCCACTTCTCAAATGAAAGGCCCTGCTGGTTTTTTGGAACCCTGCTCAGTGATGCGCTGCCTACACTGACCCTCCCGTTCTCCCAGGAAGCAGCAGTCTCGGTTGTGATGGAAGGCTCCGAAGTTGACAAAGAAAGGACAGCAGGACTCTTCCCGTGCTCCCTGTCTGAAGTTAACTTGGGACCTCCTCCTCGAAAGGGCATCGTTTCTAAGATGCCTTTCGAGTGTGTATGTGCCTGAAAAACGGTGGCCAGAGCTGCCTGCTGCGTGACCACATCTGTAAGACTTGCAAACACGGAGGCCGCTGGGGGCTTTGAGGTCACAGCGGGTACAGGTGGAGCTGCGGTGGGCATCTTCTGCTGCAAAGTTACCGGGGTCGCCGAAGCGCTGCCCAACGGGTGCGCAGGCTTCAGAGTGGCAGAGACATTTTGGAGAGAAGCAACAGGTGCTGTGGTAGATGGGGGAGACGCATTTTCAGGGAGCAAATGGGCCATTGTTAGTTCGGAGGAAAGCTGTAGATTCCGAGAATGGCTTTTGTCTTTATAATTCGGGAGCTGGGTGCTTGCTTCATCAATCTCCATGAGTTTCTCTGAGTGAGCTGAGGGTGTGGACTTCTGGTAAGATACATCTCTCCAAAACAGGTCGGTGGGCTTTAGGTAACCTGTTAGAGTAGGGACCCCAGGAGTGACTGCTAGTGAGATATGGCGAGATAAAAGAGATTCTTCTTGTGTTAACTTTTGGAGCAGCGAATTAGCTCTGGTCAATGGAGAATCTGAAAGTATATAAAGAAAATAAAGAAGGAGAATTAAAATTTCCATGGTAGGGTATATATAAAATACAAATGTTTAATATGTCCCCAAACTATTGATCCTTGATGTGTGTGCTGGTTAATTATTTGTGGTTGTTGTTTTGTCAACATACAGAAACCAGAGTCACCTGGGAAGAGGGAACCTTGATTGAGAAAGTGCCTCCATCAGACTGTACACAAGTCTGTCGAGGCATGTTCTTGGTTAATGACTGATGTGGGCATTCCTGGACCGCTGTGGGTGGTGCCACCCCTGGGCAGGTGGTCCTGGGTTGTATGGAAAAGCAGGCTGAGCCAGCCATGGAGAGCAAGTCAGCTAGCAGCTTTCCTCAGTGATGTCTGCGTCCCTCCAGGTTCCCGCTTCGGCTTCCCTCAGTGACAGACCGTGATCAGCATATATAAGCCAAATAAACCCTTTCCTCCCCATATTGCTTCTGGCCAGTGTTTTCTCACAGAAGTAGAAAGCAAACTAAAACAGACTGAAGGGCAACTTGTTTCTCTGTCTCTGTCTTGCTCTCTCTGTGAGTGTGTGTGCACACATGTGACACTTGCATGTATACACTTGTGTATACATGCTGGAAAATGAACACAGGGCCATCCTGTACACACTAGGTGTGCACTGTACCACTGAGTTATATCCCGGCCTCAGATACTTGATATTTCACCAAAGCATGCATAAAATAGAAAAGTACAAATTGTAAATATTGAAATAGTGTCCCTCTACCTCGTGGTGTGATTTATTTCTAGCCTGTTGGGACAGAAGATAAGAGAAAGTGGGGTAGGGGTGCATCAGGCTGACTGAGGAAGGCCAGGGTTTAGGGAGATAAAGGTAGCTGAGTGCTGAGGCAGGGCAAGGAGGGGCTGGGTAGCCTAAACAGGACAAGGACTAGGAGGGAAAGTGAGGCAAGTGTTCCTGCAGACAGACATGCCAACTGCAACGAGACAGGGAGTTATGGAGACCGATGTTCCATCCTGGGCATGGGACAGGTGAGAAAGAGTGATAGACACCTTGGGAAAATGAGGAGTCAGGGGAAGCAGAACCCAGTGACAGGCCCTCAACAGCGATGGGGGTTTGACAGATCGGGGAGGAGTGGGCTTGCAGGGTCTGAACACTGAGCCAAAGAAATAGTGCAAGGAAGATAACGTTTTCCCAAAAAAGTCAGAAAAGGGAGACTACCTGGAGACTTGATTTGGACTTTCAAAGCTTGGAATTAATAGAGAAAATGCCTTAGGTTATGAGCATGGTGCTTGAAATCGTAATGCCCATACTGGCTATGCAGAGTAGGGCCATTCAGACCGGCTCCTGAGGTGGGGATTTGACCGACCGCTGGGGTTTTACTCTGAGCCACACACTACTTACTGTTTATCACAGTTCAAACCGGAAAAGCTTGTCAAGGCAATCAAGTGCAGTGAGGGATAGTTCGAATTGCTCAGTATTGACTCTGCCACTTGGCTGTTTTGATAGTGTTAGAACTGCAGGTCAGGGCTGGGAGAGTAGCTCGGTGGGGAATGCACTTGCACAGCATGCATGAAGCCCTGTGCTCAACCACTAGCATCGCAAGAACTGGGCACCCGAGAGGTGGAGGCAGGAGGATCAGATGTTCACAGCATCCTCTGCTACACAGAGAGTTCAAGTCCACCTGGGGGCACATGATGCCCTGTCTCAAAAAAAAAAAAAAAAAAAAAAAAAAA
>CAJQZJ010035590.1:146298-183161 GCA_907164525.1 Lophiomys imhausi | reverse complement strand
AAAAAAAAAAAAAAAAAAAAAAAAAAAAAAAAAAAAAGAGAAACAAGACAGAAAAAAAAAACAAAAACAAAAACAAAAAAACAAAACCTGAGAGTAAAGGACTTCGGGAAACACAGGAGGTGGCAGCATCCCAGAGGCAACTGCAGAGGTGTGATAACTTCTTCGGCTGCTCGCTAATTCTCTCACCTTTCCATGGCTCTTATTTATTTATTTATCTATCTATCTATCTATCTATCTATCTATCTATCTATCCATCCATTCATTTATTTATTTATTTATTTATTTAACATTTTAAGCTTTTATTTATTGAGGTGGGGGGAGGACCCAGAATGTGTGTGTGTGGAAGTCAGAGGACAACTTGTAGAAACCTGCTCTCTCCTTCTTCTATGTGTGTCCTGCAGATCAAATTCAGGTCATCAGGCCTGCAGCAAGCTCCTTTACAAACTGAGCCATCTTGCTGGCCCTATTTCATTTTTCGGAGACAGCCTTGCATAGCTCGGGCAATTTCGTATGTAGTCAAGGCTCATCTTCAATTCCTCATCCTCCTGCCTACTCCCTGCTGGCATGTGTCATCCCACCAGACGACACGGGCCTTTAAAACAATCACTTAATTAATCTGGGACAGGGTTTAACGTCAATAGTCCAGCCTGCTACCTACCTTTGTGTGACTTGCAGGCTTTGAAGTTTACCTTTTTAAATGGTTGAAAATAACCAAAACAATTTTTTGACATGCGAAAATTATATACTATTTTGAATTGTAATGCTCTTCAATCGAGTTTTACTAGGGTCCAGCCTGCTCATTTATTTATACATTCCCTGTGGCAGCTTTTATATTACAAGGTCAGTGGTGAGTAGATACAACCAGTTGCATATAGCCAGAGTGCTTCAAACGCAGGCATTGAAAACCTAACTACTATTCGACACTAGACAGAAAAGCTGGCCGATACATGCTCTGGGCTACTGTACTCTAAACAGAAGTAGGAGCTATAATCCCAGCACTTGGAAAGTAGAGGGTCAAGAGTTAACAGTCATCTTCAGCCAAATAGTGAGTTCAAGACCAGCCTGATTTACATGAGACCCTGTATCAAAATACTTCATCTCCCACCTCACCCTTCAAAGTCTGGGTACTTGAGCTTCCTTTTTCCTCCAACAGCACAGACATCTCTCTCTCTCTCTCTCTCTCTCTCTATTTCTTCCTTGCTTGTTTTTATTACATAGTTTTATACATTTATATATAATAAAGTCTTTTATTATATATATAATAACTACATATTACTACAGGTGAGGTCACATGCATAGCATCACCATCTGTACCATCAGGTATTTAATAAAAATGATGATGACTCAGGGGTTGGGAGTGTAGCTTACAGCAAGCATGAGGGCCCCAGGAGGATCCTCATGATCACACACAAAGCAAACAAGCACACCTCATGTTTCATTTTAAAGTTAAAAAAAAAAAAAAAAAGTCAGTCAGATGGCTCAGCTGGGCTGCCAAGCCCCGACCTGAAAAGCCTGAGTTCAGTCCCCTGGACCTACATGGGAGGAGAGAACCAACTCCCACAAGTTGTCCTCTGACCTCTAAACTATCACAATGGTTAGCACAGCTCTACACACAGTCAATACGTAAATAAATGAATATATTAATAAATAAATAAGCGTTATAATACAAATTTTAAATCATATTCTAAAGTAAAAAGAGAGCAGGGGAGAGAGAGAGAAAGAACAAGACTATTTAGCTAGTTGACCTGCAGTCTGTATGATAGTGTAAGTTAGATATGTCCATTGATAAGAAGAACCAACACAGCTGTTTGCTTTCTCAAGCATGTGGGCTCAGCTATGATGAAAAGCAAGCACTAGCCCCGCTTGATAAGATACATGTGTTGGCAAAGAGCCTAGAACCACACAGAATTCTCCACACCTGCCCCTGTCACCTCACCCTCTGCTGTTTGCACTAGGCACGGCTTTTCCCTGTGTACATAAGCCACAGAGGGAGCTGGGGAAGAGCCCTGGACCTTCAACTCTTCTTTAGAGTTTCATTTTTTCAAGGGATTTCAGTGAGTAAACAAGAGAGAGAGAGAGACAGACAGACAGACAGAGACAGAGAGATACTATTTCTTGGAAACCAGCTAAGCAAACAATTTCCGATTTATTGGATTTCTGAATTCTCCCATTCTCACACAGTGTTTGGTAGAAGAAAAAATATTGCAAAACTCTTAAACACAGATGAATGCTAAGCTGCAGTGCTTTTATAGGCTGAGCAGAGCCCACTGTCATCTTTCAGAGTGTCAGTCTGTAAATATTAGTCAGTTGGTTACAGGAAATAAAAGTTCCTTCGGAAACAAACCACCAAACAGATATTTACACTTCAGTTCAGTTCAAAAAGGATAATTTATGATCAATGGAATAACTCAACCCATAAACACAAGTAGATTTATAAATAGAATTAAGAACATAACTTGTATACATCCTGCAGGAATAAACAGTCCTCTCTCTGCATGTGTCCAGGATCTGGTGTCATTGCCAGGAAACGTTCTTCAACCTGCTCTTTGCTCATGATGACCCCTGGTGGCTACCACCAGAACAGCTTGATTCTAGTTCATCTTCTTACTCATCCTTAAGACCTAACATAGGCCCCCTTTCCTTTCCTCTTATCTCCACTGGCCGGCATCTCTATCTTGCATTTCTTTTTTTTATACATTATAAAAGCAACAATTCTACAGAAGTATTATGAAAATCATAAAATTTAATCTTCAATTATAATTTATATCACCATAGCAGATCATTCAAACAATCCGTGCTTTAAAGGAAATGTTTGGCACAATGGATTTCCCTGGTTCTGGAAGAAAGTTCAGGCAAACCCTCACTCAGAAGACAAAGCAGTCAACACCTGGGTGACCCAAGTAGGTCATTCCACAAAGCACCTCATCTTAACCAAGAGAGAATCCTTCTTTCTACTCTACCTCCTGATGCTAAAACTGCTCTCCTCAAAATCTCCCAGTTGCCAAATGGTGTATCCATCCAACTAGATGTTCAAATTCAAAAACTAAGACTCAGCCTCCTTGTGTCCACTTTCCTGACCACCAGCCAGTCCTACCAATCTTACCTTTCCATCTCCTTTACTGTCTCCCCAGACCATGTTCTTCCTTGGAACATCTCACTTCCTACCAAATTCCTACCATTTCCCTTTTCCTGTGGCCTCAGGGTGGTTCCAAAAAGAGCCACCAGTGAGCTTTGGGAAGTCTCCTTAAAGACACTATGGGAGCATACAGCCACAGTCGCAGGACTGTGGAGACAGAGGCAGACCTCTGTGAGTTCAAGACCAGGATAGATTACATAGCAAGTTTCAGGCCAGCCAACACTACATCAAGAGGAGACCCTGTCTTGCAAAATACAAAAGCAAAACAAATTATTTGAGCAAGAGAGCCAGCTTCGAGGGTAGAGGCCCTTCTGCATAAGCCTGGCAGCTTGAGACCTGGTTAAAAGACCCAGAATGCTCAGAAAGATGGAGGAGAAAAGCAGCTCCACGAGGCTCCATGCCTGCCATGCATATGCACAACAATAGCAATTTTAAAAAAGAAACCACAGAACATGCGTACCTGAAAACCTCCCATAGTGTCCCCTTGTACACCTACAATAAAACCTGCCTCTTCTGGGTGACAAATGGGTCTGGGACCTGGTCCCCCTACCTCTTCACAACACATGCTTTGCATAGCTTACTATGCCTCTGAGGATTCAGAATGAACGTTTGGCCTTCAAACATTCCCAACCCATTCTGGCTAAGGATCATGGTCCTGGAAGCTCTTCCCCATCTTCTCATATCTGGCCCCCGACTTTTCAGATCTCAGTCTAGGGGTTACCTCCTGACTGATAACCTAGTTTAGGGGATCCCCTTGGTGATTATTCTATTGGGTCATCTCAACTCTGCACATCACCTATGATTCTTCTACATTATTCTAAGAATGTATTATGGTTAGCTTCTCTGTCCCCAAAAGTCAGTTTCAGAAAGAAGAATTGTGGTTTTCATGTTCAGCACTTCATCCCTGGGGTATAAATAGTGTGCTAAGGCATAGGAAATGCTAAACAACATTTGTTATTTATTGAATAAATGAACAAATAGAATATTAACAATCAACAGCTCTCTTGTAGGCTAGCCTAGACTTAGGAGACTTTGTCTTATTTACTTACTTACTTACTTATCTATCTATCTATTTATTTGTTTTGGTTTTTCAAGACAGGGTTCTCTGTGTAACAGAGCCCTGGCTGTCCTGGACTCTCTTTGTAGATCAGGCTGGCCTCGACATTCACAGAGAACTGCCTGCTTCTGCATCCCAAGTGCTGGGATTAAAGGTGAGCACCACCACTTCTGGTTTGGTTTTTTTTTTTTAAAGAAAAGTTTTCATAATAAGAAGGTAAAAAACAAAATGAAAAATACTGCCAGATGCCATTATAGGAAAATAAAATTTTGGTTTCATGAATTTCAAATCATGAAATATTTATGAACTCTTTTGGTACTTCGGCTCTTATAAAAAATGTTCCTTGCCGGGCAGTGGTGGCGCACGCCTTTAATCCCAGCACTTGGGAGGCAGAGGAAGGCGGATCTTTGCGAGTTCGAGGCCAGCCTGGTCTACAAATTGAGTCCAGGACAGCCAGGGCTACACAGAGAAACCCTGTCTCGAAAAACCAAAAAAAAAAAAAAAGAAATGTTCCACAGAAGCCAAGTTTTAAATAATTCAGACACAGAAGAAAGAGAACAGCGCTTTCCTTACCTCTGATGAGCCTG
Organism: Lophiomys imhausi; assembly: GCA_907164525.1. Lineage (NCBI taxonomy): Eukaryota > Metazoa > Chordata > Mammalia > Rodentia > Muridae > Lophiomys > Lophiomys imhausi. The sequence goes on along the minus strand of CAJQZJ010035590.1, from coordinate 178,381 downwards.
TAGCTCACAAGGCCCTTTGCTGGTTTCAGTGGACAGGCTTCCTCACTCGGACAGAAAAACAGGTAACAGTTGGGCTGTTGGACTGTCTTCCGGGTGTCGAAGATCATCAAATTACAGGATTTGTCCCCTGCATAAAAAGACTTGTAAGAACAATTTCAAAAGTTCTAACTTTCTAGAGTAGGGCAAGCTGGAGGAGCTTTTACTTCCTCAGGGTACCTTGGTCCACTTTGTGCCTTTGCTGACTCAGGTCATTTCTGTTTCCTTATAGTTTTGTGACACAAAGCAATCTCAAAAGACATTGATTGGGCTTATAAACCTGCATTAGGGTGATCTTAGAAGAGCCCTTTTTTCTATTTAAAATTGTATTATCTATTTTATGCATATGGGTGTTTTACCTGCATGAATATCTATGTGCTGTGTGCACACAGTGCTTGCAGAAGCCAGAAGAGGACATTAGATCTTCTAGAACTGGAGTTATAGGTGGGTGCTGGGATTCAAACCTGGGTCCTCTGGAAGAGCAGCCACTGCTCTAAGCCACTGAGCCATTTCTTTATTTCCCCAAACCAATTTTTAGCAGCACATTTAATTCTCCAGAGATAAATCTTCCATTTGTTAAAATATCTTTTAGGACTATGCTACAACCAATGCACCAAAGGGAACATAAACACAGACTTTTTTCCAGTCAATGAGACACTTTTCCCTAGTGGTGATACCACACTTTTTAATTATTAAACACTTATTTATTAACAAATACACTTACTTATAACAAATACACTTACTTACTACTATTCCTATAAATTTCTACAACCCCTATGAATGCCTACAACCCCTAAGACCTAACCACTAAACCTATTGATAACTATTACAACTATTTTTCTAAGGATACAGTCTCTGGGGGCAGGTTCTCAGTCGTCAGGAACACAGTCTCTGTTGTAGACTCTGGAATATCGCAAACGCAGGTTTGTCAGGGTAAATTGGCTATGGCAGTTTCATCTTAAATAAGGCTTGAGGCTTTCTTCTCTCTGGGAGACCTCAGCCGTCTGTAGGCCACCTTACTTCCTTCGTATCAGCAACTCTGCCGCTCTGCCTCAGTGTTTAAAGCTGGCCACAGTTCTGTTCCCGCCACTGTTCTGACAGGTCAAACCCCTCTAGGCAAAAGCTGAGCCACAGGGTTTAGTCCTTGGCCTTTTGCTGTCTTGCTGAGGCTTTATCTGCTCACCAGCTTCCTTCTGCCTCAGGGAGGTCTGGCCATTGGTCTACCAGCACTTTCTCCAGCAGTACACTCAGAGCTCTCTCGTATTGGGGGGGGGGGCGCTTAGCACGCAGCTCTCCAGGCTCATCCACTTGTCCTTAAATAGGATTGCTCCTTGTTCCACCTGCTTCAGCTTAATTTGGGCTCTGCCCCTTTCACAGTTGAAAACAATGCCAGGTCATAAAGTCTTTCCTTGTCTCACCTGGCTTCAACCTTTTTTTTCAGTCCAAAGAGACTCCCCTCATTTCATATGACTTCATCCATAAGCTGATAAGCTAATTGCTCACAGAGAAGTTGATCTTCATGCCCCGAATTAAGAGACTGTATCAGAAACCTAGATATTCACTAAATCTAACTTATATTAATCTATCAACCCCTACATATCCCCTTTCTTGTAAAATAAAAAATAAATCTACAAGCATAACTACATATACAATGTAAATAAATTGTCTATGTACAATACATAAACAATAACTTTAAATTTTCATCAATGTACTTAAAGCAAGAGTTAAAATAACCTTAAACTTCTTACAATACATCTTTTGACAATAAAGAGACATGCAAACAAAATGATTTTAAATTCTTATCAATAAGCTTAATTTCTATTATATACAAAACATTTTTAAACATGTATCAATAAACAGAATCTTAAATTTCTAACAATATAAACAAAATATATATATTTTTTTGGTTTTTCGAGACAGGTTTTCTCTGTATAACAGCTCTGGCTGTCCTAGACTCACTTTGTAGACCAGGCTGGCCTAGAACTCACAGAGATCCGCCTACCTCTGCCTCCCAAGTACTGGGATTAAAGGCGTGCGCCACCAATGCCTGGCTAAACAAAATATTTTTAAAGAGAGATTAGGAATAGAGAAAGAAAGAAATCCCTAACTCCAACCCATATATATATATTTTTTTCTCCCCCCCTTTTTTTTTCCACTGTAACCATATGAATCCACGATGTCCTGAGTGCTCTGGCTGAAGTAGAACAGCTTTCCAAGATGATCTCTCAATAGAATCTGAAAGGGAAGATTCTGAGGAAAAACCTGACCATACCACTCCAACCTCTACTGTTCCATTCATTGTATCCATTCATCACAAATGACAAATTCATCTTATGCCATTCATCACAAACATCACAAACAATAGACAATCACAATACATAAGATATGACAACAAAAATTTTTCATTCCACCTCCTGGGAATGAAGTTGAAAATATTTTTTGGGCACCCTTTAAAAATTGAGATATTGGCCAATTCCCGGGATAGTCAGCTATAGCTTTTTGTTATCTAATCTCTATATGATCGATCATTTTGGGCTAGCCCTTTTTAAAGTTGATTTGCATGCTTTTTTAATTATTATTAATTGAAGCAGTCTGTTAGGTTGAATCATTTGGCCTATTTGTCTTGATGTTGTCATTCAGATTTTGGCTCTGAAAATAAAATTTTTTTCTTTAAGTTTAAGGAGAAAGGCAGAGATTAATTTTGAAAGTCCATTTGAAGCATAAACTCCATCCATGCTAAATGAAAGAATGGAATATTATGAACATCAGACTTACCATAGGAAGACATTTATGTCTCAGCTATTAAAAGACTCTCCCTGGTCAGATCTAATCTTTATAAGTTTTGTAGGTAACCACATTTTCTCATTTCCTGTAGATATATATATATATATATATACATATCCACGTCCCCATCTTAAAACTAGTGCAGGTTTCCATTCTAAAGTCAAAATATCCTTACAGTATATTGGTTGATTAAATTCCTCAGTTTTCTGTATAACTCAGTGTCTCTCAGCTGCAGTGGTACCTTTTTCACCGACATTCAAAAAATTCAGTGTTAGTAAAGCATTGTGCAATCTGTCCCTGGGGTTCTTTAATTCCCCTTTTTGTTTATTAAGCATCTCTTTTAAGGTACAATTAGCTCTTTCTACAATTGCTTGTCCTGTAGGATTGTGTGGGATACCAGTAATATGCTTTATATTACAATAAGCAAAGAATTGCTTCATTTTTTTAGATACATATGCAGGAGCATTATCAGTCTTAATTTGTGCAGGTATATCCATAAATGCCATTATTTCTAATAAATGTGTAATAACACAATCAGCCTTTTCAGAACTTAAAGCAGTTGTCCATTGAAACCCTGACTATGTATCAATGGTATGATGTATGTACCTTTGTTTTCCAAATTCTTCAAAATGAAATACATCCATTTGCCAAATCTCATTCTTTTTAGTACCTCTAGGGTTACTACCTGTAGGTAATGGAATTTGGTTATAAAAAGAACATGTAGGACACTTTTTAATTATTTCTTTGGCTTGTTGCCAAGTGATAGAGAATTTTCTCTTTAAACCTGAACTGTTAACATGATGTTTCTCATGAAATTTGGAAGCTTCTAGCACATTTCCTATTAGTAATTGGTCAATCTCCTCATTTCCTTGTGCCAATGGACCTGGCAAACCTGTGTGAGACTGAATATGAGTTATATATAATGGGTTATTTCTAGTTCTGATGACCTGTTGCAATTGAATGAATAAAGAAGTTAATTCTGAGTTTTCAGGAATAAATTCAGCAGTTTCTATATTCAACATAGCTCTTTCTGCATATAGAGAATCAGTAATTATGTTAAGAGGCTCAGAAAAATCTAATAACACCATAAGGATTGCATACAATTGTGCTTTTTGAACTGAGGTATATGGACTTTTGATTACCTTGCTGATTTTGTCTGTTTTATAACTTGCCATTCCCATTTTGTTAGCATCAGTATAGAAGGTTGGTGAATCAGGAATTGGTGTTCCCTTTACAATACGTGGAAGAATCCAATTAGTTCTTTTTATGAATTGTATGCATTTACTTTTTGGAAATTTGTTGTTAATTTCTCCTAAATAATTACTACAGGCTCTTTGCCAATCCTCATTGATTACCCACAAGGACCTAATCTCAGCATTAGTAAGAGGCACTACTATTTAGGCTGGGTACATTCCTGACAATTGACGTAATCTTATCCTTCCTTTCACAATTAATTCCGTTATCTTTTCTAAGTAGGTTTTTAATTTTTTACTTTGTTTATGTGGTAAGAAAATCCATTCCATAATACTATCTTCCCGATGCATAAGAAGTACTGTAGGAGAATGAGTTGATGGTAAAATGACCAAAATACAATCAAGTTCAGGATCAATTCAATCTACATATGCATCCTGTAATCTTTGTTCTACAAGAAGTAGTTCTTTTTCTGCTTCAGCAGTTAAACATCTTGGAATATTTATATTTGAATCCCCTTGTAATGTCTGAAACAAATTAGTTAACTCATATGTACTTAATCCAAGGGTATGTCTCAGCCAATTAATATCTCCCATTAATATTTGATAATAATTGAGAGTTTTCAATTGTTCTCTACGTATCTGTACCTTTTGTGGTCTTATTCTTTGTTGACTTATTTTATAACCCAAATAGTTGACTGAATCTCCTCTTTGTATTTTTTTCAGGAGCAATTTGTAACCCCCACAGTGGCAGAATTTTCTGCATTTCCTTAAATAAGCTCTCTAAAGTACCAGCACCAGAATCAGCCAACAAAATATCATCCATATAATGATAAATAATAGATTGAGGAAATTGCCTACGGATTATTTCCAATGGCTTTTGTACAAAATATTGACATAAAGTTGGACTATTCAACATTCCCTGTGGTAACACATTCCAGTGATACCTCTTTATTGGCCTACTATTATTAAAAGTAGGTACAGAGAAAGCAAACCTTTCCCTATCATTTTTATGCAACGCAATTGTGAAAAAGCAATCTTTTAAATCAATTACTATTAAAGGCCATGACTTTGGTAGTAAAGAAGGTAATGGTATACCAGGCTGCAAAGGACCCATTGGCTGAATTACTTTATTCACAGCTCTTAAATCTGTTACCATTCTCCATTTCCCTGACTTCTTTTTTACCACAAATACTGGAGAATTCCATGGGCTGGTAGACTCTTCTATATGACCAGCCTCCAGCTGTTCTTTTACCAATTGCTCAAGAGCCTCCAATTTTTCCTTTGTTATGGGCCACTGCCCTTGCCATACCGGATTATTTGATAGCCATTTCAAGGGTAGGGCTGTTGGAATTTCAGCAGTGGCCCCTAGTATAAATTTGGAAACTCTATGCCAGGGGTGTCCTGTGTTTGGACACTGGACACAATTTGTGATTGCTCTTGAGTACCCATATCAATACCTTCCACATGTACATTCATCATTTCATCATTTGCTGTTTCTGGGATTGCAGGAATATTAATTTGAGTAGCCCATTGTTGTAGAAGTTCTCTTCCCCATATTTATAGGTATGTCAGCCACATAAGGTCTTAATTTCACTTTTTGCCCTTCAGGTCTAACACATTCAATCCATTGTACACTTTGTTTAACATGGGATACTTTACCAATCCCAATAAAATGTGTAGGGACCTTTAGAAGTGGCCATTTTATATTCCAAGAATTGTGAGATAGAATAGTGACATCTGCTCCTGTGTCCACCAATCCTTCAATTTCGTTCCATTCATTCGTACTTTTAATTTTGGTCTCTGGTCATTCACCATCATTTGCCAAAATACACCTTTTTCAGTACTCCCAAATGCTCTTGCCTTTTGTATTGGAGGAGACTAGCCCTTAGCATATGGAAACAACATCAGCTGAGCAATGTTATCCCCTGCCTTAATCGTCACCTCTTTCCATATGGACACCATAATTTTAATTTCTTCTTTACAATCTCCATCTATAACACCTGGATGTACCAAAAATGCTTGACAAGTGAATCCCCTTTTTCCAAAGATTAAACCTATTGTCCCTGATGGTAAAGGACCATAAATGCGTGTGGTCAATGTATAACATTCGTCTGTTTTGGATAATGTTATGGACTTGTCTGTGGCCAGATCTAAAGCTGCACTGCCTTCATTAGCATGCAAAAGATTGACCACATTTAATTTTGTTCTTCCTGATTCATTATTTCCCTCTGAGTGGCTGATGGACGACGGTTCAGATTTTTTGATTTGGGGCCTTGAACCGGTAGGCCCCTCCCCTCGTTTCCCTGCAAGGGGTTACCTGTGACATCTTTTTTTGATCTACAATCCCAGGACCAGTGTTTACCTCTTCCACACCTAGTGCAAAAACCTGGAGACCTTGACCTTCCATTGTTATCAGAAACCATTTGTTCCCTGTTATGACCACGTACTGTAGAACCATGATACCTGTTATTTTTAGCTCTGAAATCAGTTCGAACTCTGGAAGTTGTAGCTGTACAATCCTTTTGGAAATGACCAAATTCACCACATTTAATGCATCGATTAAAACCCCTAGCAATGGCTTGTCCTATAATATTAGCCAGATATTCTTGAGAACTAATATCAGTTGTTTCTCTTATCCAGTCGTCTATTGGGGCTCCTCGAGCCTTTAATGGTCTAATTATTCTTTGGCATTGGACATTGGCATTTTCAAACGCCAAGGTATTTATTAATTCTTGTCTGATATCAGGGTTTGGTACATCTCTCTCCACAACTGAAGTCAACATTTGTAAAAAGTCAGTAAATATTTCTCCCGGACCTTGTTTAACCTTAATATATGAAACATATCTGCAGTTTCTGTAATCCTGTCCCAGGCCCTTAAAGCTGTATTACGGCATTGTTCAATTGCAATATCATCCATATGAATTTGTTCCCTTAAGTCAGCATACCGTCCCTCACCAAGTATTTGATCGGTTGTAACATTTATTCTCCTTTCCATATTTTGTTGTGCTAACTTTGTAGCTTCATGTCTCCACCATGAAAACCATTGTAATTGCTGGCTACCTTCCAGCACGGCTGATACCAGTCCCTTCCAATCCTGAGGAATGACTCTATGGTGCATTGCCCAGTTATTAAGCATTTGCTTGACAAAGCCTGAATGGATACCATTAAGACACAATACACTCTTTGAATCGTTTCAAATCCAACATATCAATTGGATACCATGTTAATTCTGGATTGGGTAGACCTTCATCAATCCAGGCCTATTTTGATAAATTACCGGAAAGGCTAATGGTGCCTGTTGAGTACCAAGCAGCTCCTCTAAGGGCGCACTTGGTTTCACACCATTACTTGCCTGATCTTCTGCTGTTGCTGCTTCATATAATGGCTTTGGAGACCTAGATAGGAAAGTATGAGGTGCAGGACAGGCCCGCACCGTGCGTTGCAACTCCTCCTGTTTCCCTATTTCAACCAAGTTACTAGTTGCAGTTACCATCTTTGGCAATTTTTTCTTCAGCTCCTCAATCTGCATTTGCAAACTTTCTAATTGTGAGGCTGACTTCTTTATGATAAGCCAATAAAAGAGGAAAAAGCAAACAACATTAAACATCCAGTCTGACTGGAAAATAGGACAGAATTAAGCTGCAAACATTGCCATTTTGTCAACCACCGGTTCCATAGTTTCAAAATTTGCAGTTTCCTCTACAGTTTTGAAAGCCAAATTACCCATAATGTCCTATCTCGTTGGGCGCCACCTGATACCATACTTTTTAATTATTAAACACTTATTTATTAACAAATACACTTACTTATAACAAATACACTTACTTACTACTATTCCTATATAGTGGTGCTGCCTTGTAGGCCCCCAGTGTATGAGGAGGCTCTTGCCCCTCATATGACTGTGGAACTGGGGCTGGGGACTGTTATGTAGGGACACTCCACTCCGGAGGAGTGGGATGGAAGGGATAGGGGGTAGAGGGTGGGAGGGCGGGACTGGGAGGGGTGGAAAGGGGACACTGTGATGGAGATGTAACCTGAAGTAATAAATAAACATTTAAAAAATATATTTTAGGGGCTAAGGGTTTGAATCCTAGCACCTACATGGCACTCCCAATTATCTGTAACTCCCATTCTAGGGGATCTGACATCCTCTTCTGGCCTCTTAAGGTACCAAGCACATAGGCAAACCACCCATACACAAACGATAAAAATAAATATGAAAAACAAAACCACCACCAACAAAAACCATGTTTTAGCTAGGTGTGGTGGTGGGACAAGCCTATAACCTCAGCACTCAGGAGGCAGAGTCTGGAGGAACAGGAGTTCAAGGCCATCCTTAGCCACATAGTGAGTTTGAGGTTGGCCTGGGCTATAAGATATCCTATCTCAAAATACCAAACTCTGGAGCTGGAAAAGAAGAGTGAACCCTCTCCAGGATTGGACTGCTTTTCTCTGCCATTACTCATGCATCCCGAGGCAGCCCTGCTTTCCTTTTCTGACAGTGCGATACACACAATAGCATACTGGGTGTGTCTTTCCAGAAAGGGTTAACTTGGTGGGGAAGACCAGTCATGACTGGGAGAACAAGAGCTGGGCAGGTAGCATGGGTCTGTAATCTCAGTGTTTAGAAGACCAAGGCAGGAGGGTCAGGAGTTCAGGGTCATCCATGGCTACATAATGAATTCTGGACTAATGGGAGCTGTATGATATCCTGCCCAAAACAAAACCTGGGCATAGTCGTACATCCTGTACTCTCAGTACTCAGGAGGCTGAGGCAGAAGGATCATCATAAATTCAAGTGCAATTTAGTCTATACAGTGAAACACTGTCTCAAATACAAACCAACAAAACAATTTATGTAAAATAGAAATGCTATATGTGAGCACTAAATGCTGGACGTGTGGGTGTTTCTCATCAACATAGGAAGTCAGACATCTGTCTTCAATCCAAGAATTGAGGATTTTCTCCTTTATTTTCCAGGGAAAGCACTCACACAGCTTTGCCACCCATGGATCTTAGTTTACAGATTTTAAACTTTCCCCTCATTTACTCAGCAGTTAAAACTACGGTTTTAGGCCGGGAGTGGTGGTGCACACTTTTAATCCCAGCACTCAGGAGGCAGAGGCAGGCAGATCTCTGTGAGTTCAAGGCCAGCCTGGTCTACAAAGAGAGTTGGAGGGCCAGGGCTGTTAGTGAAACCCTGTCTCGAAAAACCAAAACCAAACAAACAAAAACCTACGGTTTTAAAGTACTTTGATAATTTGGCAATAGTCATAGACTGTAGGAAAATGCACTCCAACACAAAGGAGACAAAATTTCACAAAATTTCAAAATTTGCGGTTTTTATGGACCTACCACTCTATCTAATAGCCTCCCCCCAAAAGACCATGCTAGTTAACTTCTCTCATTCCTATGACAAATTAACTGATGTGAACACACAAGAGAGGAAAGATCTGCTTGAGCCCATGGTGCCAGAGGTATCTCTCTAGGCCGAGGTACAGCATGGTATAGAACTCATGATTCTCCTGAGGCCTGGGAGTTCCGGTTTGCATCACCATGCTCACCTCTCCTTCACATAAGTGTTTATGTCAAGACCATTTGTAAGACCAGTGCTTTTAGTCAACATTTACATAAAAAGGAGGGGGGAAGGTAAGAATTTAAGTTATATTGCTATACTTTCAAAACCACAGCATCACAAAGCACACTGCTCAATTTGAGGTCATCAAAAGGCTACTTCCTATGGACATCTAGTATAAGGTCTCTTCCCACACCAGTTCTCCAGACCCCTGACAATAAGGGGATATCCTGCAATTCAGTTCAACCCACTTCTGAATCTAACCAGCTGGGATTAGCACCAGACTCCATAGGCTTAAAGGTTCTATCCGGCAAGCCTGATGTCCTCTGAGAAGCCAGTGGCAGGTGGCAAGTCTCAGGTTCCCTGAACTCTGTCACTGAACTCCGGATTCAGAGGTTGCCACAACCCTGCCCCTCCGGTTCAAAAATTTGCTAGTCTGACTCATAGAACTCAAGGGATAGTCCTATTTACAATTACGTTGTAAGATGGAGGACACACATTATTTGTTTTTGCATACGTGCTGGGTATCAAACCCGGGGCCTTCCCCGGAACAAAATATAAAGGATACAAATGAACAGTTGGATAAAGGGGCACACAAGGAAAGGTCTAAAAGGGTCATGAGTGCAGAAGCCTCAGTCCTCATGGAACTAGCATACGGTACCTTCCTACCACACAAACACATTCACCCACTACCTGGAAGGCCCCTAAACCTCGTCTTTTAGGGACCTGTATGACAGCCCCATTGCATAGATATAATCAGTTATAGTCGCTGGCCCTTTGGTTCGGTGTGCCCCTCTCTGCAGACTAGGGCACAGGGCTGAATGTTCCAAGCTTCTGACCAGGCTCAGCTCTTTCTGAGGAGCAGTAACATCTACAACAGTCTGTGGGCCTGTTAGGTAGTTTCGACTAGCATGAGTGAGTTATAGTTGAATCAGACTTAGGATAATGAGACTTGATCCTGTCACTCATACATTCCAAGAGCTTAGGAGCTCTGCGCCAAAACCACGAGACAGCCTATATGTAATCCCAGCTATCCAGAAGGCTGAGGCAGGAGAACCGCAGGAGAACCACAGGAGCGAGGCCTGGCTGGACTGCAGAATGGATTTAAAGGCTGCCTGACAATTTAGGGAGGCCCTGTCCCGATGAAAAAGTAAAAAGAGGGAAGCTGGAGAGATGGTCCAGTGTTTCAGAGCACTTGGTGCTTTTACAGAGGACCCAAGTTCGGCTCCCAGCACCCAAATGGCAGCTTACCTGTAACAGTTTCGGGGGATCTGACACCCTCTTCCGGCCTCCACTGGTACTGCATGCACATGGTGCACATACATACTTTCAGGCAAATGTTCACACACACAAAATAAAAAGAAAATTTTCTATTTTTTTAAGTAAAAAGAGGGCTTGGGAAAAAGAGCTGAGTGGGAGAACACTTACCCAGCACACATATATGTGAGGCCATGGGTTCTGTCCCCAGTTATAACACCATCAAGAAATAAGGGACCATGACAAACACTACATATATGTTCCTTATGCCCAGCATTATAGAAAGAGAAGTTCAAGGGAAGACACTGCCTAAGTGTCTCACACAGTGCTGTTTCAAGCTCCTTCCCATCCTACAGACTAACTTTAGCACTTAGTCAAGGTGTAGCATATTCAACAGAGTTAATATTGTTTCATGTAGAGAATTCAGATAGGGTCATAAGCAAGACCCAAACATCCAGCTCTGCTTAAATACATACCTCTCCTTCCAGCTTGCAGATTTGAAACCTGAAACATTTGAAGCCATTGGTTTAAATCCATGAATCTAAGTTTCCTTCTATGCCACCTAAACGCACGAGAATAAATAACTCCCTTCCAGACAAGAAAGATAGCTTGTTTGGTGAATGGGTTGCCTTATAAGCCTGGTGACCTGAGTTTCATCCCTGAACCCATCCAAGGGATTTTATGGACGCATTTATCAGCAACTTTCTTTTTTTTTTTTATTCTTTTTTTTTCAAGTTACATCTCAGTCACAAACCCTTCCCTATTCCCCCTTCCTGTCCCACCCTTCCACCCTCTTCCCCCCAACAGCTTCCCCTTTCAGTCCAACAAATGGTTCCTTCTCTTATAACAGTAAATACTATACAAAACAGCAGAAATAAATATGCCACATTTATGAGAGTTAAATGGCCCAGTATACCTTCCCAATATCCAGTTCGTACATATTTAGCCCCTGACTTTAACCTTCTACCATCTAACCATCTACATGAGTTTAAAGTTCTATAACTGACTTAGCTTTCATACTAACTTGCATCACTATTATAACCATCTTCTTAGATCTAGAATGCCCTCTTGATTCCTAAACAACTCAAAATTTAACTATGAGACTCTAGCTGTCTATTCTTCAACCACCTCAGAGACCTGAGAGGGATAAATATATCTGATTATATAGGAAGTGCAGGGCCTGCAGCTTCCAATACTAAGAAATGACAAACCAGTGACTGCCTGGACAGTTCCCATTTTCTCTCCATACATTCCAGCATCAGTCTTCAGCCTTTTGGTCCTGTTTCTCTGACAGACATTTATTGTAGAGCAGGGATTATGAAGGACTTACCTACCCTGTCTTGGCAGAGCTAGTCAGCAACTTTCAATACAGCTCTGGGGGAGAATGTACTTGCGGACAGTTCTCCAGTAGTTGTATCACTTGCCTTTCTGCCCCACTGAGAATCACTGGTGTAAGCTAAGCAGCCACACCCTCCAACTACAGTGTCACAAACACACAGGCCACAGCAGGCCATGTTACCTACCTGCTATGTTCTCTGTTGAGCAGCACGTACTGATGCAGTCTTCCCGAGTTGACGTATGTGTGGGCTCGTTGCCTCTGATGCCTTTCGAAAGAGAAGACTGGATGTCAATGACAACATCTTCTAGACTCTCAGTGAGGCAGTTCTGACCAGCAGACAGCCTTGGTGTCAGGAGGCAAATCACCACCAAAGTGTAAGCCAAGATCTTGCCCCTGAAGAGCATTCTGAGCTCTTGCTCTGTCTTGGTCTGTCTTCAGAGGTCAAGGATGATCCTTTCTGGTCTCAGTTTACTTCAGAAAGATTGTACAGGTTGCTTTTTCTCTAGAACAAAACAAAAAGAAAAGAAAGGAAAAAAAGAAAAAGAAACTCATCAACGACCCTTCAGAGGCTGAAACAGGAGGCTCACCATGAGTTCAAAGCACCCTCTGGGCTACATAGTGTGAGTTATAGGCCAGCCTGGGCTACATAGTACATTACAGGCCAATCTGGGGTGCAGTGTGAAATGCCTAGTGGGTAAGAGCATTTGCCATGTTCTATCCTCAGGACAAGACTTTGGATCCTAGAATCCATGTTCAGTGGCTCACAAACTGCCTAGAACTCCAAATCTAAGGGATTTGATGCTGTCTTTTCTGACCTCTGTGTGTGTCTGCGTGTGTTATGTTCAAGTGAATGAGTGGGTCAATTTGGTTCTTTGAATGGGAAATGTTCCCTGTAGGCTCGTGTGTTTGAACACTTGGTCCCCAGGCAATGGCGCTGTTTGGGGTGGTTATGGAATCCTTAGGATACTCAGCTTTGCTGGAGGAAGTCCATCACTGGAGGTGGGCTTTGACAATTTACAGCTTTGTTCCACTTCCTGGTCCCTCTTCTCCCCCTCTTCTGTTTTCTTTCTCCTTTATTGTGTGTAGATAAAGATGTAATCAACCAGCTTCCTGGTCCTGCAGCCATGCCAGGCTTTTCTGGTCATTACAGAATATTTTCTTTTATAACTTGCCTTTGATGGTGTTGTTCCACACAACAATGATAACAAAAAGTAACTAATGGCTCTACACATGTGTGCAGAGGCCAAAGAGGATATAAATGTTATGATCTAGCACTCTCTGGTTTATTCCCTTGCACCAGGGTTTCTGCTGAACCTGGAGCTGGGCTGGCTTGCTGACATCACCCCACTCCCCCATACCCAGGATTGGGGTTATGGGTATGCATGGTTGTGGATGCTGAGGATTCAAACTCAGATCCTCAGATTTGAGCAGCAAATGTTTTACCCACTGACCAATCCCCCAGCTCCAAATTTCTGCTTCTTTAACCATGATCTCCTTTGGTAATCTAAGGATTAGATTAGAATTATTATTAGAATATTATATTAGAATGGTAAAAATTAAAAAAAAATAGACAACATCAAATGCTGACTAGGATGTGGAGTAACAGGAACTCCCACTCCTTGCTGGTAGGAATGCAAAATGGTATGGCTACTCTGGAAGAAGTATGGTTGTGCCTTACAAAGCTTAAAGGCCATCTCACCATAGAATTCAGCAACTGTATTACCTGTACTTATCCAAATGCATTAAAAGCTGTGTCTAGGGGCCAGAGAGATTCCTTAGCTATTAAGAGAATATATTGCCTTTCCCAAGCTGCCAAACTCCAGCTCCAAAAGGATCTGAACCTTCTTCTGGCATCTTTAGGCCCTATAGTCTCATGCACAAACCAGTACACACACACACACACACACACACACACACACACACACACACACAAACTTGCCTCCCCAATTAAAATAAAAATTTTGAAAAGTTTGTTTCTACACACACACACACACACACACACACACACACACACACACACACAATCTGCATGGGAATGTTTATAGCAGCATTCTTCAAAATTGCTCAGTGCTCGCCGGGTGGTGGTGGCGCACGCCTTTAATCCCAGCACTTGGGAGGCAGAGGCAGGAGGACTTTGTGAGTTCGAGGCCAGCCTGGTCTACAAAGCGAGTCCAGGACAGCCAGAGATATTCAGAGAAATCCTGTCTCGAAAAACCAAAAAAAAAAAAAAATTGCTCAGTGCTAAAAACAACCAAGATGTCATTCCATAGGTGAATGGATAAATAAGACACAATTATATATTTGTGTTGTTCAGCAATAAAAGGAAATAAATTATCAAGCAACAGAAAGACAGGGAAAAAAAAACTTCAATGGTATATTGCTAAGTGAAAGAAACTAGTCTAAATAGTTTTGACTCTGAGTATTTCCTGATATTCTGAAAAAACCAAACCAGAGAGATGCTAAAAAGTACCAGAGGTGGGGCTGGAGAGATGGCTTTGAGGTTAAGAGCATTGGCTACTTCACAGAGGACCCAGGTTCTACTACCAGCACTAAACTAACATGGTGGTTTGCAACTACCTGTAATTCCAGTCCCAGGGGATCTGACACCCTCTTCTGGCCTCCTCAGGAAGTGCACACAAGTACACAGACATACATGCAGACAAAACACCCATACACATAAAATAAAAATAAAAAGGAAAAGAGAATTTTACTCTTTCTTTCTTTGTTATTGGTTTTTTAAGACAAGGACTCTCTACATAGCCCTGGCTTTTTTGAAACTTGCAATTTAGATCAGACTGGCTTCAAACTCACAGAGAGCTGCCTGCCTCTGTCTCCTGAGTGTTGAAATTAAAGTTGTGCACTACCATGCCTGGCAAAAAAAAAAAAAGTTAAAAACCTTTAAAAAAAAAATCCGTGCCGGGCGGTGGTGGCGCACGCCTTTAATCCCAGCACTTGGGAGGTAGAGGCAGGCGGATCTTTGTGAGTTCGAGGCCAGCCTGGTCTACAAAGCGAGTCCAGGACAGCCAGAGATATTCAGAGAAACCCTGTCTCGAAAAAAAAAAAAAATCCGTCAGAGCTTATCATAAGGGGAAAGGGGTGGATAGATGGAGTACAGAGGATCCTTTCAGTTGTACTCTGTATGATACTGTAATGGGTGCAGCCATTGTATATCTACTGAAGCCCACAGAACTATAAAACACACCAAGTGAACCCTATGTGAATAATGAACTTTAGTTGGTTAACAAACAAAAGTTAGCATACAAAACCAGTGCATGGTAATGGAAGACAAGTGTGATACTTCCCTTATTATGTCTAACTTCCATGTACAGTAAAACGAGAACATGTATCACTTTCACATGCCAGTAGACCATGCCCTCAAATCCTCACAAGAAATCCAGGGTATCCCAGCATAATGGCTTACACCTTAAATTCCAGCACTAGGGAGGGTGAGGTAGGAGAACTAGGCTTTAGGAGAGCCTGAGCTATTTAGTGAACTCCGGGCCAGCCTGGAATACTGGGAGTCCTTTACTACACACACACACTCGAGGGAGGAGGAAGACTATCCTGAGACAGAGTCCATTTTTAGCCCCACCTCCAGTTAAAACAACAAATAAAACAATTGTGTACCACACTGCTACTTTATTAGCAGTAAAAATGAGTGGAGTATCAAATAACTGCCCCAATTTTGAAGTATCATAAAGTATAATCTTTTGAGATATTTGTAACAAGTAACACCTTTGAAAAGTATCTGTGCTTTCTGGTGGTGGCAAATCACAGCTACTGCTAACTCTACTGCAAACTTTGCCCTCATTCTTCTTGACGGAAATGCTGCTTTTCATTTAGAGGCTAGGGAAGTAATAAATTTTTCAAAAGTCCACAGACTTCCTGAATTCTATCCGTGGAGCCTGGAGAGGGGAAAAGAAAGGAAGGAGAGAATCCACGGATATAGTCCATCCTCGGATGCTTGCACAGAAACCTGAGCAAGGAGACTGAGCTATGCTCTCAGAGTACAGCATCTTTACAGCAACTGCCATGCAGGAAGTACCCTGGAGAAGGCTCAGTGGCTAACGGTGCTTGCTGTCAAGCCTGATGACCGGAGCTTGATCACTAGGACCTACATGGTGGAAGTAGAGAGCTGATTCTCACAACTTGTCCTCTGATCTACACACATACACCGGGATAAAAACACACGTGTTCATGTGTTCACACACAAATACATGTTCTGTTTTGTTTTTTAATCTTAAAAACAAAAAAACGTAATCCCAGCTCTCAGGAGGCAGAGAAAGGAGAATCTCTTGTGAGTTGGAGGCCAGCCTGCTCTACAGAATGAGTTCCAGGCCAGCCAGGGCTACACAGAGAAACCCTGTCTGGAAAAGCTAAAAACAAACCCAAAAAGGTGTGGCATGGTGGCATACAACTTTAACCACAGCACCAAGGAGGCAGAGGCAGGCAGACCTTGTGCGTTCCAGGCCAGCCAGGGCTACACAGCAATATCACAATTAATTAAATTAAAAAATAGTTTCATTAAAAATATCCAACAACTCTTAGGTTACTTAGGTCTTCTGGCTTTGTTTTGTTTTGTTTTGTTTTTTGGTCCCAATTAAGGATTACATATTAGCACAGTCCTAGAGCTGGGACCCAGAGCCTTCCACATGCTAGGCAAGCCATCTACACTGAGCTACACATTAGTCCATGAAGTTATCTAATTCACTATTATTTGAGGCTTAAGGTCTGAAGCTCAACTTACTCTTAATGAAAAGGGGTTACAGACACATATGGAAGAGAGAAACTCCAGCCTACTACTGACTTACTCAAACTTAACTTGTCTGTAACTATTTCACTGGTTGGGAATCATTTACAACATGCTAACAAGAAGTCAGCAACTGTTCCCTCTCTCCCTCCTTCCCCCGCCCCCACCTTTACGGAGTGTCACCCAGCAGGTTGAATAAGGAAAAGGGAAGACAAGTCATACAAGAAAATATGGGAACTTTTCCCTTCCTTTGAGCAACCGCTTGCTGCTCCCTGAATGCTTTGGCCATCCTCTGCAGACAACTTGGAGCTTGTGCCATTTATAGTAGGTGCTTTCAAGCCCGCCTGGCCATCTGCTTTAGGATACTGCAGCCACAATATCCAGGCTAGCCCCCTTTTGCCCTAGCCTGGTCCCTGGGGTCGTTTCGGAGTGGGTGCCGGAGCTGGGCCCGGGAAAACAACGGAGTTGTTCTCAGCAGGGGTCGTCGACACTACCCGAGGCCAGCCTGAGGAGGAAAGAGATGCCTTTACCTGTAAGCCAGAGAGACCCCTGTGGTCCCCGTAGCGCTTGGGCGCAAGGACGGATAGGTCACTTCTGCAAAGGACGGGCGAAGCGGCGCAAGGGTCTGGGGACGATCTCTGGGGATGCTCCGCAGCTCCCGCACCGGCCCCGCAGATTTTGTAGTGATCAAGTTCCTGCTTCCGTCGCAGCGACTGAAAGTTTGCACGGGGGAAGGGCGCGTTCCTGCACTGCAACCCGGAGCTGCTTCCCAAGCTGCTTCCCAAGTAACATCCAGCCTGACCGCCCCAGCCGGGACGTTCGCGAGCCCAGGCTCCGGGTCCCCAACTCCCGGAGTCGCCACCGCACCCCAGCACACTGCAAGCCACTAGAGGGATTGGGTCACCAAGGATCTGCAGCTGAGTTGCCGGCAGCCGGGAGGACCAGAAGAGCAAACGCTCAGGTGCTGGTGGGGCAGCCACACACCCAGGTGCACTCCCGCCCCCACCCAGGGTGGAAATCTTGTCTGCGTTTTGTTTTCAGAGGATACCATGAAGGCCTGGCTGGCTTGGAATTCTTTGTGCATGCAAGGATGACCTTGAACTCCTGATCCTCTTGCCTCCAACTCCCAAGTGCAGGTGTTACAGGGGTACACCACCACATTCGGTCCAAGGACACCTTCTTGGTCAAAGTTCACAGAGCATCCTATTTGGGCATAATTAGGAGAATCCTATTTCCTTAATTGAAGAATGGGAGGGACCTAATCACAGCTGGCAGTTCTCCAGCTAACTCTGTAAGGCACCCGTAGGGGGAAGGCATTTGGCTTTTTTTTTTTTTTTTTTTTTTTCTGGATTTACTGGGTTGTTGCTGCTGCTGCTGCTATGTGTTGTTTATTTTGGCTTGTTTTTTGCTTCTTAGAGACAGGTTCTCACCAGTCTGGCCTCCAAGTCCACATGCAACTGAGTGTGAACTTTAAAATCCTGATGCTCCTGCCTCTACATCCCAAGTGCAAGGACTATAAATCCAGTTATGATTTGTTTTTGGGTATGGATAGTAATGATCTAAGCAATACTGCCCTTTACGGTTGTTAAAATGACACCTCTAAACCCTTAGCATAATACTCTGGACTGTTACAGTTGTTAAAAATATTTTTAAAAATGTGCTTGTTGCCAAATGAATGGAAAATCAGCACAGGTGGTAAAAGTAGGTTCTAACTGCTCCCCTCACTCCTGCTTGGGTATACCCCCAAAAGAACGAAACCTCGCTAGAACACTGACGCAATTGAGCAGTATCTTCCCTTTGGCTGGTGTGAAGAGCTTCCAAACTGCAGTTGCAGATGATTATTCAAGGCCTGGACAGCCAACACATAAGCTTTACCCAATAGCTGCAGGGGGTTTATGGTGCCAGAGAAAACAATAGTCTATTGTGTGAAACCAACTGCTGGTAGGTAGAGGGTGACCTACTTTTCAATCACAGCAATGTTGCCACAGCTTGGTACCAAAGACTTGCCAAGGAAAACTAGATCCGGTGTGGATTAATTACTGCACTGGAATAATTTTCCTGTTGCAGCAAGGTACTGGGCATACATAGTCCGTCTCTGTACAGGATATGGTGGTGGGGGGGGTGATGGGAACTCGGCAGACCTCCACCATTAGACATTTCAGTTTGTAGGACATCTACACACCTGCCCGTAATGCCTAAACTCAAAGGTAGAAAGCAGGAAGATCAGACCATCCTCAGTTGCATAGACTTCATGAGGCCCTTTCTCAAACAGAGAAATGTCCACTCTAGTGTTCTGCTACAATGGACTTGCTATAAGTCCTCAGTTACAGCAGTGAACAAAGGTCACGAAACTTCCTGGAGCTGAACCTCGAGGCACATTTTTGTAATCCTAGCTAAAGGTTAAGATGGGAGAATTATACATTTGATGCCTGTTTGGCTACAGAAAGAGTTTAAAGCTAGCAGACAATTTAGTGAGACCCTGTTTCAAAAAAAAAAAAAAATTAAGAGCTTGAGAAATGACTCAGTGGCTAAGAGTTGATACTGCTCTTCCAGAGGACCCAAATTTTGCTCCCAGCACCCACATCAGGCAGCTAACAACTGCCTATTAAACTTTGGGGTTTTTTGTTGTTTCTCGAGACAGGGTTTCTCTGTATAGCCCTGGCTGTCCTGGAACTCATGTTGCAGACCAGGCTGGCACTGAATTTAGAGATGCAGGGATTAAACTCAGAGTGGTGAGATTAAATGCATGTACCGCCACTGCCCAGCTTCTATTAAACATTTTGTTTTAAGATTTATTTTTGTAGGGCATAGTGGCACACACCTCGGATCCCAGCACTTGGGAGGAAGAGGCAGGTAGATCTCTGTGAGTTCAAGGCCAGCCTGGTCTACAAGGTGAGTTCCAGAGCACACAGAGTTACATAGTGAGACCTTGTCTCAAAAAAAAAAAAAAGATTTAATTTTATGTGTATGAATGTTTCCCTGAGTGTATACATATGCACCACACGCAAGCATTGTAAGCAGGCCAAGGAGGACAGAGGAAAGTATTGAATCCCCTGGAACTGGCATTACAGTGATTATGAGTCACCTTGTAGGAACTACACCAGGTTCTCTGCAAGAATAACGAGTACTCTTAATCACTGAATAATCTCTCTCCATCTGCTAGAAAAAGTTAAGGACTGGATATATATAGGTCAGTAGTAGAGTACTTTCCTAGCATGTACAAGGCCCTACTTTCAGTCTATAGAGTAAAAACTATGAGAACATTTCACAATTCTGTTGATATAAAGCAGATGTTTAAATTGCAACCAAATCTACTGCTACCTCATTGCAGGATGAGGTTTTGTTATGTTTTTGAAACAGGGTCTTGTTATGAAGTCTGGCCTAGCTTTGAACTCAAGATCTTCCTTCCTGGGGCTGGAGAGATGATGGCTCAGAGGTTAAGAGCACTGGCTGCTCTTCCAGAAGTCCTGAGTTCAATTTCCAGCAACCACATGGTGGCTCATAACCATCTACAATGAGATCTGGTGCTCTTTCTGGCCTGCAGGCATACATGCAGACAAAACACTATATACATAATAAATAAAATCTTAAAAAAAAAAAAAGATCTTCCTTCTTTCACCTTCTGAGTGCTCGGCTGATGTTACACTCCTCGCTGCTTGGTCCTGGAAACCTGACTAGGGGGATGAGAGAATGAAGAAAGTACAGACACACAGATGTATGTACAGAAAAGCTGGGATCTGGCAGGATGTGCTCGTTCTGAAGGAGGACACCAAATAAAACAGCAACCCGAAACTCAGTGCTCTGAATTGAGAAGGCGGGCCTGTGGCACACAGCTAAATGATGAGGCAGAGTTAGCTAAGCAGGGTAGAAAGGCTCTGTAGGAAGCAGTCTCAGGCTTGCTGGAGGAGAAAGCTGTGACTGATAGTTTCCCTCTGAGCCTCACCTGGGAAGGCTTTAATACTCATAGGGGTCTGAGGCATCGGGGTCCTTCACATGGCTATAGTCAAGTCAGCAACACATTCACTCAGGGCTTCCTCTGATCCTCACAGAATTACAAGTGTGTATTGCTAGGTCCGCCACCTGAAGAGATTTTGAGCCTCTCCCCAAGAGTTGAGACTCCCATCTACATGGATACACTTTAAAAAAGTGTTTTTTTTGGAAAATATGTGTTAAGCACTTCAAGAGGAAATCAAAGACATGGTGTCTGGCTTCCGGATGTTTCTAGTTCAGTGAGTGAGACAGGTAAATCAATGGAACTGAGTAATTCAGAGAGAGGAAACATGACCACTCAGGGATCATCCCATCTGGCAAGAAAGTTGCCTGTGTACATAAAGGAAAAGAGAATATTAGTCAGAATTTATTAGTATGCTACCTGGAGAATGGATTGAAGGGTGAGGTCAGAGGCCTTCTGACTTTCAAGAAATTAGAAAAATGATGAGGTATTGAACTGGGCATCGATATAAAGGAGAAATTAAAGAGACAAGCTCTCCAGGACTTAGGGACTGGTTAGATGCACTGGTGAGGCCAAGTAGACTTCTGGATGGGAGACTGGATGCTTGGATGTGGTGGGTAATGTAACAGAGAAAGATCCAGGCTGGGGGAGGCATATGCACAGAGACAATAAGAAACATTTTAGTCTTGGGTATATCACACCTTTGTTGTATGATCAAGAATAAACCATGCCACTGGAAAATCAAGAGAGTTGTTTCTTTTTCTTTTTTGGTTTTTCAAGACAGGGTTTCTCTGTGTATCTCTGGCAGTCTTGGACTCATTTTGTAGACCAGGCTGGCCTCGAACTCACAGAGATCTATCTGCCTGCCTCTGCCTCCCGAGTGCTGGGAGTAAAGGCGTGCGCCACCATGCCTGGCCACGAGAGTTGTTTCTAAAATGGGAATAATGGCCCAGCCCTATAATCCCAGGACTTGAGAGGCTGAGATAAGAGAATTACTGTGAATTTGTGGACTATAAAGCAAGATCCTGTCTCAAACAACAACAAACCACAGAAAAGAAAAAAGAGGCTTAAAAAAAAGATGCCTGGCATGGTGGCACATGCCTTTAATCCCTGCACTCGGGAGACCAAGGCAGGCAGATCTCTGTGAGTTCAAGGCTATCCTGGTCTACAAAGTGAGCCCAGGACAACCAAGGATACACAGAGAAACCCTGTCTTGAAAAACCAAAAAAAAAAAAAATGTGATAAAAGGCTCATATATTTGAAAATAATATAAGCTTTCAGAGGCTGTTCAATATAACACAGATTGATACTCACATGTAAATTATTCTAAAAGGCATCAGTCACACATGGAGAAAACTTACAATATAAACATTCATTTGATTTTCTTGTCATACAAATTTCTTAAGGAAGAGGGCTACATCATGTTGAGTCTTTTCTTCTCACCTGTAACATGTGCCTAGCACCTGACAGGCTCCTGGTAAACTTTGAGTCAGCAGATGAGGGCACACTAAGTTTCATATTAGATGAAATCCACCTTTAAGTGTATACTTCAAAGGCTGGAGAGATGGATCAGCAGTTAAAACAGAATATTGCTTTTGTACAGAACCTGAATTTGGTCCTCAGCACTCATTTCAGGTGGCTAACAACTGGCTGTAACTCTAGTTCCAAGGGATCCAATGCTCTCTTCTGGTCTCCACTGGTCCTCCAACCCACTTGCCTCTGTCTCCTGCTCCAAATAAAATAAAATCTACAGAAAAAAAAAAGAATATATAGGCACTTAAACCTCACCTTTACACCAGGCATGATGGTGCACACCTTTATCCTCAGCACTCGGAGGCAGAGACAGACAGATCTCTGTGAGTTTGAGGCCAGCCTGGTCTACGGAATGAGTTCCAGGACAGCCAGGACTACACAGAGAAACCCTGTCTCAAAAAACAAACAAATCTGTTTGCATTCTTCTCATTGCATTGTAAGGGGAGTTGAAGCAAGAGCCAGTTTTGAAACCATAGCCGGAATAATTCCACTTCGTACCACCTGCCAACTGTGGAAATTACATACTTATTGGCCTCAGAGTTGTAAAAATTAAATGAGATGAAATTTGGAGCACATTTGCATTACAGCAGAAGAAAGTTAAAAATCATTAGGTCAATTTGGCCCTGCTGGGATTATATCCATATACAAAATCTTAGGACCTTTTCTTGTTTTGTTTTGTTTTTTAAAGATACACCAGGCTGGCCTTGAAAAGTACCCGAGGACAACTTTCAACCCCTGATCTTTTTGCCTCCATCACCGAAATCTCTGAGCACTGGATTACAGGCTGATATTCAGGACTGTGAGCCAAAGCTCTGCCGTCTTCACGATTCCAGCTGGGCCTGCTCACCAAAGATCATCACAGCTGGGCTTGCTGCTGGCATCCTCTCGGAAGGGAAGAGGGTGAAGGTCATGGAACTCTCACCTGAGTATCACTCTTCCCAACCAGTTGTAAGCAATTCTGCCTTAATTGAAGGTGGCTTTGGGGGTGGACTGTCTCTGGGGTGGGGCTAGGGTATACAGGTGGGGAGTGAAAGGCAGGGACTCCATGTTCTCCGGCTAAAGGGGAGTGACCCTGCATTTTGGGTGCTGAACTTTCAGTGAGGCTGCTTTAAAGCTACCCATGGTCCTGTTTCACCCATTGCTCTATAAGTAAGCCTAAGAAATTCGTTGGCTCCTCAGAATAAACTTTGGTCATAGTTGGGACTATAGAAGGGTATAGATGGATTTATTTATATCTCCACGAGGGGAGGAATTTTAGCAACACTGGGCATACACCACAGAGCCTAGCTGCTTGTAATTTCTTGAAGCAGATGAGAGAACCCCTGAAGGCACTGGGTTACTACCCATGTGTCTGTGATTTGCTCAGACAAGCAGTTTCCTTTTTGTATTAGCTGTACATCTTCCTGGCCTTTGGTAGTTCCATAGTGATCTGTCAATAACTGTCAAGATCCCCAGGAAGTGCCTAGATTCACTTCTCTTTCAAGAGATGTAAAACAGCATATCTCAACAGTTTTTCTCTCATTTCTAGATTAAAAAAAAAAAGTCTTGGCATTTGCTGTATTAGTCCACTGCTAAACTCCCGTTTTCAAACTTTAGAGTTTTGCTTCTGTACTAGTGTGAATTGAAACTCGAGGTCTACAGACCACCTTTCTTCTCCATTGGTAAAATAGAGGTAAAAATACAGATTTTGCCTGGCATGGTGGTTCACTTCTGTAATCCCAGAGGTTGAGTCAGGAGGATCGCCAGTTCGAGGTCACCAGGGCTATAGTGTGAACTCCTATCTCAAATTAAAAAACCCAGCCCATTTTGCAAAGTTGTTCGAAGATAATCACGATTACAGTGCTTAACATGTGATGTTCAAAGGTAATGCGTCATCAAGAGTAGGAAAAAGCTTTATCCGCTGCACGCCTGTGGCCTTGGGGAAGCCTAGCCCTTTAAGACAACGCCGCCCCAGACTCCAGCGCGCGTCTCCCCGCCCCGCCCCTCGGATTTGGGGGCGGGACCTCCAAACCCGGAACTGACGGCCACGCGTAGCCGGCGCGGCCAATCGGCGGCGTCCCGGAAGGAGCAAGCTGAGGCAACTGAGCCAGTGAATGACAGCAGCGCCGCCCGCCGGTCGCGGTCGCTGTCGCGGTCGCTGCCCTGCCGGTGTCCTGAACCTCCTGTCAGCGTGCTCATCTGGAAGGAGAGCGGCGTGCCTTCGCGTCGCGCCTCCCGGCGTGTCTGTGGCCCAGCGGGGTCTCCCCGCTCTCCCCGGCCCCCGCCCCGCTGTCCTTGCGCTGCTGGCGCCATGGGCAGCGAGCAGAGCGCGGAGGCCGAGAGCCGCCCCGGCGATCTGAACGCCTCAGGTCGGTGCCTCACCTCCCGCCCGGGCGCGGCTTGCGGAGCCGGCGGCCCCGCATGGGGGCCCACACTGTGCCGTGACACTGAAACAGCGTGGCCTCCCGCCCCAGCCCTGGTCCGCTAAACCGGCTCGCTCAGCTTCCCTTTAATCCTTAAGAGACGCCGTCGTTAATGCTCGGTTCCAGGACTCGCCCCTGATGCCGGTGATTTGGCTTGCATTGTAGATTGATCATAACCAGGACCTCTAAGATCAGGCTCTCTGAAAAACGGGGTGTCGAGGCTCCTTTTCAGGAGGGGCCTGTGAGCACTGGGGGTGTCACTCTCAGTGTTTGGGTCCAAATGTTTCCAGAAACTATTTCCACTCAGGTGTCCGTTTTTTAATAAGTCGGCCAGATAAAAGGGAGGCTGTAGTGAATCTTCTGTTCACAGTTTTTAGATTGCCCTAAGCTTTGGAGGTAGGAATTGGCAGAGTATTGTGCTGGACCTGTAGTGAGTGCTCAATAAAACGGCTGGTGATTGAAAACCATTTGGTCCTTTTTTGTTGTTACCCTCTTAGGTTAGTAACCTCTGAGACTGCCCTACAGAGAGGCTCAAGGGTTGCAAGCCTAATTACTTAAAATCTCCGACATAAAAAGAGCCTCAGAATGGCTCTCTACTCTGTAACATTTGCCACTCAGAAATGTGGAAGCTAACAGATGTGGGGATGATTCACGCTGAAGGGCGTTCCTCAAGATGAGCTCCCTGCAGACCTGCAGTCTAGGGGCTTGCATCTACTAGCATTGCTGTGTTTTGTTTCCTTGGAAGGCCCAGAGTGTCATGTCTGTTTATTAAAAAAACAAACAAACAGTGGCTGTCTCTTATTTTTCTTTGTCAGGCCAGAAGCATAGTTTAGGGGAAGTAGTGTGGCATCCTTTGACACAGCTGCTCATCTGGGAACCAACAGCATAGGCTTATTTCCGATAGAATTTGCATATCCTCCCCTGCAGGTGCTTTACATATGTTTATATGTAGTATTTATAGTATCCCCGTTTTTATACACATCTTTATCCATTTTATGCATAAAGTAATAGAGGACTAGAATGCTTTGAAGTCTCTTTGGAGCCTGGGGAAAAGAGGAATCATGTAATTTGTAGCAGAAAAGACTTTTTTGGTACCGCTTTTGTAAAATGTCAGATAAATTACAAAGCCAGTATAAAGTTTTCCTAAAAAGCAATAAAAGTAGCAGAGGTCCAGCATCCTCATCATTGTTTGTTCCCACCCCGACTCCCCCACGAATATCAAGCATCTGGAGAGGCTAGCTTCCAGAATGCAGACGAGTTCTGTGGTATCCACCCTCAGATCAGACTGATGGCCTTGGGTCTATTGCCTCCTAGAACCTTTGAGTACAAGACACTTTAGGGATTCATTCTTGTTCCAACCAGGAAATTATTTGGGTAAGAAGATACCTTGTTCTAGAGAATCTTTGGAGGTTTGAACCTCTTCCCTCTAAGGGAACCTCAGATTGACTTGCCTCAGAAGCAGTGCTCCAATTTTCTGAATGTTGCCTCTGCCTAAAATGGTCCCGTTGATGGTTTCTGCCCTTTGTGCACTAATTCTGCACCCTGTTCCCTGGAGCTGTGGGAATAGACATTATAATTTGGGGTTAGAACCTGAAGTTTCTGCCACTGCTGCCTCTGCTCAAGACACCTGGCTGGCTTTGATGGGCTAGACAGACACCTTTGCATTCTGTATCACTAAGAACAGCCTTTGTACCAAGGACCCAGAGACCTTCAGTGACTTTCCTAAATCTGTTTCTAGAGCTGTTGACCTTAGGCAAATCCCAGACAGTTTTGATCCTTCATTTGTAACTATGGACAATATATCAGGAGATCGGGACAATCAAAAAAGGAGACATTTAAAAAAATCTGCCTATGCTTTTGTGTGTTGAGTAATAAAATGCTTGGTTATGAAAGATGTTCATACATGTTGTATGTTTCTGTATATTTGAGGGTTTTCTATCCATAAATACACATATATATGTATATAAAAGAAATAGAAATCCTGGGCTACGGCTATAACTCAATGGTTGGGCACTTGCCTAGTATGTGATAGGCTGTGGGTGCAATCCCTAATACCACAGGGGGAAAAAAAAGAAAGAATGAATGAATGAAAGAAAATGGAAGTTCCCCATAATCTACCTGTGCCAGCTCCCACTATAAAATAACTACATTTTAAATGTAAAAATATTCTTTTTTTTTCTTCCTTTGAGACAATGTTTCATGTAGTCTGGGTGGATCTATGCTCCAAAGGCTGCTCTTGAAATTTTTTTAATAAAAAATTATTAGTTATGTGTGTAGGTATTTTCCCTGCACGCCATGTCTGTACACCACATATAGGCTGCGTCGGAGGAAGGTTACCAGAGGGCACTGGGTCAGCTAGAATGAGCTACAAATGGTTTTGAACCAACATATGAGTGCTGGGGATTGAACCAGGGTCTTCTGGAAGAGCAGCTAGTGCCCTTGACCGGCTCCTCATATCTCCAGCCCCTGTTACTGAATTTTTGATCTTCCTGTCTCAACCTCCTGAGTACTGAGATCACAGATGTGCACCACCATGGCCAGTTTATGTCCAGCTGAGTTACATCCCCCATATAAATAGTCTTTTTTGTTTGTTTAGATCTATCTATCTATCTACCTATCTATTTATTTTGAGGAAGGGTCTCACTATGTAGCTCTTTCTGTCTTGGAATTCACTGTGTAGAACAGGCTGGCCTTGAAGAGATCTGTCTGCCTCTGCCTGTGGAGTGCTGGGATTAAAGGCATGTGCCACCATACCAGCATTTCTTTTTGTTATAAAAAATAGAACAAAAATGTAATCCATTTCAGCATTTCCAAGACAAAAAGTAGCCAGTACCACTCTTGGAAGTGGTTTATAATTTCTAATAAGGATGGCTTTGGAGAGAATCCCATATGTTAAGATCAGAAAGTCTCTCATTTACTGTAAACTCTTTCTAGTGACTGTGTTGGTGGGTAGTGGTGGCTGTCCAGTATGTGGTTACTGATCTGTGTAACTTTATTTGCAGTGACTCCATCTCCAGCTAAACATCGGGCCAAGATGGATGATATAGTGGTGGTAGCTCAGGGCTCTCAGGCCTCAAGGAATGTCAGCAATGATCCCGATGTCATCAAGTTGCAAGAAATTCCAACCTTCCAGCCCCTTTTAAAAGGTAACAGTATACTTTGTAGTATGTGGACTTGCTGGGATTCACCTTAAGTTCCTACATTCACATATATAAAGCCTAGGTTTGTATATGGCCCCACTACTCTTTCCCCACATCTTTTGTCTCTTTTAAGTCTTTCCTTAGTTGGCATGTTCTCTGAAAAGTGTTCCTTGAGTGTCCTTGGAGTCTCTTTCCCTGCCTATTTTTTTTCCTGTAGTACTTAATCACCAAGAACATATGGTAAATTAGGAAACGTCTTTACATTTATCTATTTAGTGTGTGTGTGCATGTTACAGCTTGCAATATGGAGGTCTAAGGACAACATTTGGGAGTGAGTTCTTTCCTGCCATCAGGAGGGAACTAGGGATCAATTCAGGTTATCAAGCCTGGTGGCAAGTGCCTTTTCCCAGTTGGTTTACTGTGTATTTTTCTGTAAAAATGTGAACTCCATGGTGACAGGAATTTTCTCTTTCTTTCCACTATTGAAGCCCAACACTTGAGCTAGAACATGATGTAAAATAAAGATCAAGTAAATCCACGAATGAGTTGATGTAACTGGAGGTGTCCCTTCCCTGCTATATTTCCATGAAAAGATTTTCATTATTTTTTATGATCTGGACTATGGTGTGGGTTGACTAGTTCAGACTCATTGAAAAGTACTATCACCAATAATGCACTGGTAATTAACTCTTTTGCATGAGAGAAAAGTATGCTTATGAGAGAAGTTATTACCCATCTGATCAGCATATTTTCAAGGTACTTTATATGAAGACCATAACTTTATTGTTTTCATATCTCCATTAAGTGGAGTTTATTTTCTTTACCTGTTGTGTGGGTATGTGTGCATGAGTGTTGTGTGGGTACATGTTTGGAGGCCATAGGTCAGCTTCCAGTGTTGTGTTCAGGAGCCATTTACCTTGTGTTTTGAAACAGACTCTCTCACTGGGACTTGGGATTTGCCAATTAGGCTAGGCCAAATGGCCTCATAGGTCTGCCTGTCTCCACATACCCAGGGCTGGAACTACAAATGTGCACTACCACTTCCAGATTTTCATGTGGTTTCTGGAGATGGAACTCAGGTTCTCATGCTTGTACCACTAAACTGTCTCCCTATTCCTGGGGATAGTTTTCTGTGAACTGAATGGTGCTTCTGCTATAGAAGTTCCTAAGTCCCTGCCTCCACCCCTCAAAAAAAAAAAAAAAAAAAAACGCCCAAAACAAAACCAGCAATAATGAGTATAAATAAGGTTGTAGTCTACTTGACCTGCATCTTTCTTCATATTTCCTTTTTTTTTTTTTTTTTTAAAGATTTATTTATTATGTATACAGTGTTCTGTCTGCAGGTATATCTGCAGGCCAGAAGAGGGCACCAGATTTCATTATGGATGGTTGTGAGCCACCATGTGGTTGCTGGGAATTGAACTCATGACCTCTGGAAGAGCAGCCAGTGCTCTTAACCGCTGAGCCATCTCTCCAGCCCTATATTTCCTTTTTTTAAAAATAACAGTAGACTAAGAAATTTATAAAGGAAAGAGGTTACTTTACCGTACACTTCTCAGTGTTGAAGACCTTGGCATTGGTGTCCTCTTGGTATCTGTTGATAGCCTCTCTGCTAGGTCATGGGATGAAAGAGAACATCATTTTGTAAGACATAAAAAGCTGCTAATTTGATCTTTTTCCTCAAATGAAGCCATCCATGCAATCATAAGTCTCCACCTTCATGACTACATCTATCCTGATTACCTTCCAAAGACTCCGCCTCCAAATACCATTAGCATATGATTTGGGGGAGTAAATTTCAATATGAACCTTAGAAGTGACAAACAGCCAGATAAAAGCAACCTGGTATAATAGACTCTAATAAAACATCTTACATAGTTATTTATATTAAAATATGCCCTGGCCCCACATATAAACACATACCATTCCTGTAATTCATGCATTATTGAATTTGTTTAAGTGATTTCTTCAAGATCAGACATCTGGGAGATAGAGATTGCACTTGAAACTTCCTCACCCATGTCAAGTCCTACACTAGTCACGCCATTCCATGCTGTGCCTTACAAAAACAAATAATGCAGCCAGGTGATCTATGCATCATCATATTCTTCCCAGCAATTCATCTACTTTACAGATGAGACCTGTTGTGTATCCCTGGAGGATCCTGGCTTTGTGTCCATCAGGCCCCACTGGAGGCTCTGTGGGTCTATGTGGGCCTCCCAGAGTGAGGATGCAGGTGCCAGGCAGCTGCTGGTCAATGTGCATGCTTGTGTGCCTCTGTATAAGGCTGGCTAGTGTTGGGTGTGGCTCCAAAGATGTGTGGCTGGGAACAGGGAAATTAAACGGATCCTAACTCCAGTTACCTCAAAGTTTGGAGCTACAGGCACCAACACCAAAGTTGGTAGGTGTGGGTGTCCAGCTCTCTTTCTACTCCAAAGGTCTACCTTCACTATGGCACATATATGTCTGGGACCTCTTTCCCATGTAGCATTGCTACCATCCCAATCTCACCCAATAACGTGCATCTGCCTGAAGGTCCTGTCCACACTACCCATTGTTCAAAGAAAGGCCCTCACAAATCTTGGAGTGCATGTGGATCTTGGTAGGTTTTAGGGTCTATGGGGGAGATAAGACCATCATGACATAGGTTGTAATAAAGGATCATCACCAAATATGCTGTCTCATAACTGTTATGATTTCACCACCACCACCACCAGAGAAGGCTTTCTCTGACTGCTACTGCACTTTTCTGGACCCACCATGTTTGCAGCAGACAAGAGCATAGGTCCCCAGGGATTCTAACAATAGCCAACATGGCCGTATCCAGTGGGATGATAGAGGAAAGCCCAATCTGCTCCTGCCCCAGCTGGTATGCAGCCTGATCTTGCCCCCCTCCCCAAGACAAGAGCCCCCCAGCACCTCCCCGGGACACTTACACATTCACCTACCCCACCACACACCACCGCCAATTTTACGCTACAAGATATCCATGCTTTCACACTTCCCTGTACTGGACACCAGATTAGGCTTTGCTAAGCCCTCTGCTCTAGAAAAGAGCATATCATAATCTGTTACTTACCCATCTTCCCATTCTATACCCTAATTTTGTGGAATAATGTGATTCTCCAAAGAAGCCAACACTAATGAAATTTCTACCCTCACATATACTTGCCCAGTCTTCAGAAATGTAACAGCTGGATATTGATATTGTATACTCTGTCCTTCCTGTATCATCATGGAGTACTGTCCAGTCAGTTTTGACTTGTCTTTTTCCTATTATCTCCATCCTCTCACTCCCCAAAGTCTTCTAGTCCTTGATAGGTCTTCTGTGACTAATTCTTGTCCTTTTCACCTTACTAGTACTAAAAGCATATTAATAACTTTCTGGGATTAGCATTTTAATCATCTGAAATAATTCACATGAGAATAAACTGACTAGTAGGGAAAGTATCTAGGAGAAGACTTAAGTTAAGATGAGTTTAAGGTTATCATAGGCCATCCACCTTGAACATGAGTATAGTACAAATGAGTGCCTTCCAAGGTGCACCTGGACTTAGACGCCTTGGTAACTGGGTGGTAATCAGGGGTTTACCACCATCTAGCTACACTGAGAGGAAATTATAGGGAGAGGAAATCTGGTGAGGGCCAGGTGACTCTGAGTGCTTATCTGGGTTTGACTAAGGAAGATAGAGAGCTTACTTGATTAGAAGTGGCAATGTATGGCTGTGCTCAGACCACAGGCATGAACAAAAGGCAGTGAGTATTTACAGTTGCTTGTGTTTCATTTGTAAAGAAGAAACCCCTTGGATAGTGATTGGAAAAGACAGGCAGACAGGAAAATTAAGTAAACTAATGAATACAGTTGATAATAATAGTGTTATACTCCCATCAGTATTTCCCCACAATGGCTATTTTGTTTTCTACATTATAGATTAAAACATTGAGATTCACCTTCAATATCTAGCTTAAAGTCCTAGCTGTAACAATAGCTTCAGATAGCATTGGGATATGTTGGCCATAGAGTGAGACTTGTTCCCACTGTAGCAGGGCCTGTTCTATAAATCACGGGGAGATGGTGTGTGTGTGTGTGTGTGTGTGTGTGTGTGTGTGTGTGTGTGTGTG
>CAJQZJ010035590.1:127719-146288 GCA_907164525.1 Lophiomys imhausi | reverse complement strand
TGTGTGTGTGTGTGTGTGTGTGTGTGTGTGTGTGTGTGTGTGTGTGTCTGTGTGTGTGTGTGAGCTTGTTTGGATTTTAGGTGCCCAATTTAGGGTAGTTAGGGTAGAGCGAGCCTCCTGCTTTGACATTGTTCTGTCTGGTAATTTAAAGCTCTGGTCCCTGCCTGATGGGCCATTGCAGGAGTTGCAGGAGACTCATCACTGTTGCCTTTATATTGCCATCTCTTTTTTTTCCCCCTTGCTTTCAGGGTGAGGCAATTTCTTAAAGTAGTTAAAAAAGAAAAAGAAAAAAAAAAAAAGAAAAGGCCACCCAGTGAAGGCTATACCCCCCCAGGTTTGATTTCAGAAAGCTTTTATTCAAGTTAATGACAGATTATTCTTTCAAAACAATATATTCAACTAATACAGAGTTCACTATT
This sequence comes from Lophiomys imhausi, assembly GCA_907164525.1. NCBI lineage: Eukaryota > Metazoa > Chordata > Mammalia > Rodentia > Muridae > Lophiomys > Lophiomys imhausi. The sequence goes on along the minus strand of CAJQZJ010035590.1, from coordinate 145,869 downwards.
GTTCCATAATGTCATATGATGTAATCTAATGCTGTGGTGATCTGCAGAGGCAGGGACTGGGCGAGTTTGGGGCTATTCGTATGACTGAGGTAATGTTTGCATTTTAATAAGCAAACAGATTTTTGGTTTTAACTCTTTTGCATAAATATACCAGGGTATAGTTTATGCTTTATAATATAAATATCTGTTCCTCTCATTTTTTTCAAAGAATTTCTATTCTTCATAGCAACCTCTGAATTAACAATTTTTTAAATAGGAAATGGAAGAAAACTAGAAAGAAGTAGTGTGGCCATGACAGAACACAGAAGCAAATTGTTAATTTCATATACGTTACTAAGATTCCAATGAATTAAATAAACCCCACACAGTTGTTACTTAAATCTCAACCACTCACTCTTTAAAATTGAAACTGACTCTATTTTATATCATTGTATGGGAATGAAGCATTCGTCAGAGAATTGCAATATTGTTTTTATGTAAAGTTAGAAAAATATCCTATTCACTTTTTGTGGATGAATGCATATACACACAATGTTGTTTGTTACTGACCTGCCCTTTTTGTTCATGACCTTGGATGTAACATACGGAGTTGTCTTTCTGCCTAAGAAAGGACTGTCCTTGTTACCAGCCAGGAAGATCTGGCTTATACAACATGGATGCTTACGTGACACTAAGCAGCTTTGTTGGGTGTTCTGAGAGTGGGTGTGTAGAACAGAAGGCATGTGAAATGAATTCTGATGATTAGAGAGCTTGCGGCTGGGTGAGGTGGTACATTCCTGTAACTCTAACACTAGGAGGCACAAGCTGAAAGATAGTTTGTGGTAAGCCTGGGCATAAAATACAAAGAACAGGAAAGCTAAAACAAAGAAACAAAGCCAAATTTTTGGTCTTTTCTTGGGGAGCTAAATAACATAGAATAGCAGTGAAGGGGCTTAGACCACTTGGAACACTGAGAACTATCCTTAGCTGAGAGAAGAATGAAGCAACGGGAAAGTATGAGAAAGAACAAGAGGAAATGAGATTTCATGTACCAGTTTCTCCACCATGTACTGTTCCTCTTTCCAATTGCTCCTCTGTCATTCAGACAAATCAAAGATAGAACATCTTCCACATTCATGAGACAGCTGTCTCTACCAGCTGCCAGACATCACTGAGTTGGAAAGTGGTTTACCAAAGGAAAGGCTGAGAGAATGGATCTTAATCAGAGCCACAGTCTTCCCTGAACAGTTTAAAGTGTTCTCCAAGCACAGGTTGATCCTAAAGACAGTTTCTCTCAAATACCATATTGGAAAAGTTGGTAGTTTATTTCTGACTGCCTTGTAAATTTATTTCTGTGTCTAGTACCAAAGACCCAGCCTAACCGAGTGAGGGAAAATCTCAGGGGAAGTTGCTTAGATCAGTTGGGAAGGTGAAGCCACCACACCAGAGCAGCTCTGGCATTCTGCTCTTAGTAGCAAGCTGTGGGCCTGCATCCATCAAATCTCAGAGAAGATGCCTGTCTTCTATTGTAATCCCTCACACATTTGCTTTGCTTCTGTGCTTCTTTCTCTCTCGTATCTGGCTCACCGTACCTCTTTTCTCTTGTTCAGATATACACAGAAAGGATTTTTTAAAAAATTACTTTGTTTAGGCTCCATTGCCCCTCCTGGCTACCATACTTTGCTCTTTTGTTTAAATATCTCCTGCCAAACCTACTTACTAAATGGCCACTACATGCTGTCCTTTATTATTTCTCCTTCTGCCATTCTTGAGGTTTTATTTATTTCAGTGTATTCATGTGCATGGGGAGCACACATGCTACAGCATGTGCATGGAAGTCAGAGGACAACTTGCAGGAGTCAGTTCTCACCATGTGTGATATGGGGATTGGCAACAAGCACCTCTACCACTGAGCCATCCCTACAACCCTCTCCTTATGTCACTGATATGCTTCTGCAGAGAATTACCCATGCTCTCTTTTCATACCTGACATTTTTCCCTCAGGCCACAGCTGCCTCTTCTTTTTCATATTTAATGCACATTTTCATCCCACTTCCTAAATTTCCTTTTGGTGTCATTGCTCTACTCCAATGACAGGTGCTAGTTTTTTTCTGACTGTTTATTAGCCTCTGTTCTCTGCATGCACAGTTCCCTATTGCTCATCTGAAGAAACAAGATTCTAAGGACCTTGACTATTTTGAAATGTAGACATCAAGATGATTCTAAGTTTGTATTGTCAACCTCAACTTTTTGTGCTATTTCTCTAGCTATGAACTAGTAATTTAAACATGTACTGGGTTTTGTTTTGAGACAGGGTTTCTGTATGTAACTGCCCTTGCTGTTCTGAACTCACTCTGTAGACCAGGCTGGCCTCAAAACTCAGAGCTCCACTTGCTGGGATTAAAGATATGCACGTATCACCACCACCCAGCCTCCTTTTTTTCTTTTAAATTAAAATTTTTATTTTACTTTATATGTAAATATGTTTTGCTTGTGAACTGATTTTTTTTTTTTTGTGTCAACCTAACACTAGCTGAGGTCTGGGAAGAGGGCCCCTAATGCCTCCATCAGATTGACTTTTAGCCAAGTCTCTGGGCATCTTCTTGACTGGTGTGAAGGGTGCTGCCATCTGTGAGTAGGTAGTCCTGGGCCATTGTAGAAGTGGAGAGATGGCTGGGGAGTGCTGGTTGTTCTTCCAGAGGACATAGGTTCATGGGTTCATTTCCCACCACCAATAGAGCAGCTTACAAACACCTGTATCTCTAGGCCCAGGTGATTTGATGTCTTCTTCTGGTCTTTGTGGACATGAGGCACACAAAATGTACACAGGTTCAAAAGGTACACATATACAAAGGTGCGTGCAAGGAAAAGCATACATAAAAACAAAATGTAAAAAAATCTTTAAAAAACAGGAAAGAAAACAAACTGAGCAGGCCATAGGACAAGTTGGTAAGCAACAATCATCCCTGGTCTCTGCCTCAGTTCCTGCCCTGAGTTCCTGCCCTGACATCCCTTAATAATGAGTTCTAAGCTGTTAGTTAAAATATATACTTTCTTCCCAAGTTGCTTTTGGTTATAGTGTTTATCATAGCAATAGAAAGCAAGCCAGGGGGGCTGGAGAGATGGCTCAGCGGTTAAGAGCACTGCCTAGTGCTCTTCCAAAGGTCCTGAGTTCAATTCCCAGCAACCACATGGTGGCTCACAACCATCCACAATGTGATCTGGTGCCCTCTTCTGGAATGCAGGTGTACATGCAGATAGAGCACACATATGCATAAAATAAATAAAATAAATCTTTAAAAAAAAAAAAAAGAAAGCAAGCCAGGATAGCTTAAATGTATATCTGTGTAGCAAGGACTCATCTCTCCAGACCTTTGTATTGTTCCTTTCAATTCAATATGTCATATCTTCTGCCTATGCAGCTATGTATTTATTCACTTTATTCAATAAACATAGAAAGCCCCAATCACCCCTTGGTGCTGAGGGTGGAATTTAGGGCCTTACACACTCTAGGCAAGCAAGTACTCTATCACTGAGCTACACTCCCAACCAGCCTAAGGTCATTTTTTTTCCTTAAATTTGTGTGTGTGTTTGCAGGTGTTTGTAACAGAATATTTTTATTTATAAACACTTATATTTATTAGTACTTAACAAACACCTATAAAATACCTAAATCCTATAACCTAAAACCTATAATCTAAGAACACCCTAATACCTTTTTATGAACACCCAACTTTGGCTATTTTAACTTTCTTAAAAGAATATTAATATTCTTAACGTAAGTCCTTTCAGGATGACTTGGTTTTACAGCAGTCCCATCAGGTAGTCCCTTTCAAAGCTTAATGTCCGTTTTGGCCTAACTTTGCCAGTTTGTAAGGCCAATTTATTTCAACCACCAAATTGTGGCCAGTTTATAAAGTCGGTCTGTTCCAACCACCAAACTGAGACTAGCTTTTTCCATAGGCTTCACAACCTAAAGCTACTCCAAGCAGTTTCCGAACTCCACCCACTTTGGTGACAGCCTTAATAGACTGAATTATGAGAAAGGGTCTTTCTCGGACTAACTTGCAAATCTTTCTCTCTTGGACTCCACCTTTTGGTTTATGACCATTAGGGCATAATGGCTTGAATATGCCATACCTTCCTGTGCACTTCTCCAGTGTGACTTCTCAATCAGTGAGGGCAAGAGGAAAAGAGCACCATGTGGAGCTTTCTGGCTTACATATCACATTATCTCGAGATCCTTGGCAGTTTCCAGGGTCCATAAAATTTCTTGTAATGTCTAGCAGTCCTGTTATTTCTCATGGCAACCAATGTCATCTGCGAGGCTTTTGTGGTTTCTTAGCCACGCCCCTTCAACAGGGCATATTGTCCAGCCTCAACTGGGCTTTGTCCATTTCAACAGGTCAAAGGGTCATCAACTCCTCCTTATATGCTGCTAGATGCTAATCTGAACTGCCTACTAATTCACTAAATAGCCTAACTTCTACCACAGGTGTTCGTACATTTATGTGTATGCAGGTCTTTGTGCATTTATGTGTATGTATACGTAGAGTTTAGAGGACAACCTTGAGGTCATTTCTCAGGTACTGCACCCTTTCTTTTTAATGATATTTTTATTCACGTGTGTGTGGGTCTGTTGTATATTGCTACATGTATGAGAGCTCACAGAGGCCACAAGTAGACACTGGATAACTAGGAGCTGGAGATACAGGGATTTGCACTGCCCGATGTAGGTGCTGGAAACTGAACTTGGGTGCTCCAGAAGAGCAGCAAATGCTCATAATTGCAGAGCTCTTTCTCTAGCCCTGTCCTCCTTTTTTTGAGACAAAGTCTCTCACTAGCCTAGAATTTACCAAGTATCAGCTAGCCAGCCCATGAGCTTCAGGGATCTGCCTGTCTCCACATTGCTAGTGCTGGCCATCACTCTTGGTCTTCCTCTTTATTTTTGTTTTTAGTATGTGTTCTGGAGGCGCAATTCAGGTCCTCATGCTTGTGAAGCAAGGCGTTACTGAGTGGCTATCTCTACACTCCCTTGAGATGATTTTGTTTTTGAGACATTTTAAAAAATCAAGTGATAATGTAATGTGGATGTCTTCTTGAAGAGAATGGATTCTATGATGTTGGGTGTCGAGTTCTCTAAGTGTTAATTAGGCCAAAGTATAGTCAATAGTGTTTACATTGTATATATCTTTTGATTTATTTAATGTAATCATTTACTAAAAGACAAGTGTAAAATACCCAGCTATGGCTGCCAATTTGTCTTTTTTATTTTTGCCAGCTTTTGCTTTGTGTAGTTTGGGAGTCCATTATTTGGATCAGTAATGACTACATATTGATCCTTTTTATCTGTGATCTTGCCCCATCATATAGTCTGTTTTGCCCGGCTTTCTTACACTTCATATTTGTATAGTCTCTTTCCATTCTTTCATTTTTAATATAGTTATGCCTTTATGTTGAAAGTGTATATCTTGTACACAAGAAACTCAGTAGTATGTTTCTGCTTTTGTGTTAGGTCTGACAGTCTGCATTTTAATCATGTATAACTTGATCTGATTAGATTTAAACCTCCCAGTTAGTTTATTTTTCATTTGTGCCCTGTGCTTTGGTTCTTCATATGCTTTCTCTGCCTTTTTAAAGATCATTTGAATATTTTAGTGTTCTATTTTTTCATATTTGTGTTTGTTTGTTTGTTTGCTTAACATCATCTTGTTCTGTAGTCCAAGTTGGCCTTACTTGATACAGTTCTTTTGCCTCAGGCATGGAGCATCATGCCCAGCTGACTTCATTTTCTTTTAGTCTAAACATTCTAATATACCTTGCAGATGAAAAATGGCATTTTTACCCAGGTTTTTTTTTTTAATCCTTTAAAAATGAGTACAAAAAATACTTACCATGTTTGAACAGACCCAGTAAGACTGTGACTCATCTTCCAACTCACTCTCCTTTACCACTTGGGTTTTTTGTTCTTTTTTTTTTTTTTTTTTTTTTTTTGAGATAGAGTCTCATGTAACCCAGGTTGGACTCTAATTTGCTATATAACCAAAGGTAGCCTTGAATTTGTAGTCCTCCTACCTCCACCTCTCAAGTGCTAGGATTATAGGCATGTGCTACCACATCCAGCTTGGGATTTTGTTTGGAATTAATTTTACTGCCATGGTCACACAATGCCTTTCTTATGTTATCATCCTATCTGCAGTGACCAACTTGCATTCTAACATAAAGAAAAGCTTTCTTCTTTCGTTTGTTTACTCGTTTATTTATTTAAGTGTCGAACAGTGGACTCCTGTTTTTGGGTGGTTTTTCTTATTTTTGTTTTACAAGTAAAGCCATTATTTTCATTCTTAAGATGCTCCCAGTGTGTTCAGCTGCACGCTTTTAGTCTAATTTCTCATGTCCCTTTGATGAGTTCCTGCTTTTCCTTGAACAAAACCCTGGTTTCTGGAACAATATCATCCTGTCCCTGCCTGACCCTAGCCCTAGAATCCAGCACTTTTCAAAGTACCTCCTGAGTCTTCTAGTGGAAAATGACACACCTCAGTGGGTTTATCTAGGAAATGTATGTATATGTATCCACCCGAGTATACATCCTTACACCAATGTGTGCTTGTTTTTGTTTTTGCCTATATTTTTAAAATAACGAGTTCACACTGATACTTATGTGCCATGTGTTTTCCAATAGCTTTTAAATTAAATTTGTGTGTGTGTGTGTGTGTGTGTGTGTGTGTATGTGTGTGTGATATGTGTCTGTCAGCACATATGCCACTGTATGTGTGGAGGTCAGAGGACAACTTTGTCAAGTGCGTTGTCTCCTTCCCACTTTGCATAGGTTCTTATCGATAAACTCAGGTGCCCAAAATTGCACAGCAGGCCCCTTCATCTTCTGAGCCATCTCACCGGCCTGCTTCATACCTGGTTGTTTGTTTTAGTCATATTATTATTGGTTATTATTTCTCTTAATATTTTGCCTCCACCTTTTTCTTTTTGTGAGACTTAGTAGGTCTGTTGTTAGACCACTTGATATTTTCTCCCAGGCTAATATTGACTTCTTTCACGTCTTTCCCCTTTCCCCCTTCTTCTTTCCCTCCCTCCGTTCCTTCTTTCCTTCCTTCCACCTTTCTCTCTCTTCTTTTCTTTTCTTTTAGTCTTTCGAGTCTTGTTATATAGCCAGCCAGGTTGGCCTACAACTCATTATGTAGGGCAAGCTGGCTTTGAATATGTGTCTTCCTGCCTCAGGTGCTGGGCTTAAAGGCCTGTTCCCAAAACCCAGCTTTTTTTTTTTTTTTAGTTTTTGCTGACTCATTTGGTTGTTTTTGTTTTTGTTTGTTTGTTAATTAATTTATTTATTGCTTCAGGTTACATCTCCATCATAGTGTCCTCTTTTCACCCCTCCCAGTCCTGCCTTCCCACCTTCTACCCCCTAACCCTTCCATCCCACTCCTATCGAGTGGAATGTCCCTACGTAACAGTCCCCCATCCCAGTTCAGCAGTCATATAAGGGCAAAGAGCCTACAAGGCAGTACCACTAGGGAAAAGTGTCTCATATTGATAGGAAAAAGAAAAAAGTCTATGTCCATGTTCCCTTTGGTGCATTGGTTGTAGTATAGTTATCCTGTACTATATGGCTAAAATCCGACTATAAGTTAATAGATGCCATGTGCATCCTTCTGAGTCTGGGTTAGCTCACTCAGGATGAGCTTCTCTAGTTCCATACATTTGGCTGCAAATTGCATAATTTCATTGTTTCTGATAGCTGAGTAATTGTGTATATGTACCACAGTTTTTTTTTTGTTTTTTTTTTTTATAAATACTTTATTTTTTTTTCTTCAAGTTACATCTCAGTAACAAACCCCTCCCTATTCCCCCTTCCTAACCCGCCCTTCCACCCTCTTCCCTCCAGAGGTTTCCCCTTTCAGTCCAACAGCTGGTTCCTTCTCTTATAACAGTAAGTATTATACAAAACAATAGATATAAATATGCCACATTTATGAGAGTAAATTGGCCCAGTATACCTTCCCAATGTTCAGTTTATACCTATTTGGCCCCTGACTTTAACATTCTACTATCTACCCAACTCCATGAGTTTAAAGGTCTATATGTGACTCAACATTCATACTATCTTGCAACACACTTTTAAGAGTATCTTCTTAGATCTATAACACCCTCTTGATTCCTAAACAGTTCAAAATTTAACTATAAGATTCTATCTGTCTATTCTTCAACCACCTCAGAGACCTGAGAGGGATAAATATATTTGCTTATATAGGAAGTGCAGAGCCTGCAGCTTCCAAAACTAAGAAAGAACATACCAGTAACTGCCTGGACAGTTCCCATTTTCTCTCCATACATTCCAGCATCAATCTTCAGCCTTTGGGTCCTGTTTCTCTGACAGACATTTGTTGTAGAGCAGGGATTATGAAGGACTTACCTACCCTGTCTTGGCAGAGTTAGGCTGTCGACTTCCCTGCTACCAAGTTTTGTCCTTTTTGGACAGCAGTCTGTCTGCAGTTGGTGCAAGGGGTTTTTTCATGCCAAGAAAAAGGCTTGCCCCTAAATCAACCATCTTACAGTGGAGGTTCTTCGATGCTTATCTTCTACTTGGAGTAGAATAGGGGGTGCTGTCAGGCGCTGATATGTCTCGATATCAAAAAAAATCTTGATTTAAGATAACATCTTTGAATGCCATATTCTGCAGATCTCTAGGGGTTTTTGAAGATGCCCTAACCATCTCTTGTATTTAGATAAGCAAATGTTGCTTGTCTCTTAGCAACTTGATTACTGGGTAGTTTAGAGAATATCTGTGATAGACTGTCATAGTAGCTAACAAAGAGACATGTTTGCATGACTAGGAGTATGTTTTAACTATCCTAGACCGTTTTAGACGGTTGGTATAAAGCGGTCTGAGCTTCACATTTTATTTTTAAGTATCTCTAGGTATGATACCATTGGGAAGCATTATCTTTAAATTTGTATCAATATACAAAGATCTATTCAATTGTGGTTAAATATACTCTTAATTATGTATCAATATACCAAGATCAATGCCTATGTAGCCCAATATAATCTTAATATTACGTCCATATGCAAGGGTCAATACCATTGTGGCCAACTATAATCTTAATTTTGTATCAATATACAAAGATCAATACCGATGTAATCCAATACAATCTTATTTTTGCACAATAAACAATGGTCAATACCACTTTAGCCAAATAACCTACTAATTTTGTATCAATATACAAAGGTATAAGGGCATATTCAATAATCTGCCCCTTCTTCTTGGACCTTCCTGTGCTATGACTATATCTCATTTTTCTCAAGCCCATGCACTCCTACATAGGAGAGGAAGAAGTGTACCACAGTTTTTTAATCCATTCTTCAGGTGAGGGACATGTGGGTTGTTTCCAGTTTCTAGCTATTACAAATAAGGTTGCTATGAACATAGATGAGGAAACTTCCTTGTGATTCAGTGAGGAGTCATTTGGATGTATACCCAGAAGTGGTATGGCTGGGTCCCGAGGCAGAGCTATTCCAAGTTTTCTAAGATATTGCCAGACTGACCTCCATAGTGTTTGCACAAGCCTGTACTCCCACCAGCAATGGAGGAGGGTTCCCCTTTCTCTACAACCTCACCAGCATGTGCTGTCATTTGAGCTTTTGATTTTAGTCATTCTGCCAGGTGTGAGACGGAATCTTAGAGTCATCTTGAGTTGCATTTCTCTGATGATTAAGGATGCTGAGCATTTCTTCAAGTGTCTCTCAGCCATTAGGGATTCCACCTTTGTGAATTCTCAGTTTAGCTCTGTTCCCCATTTTTTGATTGGATTATTTGGTTTCTTGGCATTTAATTTCTTGAGTTCTTTGTAAATTTTGGATATTACCCCTCTGTCAGATGTGGGGTTGGTGAAGATTTTTTCCCAATCTGTAGTTTGCCATTTTCTTTGAATGATAGTGTCTTTTGCCTTACAGAAGCTTTTCAGTTTCATGAGGTCCCATTTATTGATTGTTGGTCTCAGGTCCTGAGCTGTTGGTGTTCTGTTCAGGAAGTTGTCACCTGTGCCAATGAGTTCGAGGGTTTTTCCCACTTTCTCTTCTAGTAGATTAGTGTGTCCAGCCTTATGTTAAGGTCTTTGATTCACTTGGACTTAAGTTTTGTACAAGGTAAAAAGTATGGGTCTAATTTCATTCTTTTACAAGTGGACATCCAGTTGGACCAGCACCATTTGTTGAAGATGCTGTCCTTTTTCCATTGTATGCTTTTTGGCTTCTTTCTCAAAAATTAAGTGACCTTAGGTGTGTGGGTTCATTTCTGGGTCTTCAAGTTGATTCCATTGATCCACTGGTCTGTTTCTATACCAGTGCCATGCTGTTTTTATTACTATTGCCCTGTAGTACAATTTGAAATCTGGGATGGTGATACCTCCAGATGTTTTTTTATTGTACAGGATTGATTTCATTATTCTGGTTTTTCTGTTGTTCCATATGAAATTGAGAATAGCTTTTTCCAGGTCTAAAAAGAATTGTGTTGGTATTTTGATAGGAATTGCATTGAATCTGCATATTGCTTTTGGTAGGATGGCCATTTTATTATGTTGATCCTACCTATCCATGAGCATGGGAGATATTTCCATCTTCTGATGGCTTCTTCAATTTCTTTCTTCAAGGACTTGAAGTTCTTGTTATACAGGTCTTTTACTTGCTTGGTTAGAGTTACCCCCAGGTGTTTTATATTGTTTGCCAGCTTTCTTTATTTTCTTTCTGCAGTGCTGGGATCAAACCCTAGGGCTTTAGTAAACAGGCACACTGCCATCGACCTCCATCTCTAACCCTGGGACAGCTTTCAGTTTTTAATTTTAGTCTTTTTCCTTTTTATCCTTATTTTGGATTATTTTCATTTCTGTCTTTCCAAACTCAGTAATCCATTTTCTCTTTTGTCTATACTGTTTTAAATCTATCCAAGTATTTAAAAATCAGGTTGTGGAGAAAGGGGAACACTCCCACATTGCTGGTGAGGGCACAAACTTGTACAACCACTATGGAAATCAGTCTGGCGATATCTTGGAAAACTTGAAATAACTCTACCTCAAGACCCAGCCATATCACTCCTGGGTATACATCCAAACGATTCCTCACCAATCCATAAGGACATCTCCTCAACTATATTCATAGCAGCTTTATTTGTAATAAAGGATAGGCACTCTTTTTTTTTTTTTTTTTGGTTTTTCGAGACAGGGTTTCTCTGAATATCTCTGGCTGTCCTGGACTCGCTTTGTAGACCAGGCTGGCCTCGAACTCACAAAGATCCGCCTGCCTCTGCCTCCCAAGTGCTGGGATTAAAGGCGTGCGCCACCACAGCCCAGCAGGATAGGCACTCTTATGTAGAGTTCAAGTGTCCCTTTACTGAAGTCTTGCCTCTCCCATGTTCTGTTGTATCAGCTGGAGAAACTAGTTTTCCCAGACTGTGTCCCCTCTCCAAACCAGTAAGGAAGCTGGGCTTTTCTCAGAGATCCCCTTTGGCTGAACATCTTTATCAGTCCAAAATTGGAAGTTGCAATGGAATTCCTATGATGGTATGGAGAAATGGGACTTAGTCCTCTAAGTGATTTGATTATAAGAGTGGCACCCTTAGGGGTGACAGTCACACCTTTGCAAGAGAAGATGAAAAGAAGGGCATGCTTATCTTTGCCAGGTGATGAGACAGTAAACAGACTGCCATTTGGAAACTAGAACCAAGGCTGCAGGCTCCCAGGCCATGGATGTTCCAAGCTTCAGAGCTAGGGAAAGAAAGATTTGTTGTTAAAATCACCCATTCATGCTGTTCTGGTTACAGCAACCATGACTAAGTCACCTCCCTGGTCTACATCCTGGAAACTGCCTTCAGGCAGTAAGCTAGGAAAATAGTAGGGTTTGTTTTCCTCCTCTGGGACAAAGTCTGGCACTGCCTGTTTCAGAGCATCTGAAGAGTACCTCATATACTTTATCTGGTTTCCATTTGTTTATGACTGGAAGGCATAATAGTAGTTAACTCTTTGTAGAAATTAATTAAATTAAATTTAATTAAAATTAAAGTCATTTTAAGCTTTCTACTTTTCAAAAGCCCTCTTATATGCTTCTATTTTTAAGCATACTAATATCTAGAAGTGAAATGTTAATTTAGGAAAGATGAGGCTTTATAACTATTTCCAGAATTGAAAAAAATTCTGTTCCTTCCAATCCTAAAATTTTAACTGATGATTGGATAGATTGTTTTGATAACAATCTTACAGTATTCAGAGTTGACTATAAATAAGATTCTTAAATCCTAAACAGAATGGCATCACATCCTAGATTTAGAACTGTGCTGTCTAAAGTATTCATCTAAGGAAATTTGTTCATTCTTTTTATTCATTAGATATCTTTAGACTAGAGCTACAAAACCAGAAATGATGATTGGTTACCATGAAGTGTTCCTGGTCTTTTGGGAGGAACTGTTGTGGTAGCACATAGTAAGGGCTCACAGTGTAAGCCTGTAGGGAACCTAAAGGAAGAAAAGTTATTCTGAAACTTAAAGGTGGACAAGAATCAGAACAATGTGGGAGAACTTCTATTGTAATCCTGCTAGTGTAGATTAAGCATGCCTTATTCTAAATGCATTGAAATATCAGTGTTTCAAGTTTTGGAGTTTTTCAGATTTTGGATATTTTCATAGGCTTGAAATGTTTTGAAATCTGAAGCTTCTGAGTACTGACACCATGTTCAAAAAGTTTCACATTTTGGGACATTTCTGGTTTTTGAATTAAGGATGGTCAACAGATAAGTTTTTTTTTGTTGTTGTTGTTGTTTTGGTTTTTCAAGTCAGGGTTTCTCTGTGTAGCCCTAACTGTCCTGGAACTTGCTCTGTAGACCAGGCTGGCTTCAAACTCAGAGATCCACCTCCTCTGCCTCCCAAGTACTAGGTTGGGAATGGTGGCACACACCTTTAATCCTAGTACAGGCAGAGGCAGGAGGATCTCTGTGAGTTTGAGGCCAGCCTGGTCCTCTAAGCGAATCCATGACAGCCAGAGCTGTTATACAGAGAAACCCTGTCTCAAAACAACAAAAAAACAACAGCAACAAAAAGCTACCAAGTGAAACTTTTTTTTTTTTTTTAATTTTTTTGGTTTTTCGAGACAGGGTTTCTCTGTGTATCCTTGGCTGTCCTGGACTCACTTTGTAGACCAGGCTGGCCTCAAACTCACAAAGATCCGCCTGCCTCTGCCTCCCAAGTGCTGGGATTAAAGGCGTGCGCCACCAACGCCCGGCAACCAAGTGAAACTTTTAAAATGCTGGTCAGGCTCTGGCTTCAGATTCTTTTAGTAATTGAGATATAAGGCATCTGTATATTACATTAGCATTTTAGTGACCTTGAATGGGTACATGGGCCATACATTGGAAAAACTAATGTTTGAAGATGGTAACCTTGGATTCCACTTATTGTTATAAGACTCACATTATTAAGCTAATGATTTTAGCAATGATTCGTTTGTGGTGCTGGGGATTGAACCCAGGGGCTCAGGCATCCTAGGCAAGTGCTATAGCACGGAGCTTCTTCCTCAGCTCCTAGACATTATTATTTTTTTTTTTATAAAAGAGATGTGATTTTGGAAACTTGTAACTGGACTTTGGGCCTTGGAGATCAGTCAAGTCTTCAGGCTTGAAGGCAGAGATACCCTAACCTTCTGAGTCATCTAACCAACCCAACAGTTGTGTTTTAAATAATACTGTTGCCACTAGATGTCACTAGATGAAAGCAGTTGGGCACAGGAGTGCGTGCACACCCTGTGTCCAGGTTTCCGAGGGTGACTTCGAAGCATCTGGATTTCTTTCAGAACCAGGTCACAGGTCATTCCAAGTGCAAGTTAGCTGGAGAAATATACATGTTTGGTGACATGCTAGTAATATACAATTGCCTCTTCAGTGTTTATCAGGACAGAAAAGGGAAAAATTCTGACCACAGGAAACTGTAGTGACCTTACATTGTGTGTGCTTAGAAAACTCTTTTCAGTCTGTCACTGTGTTCAAAGAAATAATTGAGTTTATTGCAGACAGTTTAAATACCTGTCTGCTGCTGAGTGTATAAATGAAATACCATATGTCCAGGAAATAGAATAAAATACTATTCAACACTAAAAAGAAACTAATGGATGAACTGCAAAAACATGATGTATGGATTTAGAAGAGTCAACTGAAATTGGAGGCGAGCCCTCAGCAGGAAGGAAAAATAGATGGGAAGAAGTGATCTAAGTAGAAATGAAGAGGTATGAAGGTCTAAGTGACATTATCTTACTATTTCAGCTCATCTTTGGTCCTGCCTAGAGTCTGGGCAGCATTGACCCGAGTTTCTCGATACAGGCTGTAGATGGAGTCATGCCATTTATTTTGTTTATTGTTAGTTCGTTGACAGCTTCATACTGTCAAAGATATATATAATATATTCTGTTTACTCATTCTGTGTACCCTCTCTTATTCCTCTCATACTTATGAACACTCCTACACCCTGTCTCTTCCCATAGTTGACTTTTGGTTTGGTTCTTTGAGGCATTTGCCTTAATTGGGGCCATCTGTGTGACTATCCTCTGCAGCCTGGTAGGGTCACCTATGGGTTACATAACTGAAGACAATGATTCCCTCTCCTTGAATCTATTAGTACTGAACTATTTCTTGAGTTTAGCATCCAAGGTTATTTTGGTTTGGTTTGGTTTTCTTAAGACAGGGTCTTATGTAGCCCAGGCTGGCCTTGAACTCACTGTGCAGTCAAGAATGACCTTGAAGTCCTGGCCCTCCTATATCCACCTCCAAAGTGCTGGGATTTCAGGCATGCACCCCACACCCAGTTTTATGTAGTGAGTGCTAGGACTCAGTCTCAGGACTTCATGTATGCTAGGCAAACACCTTACCAACTGAGCCTCATTCCTATCCCAATGCTCAGGTTTTTACCATTAAGCAAATTCTACTCTATGTCTTTGTGTACATATACTTATGTGAGCATTTTCAGTTGATTAGGGTCAGTTCCTAGCAGTGAAATTGCTGAGTCATATGTGGTAAACTTATATTTAATTTTACAAAACTGCCAAACCTTTTCAGATTGGCTGTACTATTTTGCATTCTTTGAACAGTGTATTCCATTTCCTCTGTCTTTCTGAATATAGCCATTGGATTAAATATGTAATGGTATGTCATTTGTGTTTTTTTCATTTCTATTATTCTATTGATAAGATTATTTTCATTTCATCAACTATTCATGTATCTATAAAGTTATTTAAATCTTATACCCATTTAAAAATTGTTAATTTATGCAAGAATTTCTTTATAAATTCTGTCGATAATCCCTTTATCAGGTTTACAGATACTTTCACCCAAGTCTCTTCTTTAGAATAATTTAGAAGTGGCTTTTCTTTGTATTTTCAAAAATTTTTAAGGTTATTATTTTATTTTATGTGGATATGTTTTGCTTGCATGTATGTGTCTGTACTACTTGTGTGCCTAGTACCTGTAGAAGCCAGAAGGGTGTCAGGTCCACTGGAACAACTGATGGTTGTGAGCCATCATGTTCATGAGGAGAATCAAACCTAGGTCCTCTGGAAGTAGATCCAGTGCTCTTAACCACTGAGCTGTCTCTCCAGCCCCTTTCTTTTTCTTTTTAAAATAAAAAGATATGTAATGCTCAGTTGACAGAACCTTCCCCAGACCTTTCTCTATGTCACTCCAGGCTTCTGTTGTTTTGGATGAGTTGCCTTTCTCCTATTCTCAGGAAGTTTTTCATGTTTAGTCCTCAGCAGTTTATGCTGTGCCTAGCTGTCCCACGGAGGGCTCATTGAACTTTTTGATTTTGTGGATTAATATTTTCATCTGTTTTGGTAAGCTTCTCTCCTGGAATTCCCATTGTGTGTGTTGGCATGTGTGATGTCGTTGCATGGGCCTCTGAGGTTCTTTTAATTTTTCTGAACTCTGCTCTGTCGAATGCAGGGTGTCTGTTTCCGGCCTCTTCTTCTCCTGACATCCCATGCTATTGAGCTGACTGTTTCAGCTCAGTTATTGTAATCACAGCTCATTATTGTGTTTTCACCTCTACTGTTTCCATTTCATGTGTGCATGTCCTCTTTATTAAGAATCTCTTATTTGTTGATTCATTATGTTCACATGTTCATTTATTTCATTACAATTCCCTTTGATTATCTATCATAATAACTGTTTTGGAATTTTTGTCTGCTGTATCTCACACCTTGGATACTGAGCAGCTATTTCCATTACTGTTTTCTCACATTGAGTGACTCACACATTCTTCTTTTTTTAAATTACTCTTTTAAGGTTTTGCTCAGAACTAGACATTAGGGTCTGGATAGATAGATGGCTCAGTGGTTAAGAAGACTTGCTGCTTTTCCAGAGAACCTGAATTCGATTCCTGGCACCCATTTTGGACAGCTCACAACCACCTGTAACTCCAGCTCAAGGGGGTCTAATGCCTCTGTGATATCTGTACTCACATGCGTATACCCACCACACACATAACACATAATTATTATTTTTTTAATCTTAAGAAAAAAATCTGGGCATTTAAAATTCTGACCTTTCCTACCAAGACTTTTCATTGTGGCTTTTTGTCTGTTGAGTGTTCTTTCATTTGTCTGAAGACAAGGTCTCACTCCTTTTGGTGACCACCATGATGTCCTCCTGGCATGATGGACTGAAAGCTCAGATACCCTGAGCATAATAAAGCCTGCCAGCCTTAAGCTGCATTGTTCAGGATTTGATTGCAGTGACATGAAGCGCCTGATAGCTCAGAGGCCTCTCCTGCTGCCGTTCTGGTAACCGGCTCTATTTGAGTGAAACTTCTCCTCACCTGGGCATAAGGGATGAGAGATGCAGCAGGTCTGAAATCTAGAGATTCCCACTATTCTCCACCAAGTCTGGATGCTTATAAGGCACAGAAGCTTCTCAAATGCTTGTTAGGCTTTTGACTGACTTCACGAGCTTCAAATCATTTTGGTTTTTAATGTTTTTTTTTTCCATCTTTACAGTTATTCTTTGTAAAGAGGACTTTTTTCTTACTTGACTCTAGCAAGAGTCATGTCTGTCTTATCTTTTTATTTTTAAATTTTCTTTATAGCCAGCATATACAGCCATTCAATTTCTCCACAGTGGGGATGAAACTTAGGGCGTTTTTCTACCATTGAGGTGTACTCCTACTCCTAATTAAAAAAAATTGTATGTATTCTTTGACAATTATATGCATATATGTAATATATTTTGACCATAATCACCACCCATTCATTACCTTTCAGCCTCCTCCCACTCTCTCTCTGGAACTGTCTTCCCAGCAAGTTCTACGCCTACTTTCGTGTGTGTGTGTGTGTGTGTGTGTGTGTGTGTGTGTTCTCCACTGAATTTAATTAGGATTTTTTGCATAAGCATGGGTATAGGGTTATTTATTGAAGCATGGGGTTCTTACCATATCTACACCATTGAAGAAAAATGATTCTGATTCCTCCAGTAGCCATTAACTGCTATAACAAGGAGTGGAATCTCATGAGCCCATCTTCCATCCATACTGGGGCGCTAATGGGCTCTATCTTGTTAAGTCTTGTGCAGGTAACCACAGCTGCTGTGGGTTTGTGACAGCAGCAGTGTCAAGTCCAGTGTTTCACTGCACCCTCCTGACTCTTCCGTTCTTTCTGCCCCCTCTTCCAGGATGAGCCTTGATGGGGGTGGTGTAGAGTCCTGTTTAGAGCTGAGCACTTAGCAGTCACTCACTCTCAGCACTTCAGCCACTTTTGGATCTTTGCATTAACTGCAATCCATGGCAAAAAAAAGTTTCTTTCACTATTTTTTTTGTTGTTGTTTGTGTGTGGTTTTTTTTGTTTTTTGTTGTTGTTATTTTCGAGACAGGGTTTCTCTGTATAGTTACTACCTTGGCTGTCCTGGAGCTTGCTTTGTAGACCAGGCTGGGCTTGAACTCACAGATATCCGCCTGTCTCCGCCTCCCAAGTGCTGGGATTAAAGGTGTGTGCCACCTCACGGGGCTTCTCAGTATTATTTTTAATAGTGTTGGTGTCTGTGTGTGTGTGGGGGGGACATGCATATATACTCAATGTTCCTGTCTGTGCAGGTGTGTGTGTGTGTGTGTGTGTGTGTGTGTGTGTGTGTGTGTGTGTG
>CAJQZJ010035590.1:83470-127709 GCA_907164525.1 Lophiomys imhausi | reverse complement strand
GTGTGTGTGTGTGTGTGTGTGTGTGTGTGTGTGTGTGTGTGTGTGTGTAGGCCAGAGGACGATGTCATCCTCACTGATGTCACCCATCTCTTTTGAGACAGAGTCTTCTATTGGCCCAGAGTTCATCAATTAGTTAGTCTGACCATTGAGCCTGAGACTGTCCTATCTTGACCTTCCTACTGTTGAAATTATAAGTGCCTGCCTACACTTGGCTTTTTTTTTTTCACATGGGTGCTGGTAAGCAATTTACTGTTTTCTAAGTGCTGGAATTAAAGTCATGCACCAAATCTGACTAAGTCTGATTTTTTTGTACATGTTGAAAAATCTGTCCTGGCTGGGCACTCAGGAGGCTGAGGCAAGAGGATCACAGCTTCAAGGCCTGCCTGCACTACAGAGTAAGACCTTGTCTCACTCCACCTCCAAATTTCTGTCTTCAAATGCTATCTTTAGCATTGTTTAAGTGCTAAAGTTATCAGTTTGAGTAAATTTTTCTTTTCTTTTATTCACTTCACCTTCTTTTCTATGTGCTTTAGGGTTATATCTTTTTATGGTCTTGTTTTTTAATCTTCACTGGAGGCCTTAAAATTTTGCATTAAGATTAAAAACTGGTTGGGGTGGCAAACTCCTTTAATCCCAGCTCTCAGGAGGCAGAAGCAGGTGAATCTCTGAGTTCAAGGCCAGCCTGGTCTACATACAGAATGAGTTCCAGGACAGCCAAGGCTACACAGAAACCCTGTCTCAAAAACAAAACAAAACAAAACAAAACCAAAAAACCACAAAACATTTAAAAACATCCTAGGACCTCAATACACATCTTTCTTTTTCACTATTTGAGACAGAGTCTTTTGTAGGTCATGTTGCCTCACACTTCAGCACACATCTTCAATTAATCGTTGCATTACGTATTTTACTTACGATACTCCAGTTCCTTCTTTATCTTTTTTCAAGTTTTTTTAATAAATAAATTTATTTGTTGCTTCAGGTTACATCTCCATCATATTGTCCTCTTTCCCCCCTTCCCAGCCCCGCCCTCCCATCCTCTACCCCCTAACCCTTCCATCCTGCTCCTCTGGAGTGGAGTGTCCCTACGTAACAGTCCATCGCCCCAGTTCAGAAGTCATATGAGGGCCAAGAGCCTCTTCATACACTGGGGGCCAACAAGGCAGTACCACCAGTGAAAAGTGTCTCATTGCTAGGGAGGGAAAACTAAAAAACAAACCAACAAACAAACAACAACAAAAAATAAAAAGTCTATGTCCATGTTCCCTTTGGTGCGTTGGTCGTAGTATAGATATCCTGTACTATATAGCTAAAATCCTACTATAAGTGAATAGATGCCATGTGCATCCTTCTGAGTCTGGGTCAGCTCACTCAGGATGAGCCTCTCTAGTTCCATCCATTTGGCTGCAAATTGCATAATTTCATTGTTTCTGATAGCTGAGTAATATTCTATTGTGTAGATGTACCACAGTTTTTTAATCCATTCTTCAGTTGAGGGACATGTGGGTTGTTTCCAGTTTCTGGCTATTACAAATAAGGCTGCTATGAACATAGATGAGGAAACTTCCTTATGATTCCATGAGGAGTCATTTGGATGTATACCCAGAAGTGGTATGGCTGGGTCCTGAGGCAAAGCTATTCCAAGTTTTCTAAGATATCGCCAGACTGACCTCCATAGTGGTTGCACAAGCCTGAATTCCCACCAGCAATGGAAGAGGGTTCCTCTTTCTCCACACCCTCGCCAGCATGTGCTGTCATTTGAGCTTTTGGTCATAGCCCTTCTGACAGGTGTGAGATAGAATCTCAGAGTCGTCTTGAGTTGCATTTCTCTGATGATTAAGGATGTTGAGCATTTCTTCAAGTGTCTCTCAGCCAATAGGGATTTGTCCTTTGTGAATTCTCTATTTAGCTCCGTCCACCATTTTTTGATTGGATTATTTGGTTTCTTGGTGTTTAATTTCTTGAGTTCTTTGTAAATTTTGGATATTAGCCCTCTGTCAGATGTGGGGTTGGTGAAGATTTTCTCCCAGTCTGTAGACTGCCGTTTTGTTCGAATGACAGTGTCTTTTGCCTTACAGAAGCTTTTCAGTTTCATGAGGTCCCATTTATTGATTGTTGGTCTTAGGTCCTGAGCTGTTGGTGTTCTGTTCAGGAAGTTGTCACCTGTGCCAATGAGTTCGAGGGTTTTTCCCACTTTTTCTTCTAGTAGATTTAGTGTGTCCAGCCTTATGTTAAGGTCTTTGATCCACTTGGACTTAAGTTTTGTACAGGGTTGAAAGTATGGGTCTAATTTCATTCTTTTACAAGTGGACATCCAGTTGGACCAGCACCATTTGTTGAAGATGCTGTCCTTTTTCCGTTGTGCGGTTTTGGCTTCTTTGTCAAAAATTAGGTGGCCATAGGTGTGTGGGTCCATTTCTGGGTCTTCAATTCGATTCCATTGATCTACTGGTCTGTTTCTATACCAGTACCATGCTGTTTTTACTACTATTGCTCTGTAGTATAGCTTGAAATCTGGGATGGTGATACCTCCAGATGTTTTTTTACTGTTCAGGATTGATTTCGCTCTTCTGGGTTTTTTTTTGTTGTTCCATATGAAATTGAGAATAGCTTTTTCCAGGTCTAAAAAGAATTGTGGTGGTATTTTGATAGGAATTGCATTGAATCTGTATATTGCTTTTGGTAGGATGGCCATTTTTATTATGTTGATCCTACCTAGTCATGAGCATGGGAGATCTTTCCATCTTTTTTTTTTTTAACATTTTTTATTTATTTATTATGTATACAGTGTTTGCTCTACATATATGCCCGGGCAGATCTCAATGTAGATGGCTGTGAGCCACCATGTGGTTGCTGGGAATTGAACTCAGGACCTTTGGAAGAACAGCCAGTGCTCTTAACCTCTGAGCCACCTCTACAGCCCCCCTTTCCATCTTTTGATGGCCTCTTCAATTTCTTTCTTCAAGGGCTTGAAGTTCTTGTTGTACAGGTCCTTTACTTGCTTGGTTAGAGTTATCCCCAGGTGTTTTATATTGTTTGTGGCTATTTTGAGGGGAGTTGTTTTCATGATTTCTTTCTCAGCCCATTTATTTGTTGTATAAAGAAGGGCTTCTGATTTTTTTGAATTAATTTTTTTATCCAGCCTTCTTTATCTTTTGTGCTTTGTTGTCATGCAGTTCTCTTTCGTGTATGCTAAAAACCTGCTTTTTGTGATTGCTCCTGCCTTTTGCTTTAGATCAGGCATTGGCAAACATTTTCTTCAAAGGTCTCTGATACTTCAGGCTTTGCAGGCTATCTTGTCTTTGCTATAAGATAACAACCATAGACGATGGATGAAAGAATGAGTGTGCCTGTGTTCCTATGTAACTTGACTTATAAAACCCCAAATGAGTGAGACTTGGCCCTTGGATCAGGCTTTGTTGACTCCCATTTCAGACAGTCAGTGAGTCAGAGTGATTAGAAACAAGAAATGGCATTTCATATTTGCTTTCATTTCAGCCATTTCCAGAGATTCCCATTTCCTTTGGTAGATCCAGGTTTCTGTTTGTCATAATACTCCTGCCTTGAGAATTCCCTTAGCATTTCTTGTAGCATAGATCTGGTAATAAGACTCTTATCTTTGTTATTTTTTTTCTGATAAAGTCTTTATTTCTCTTCACTTTTGTCATAACTTTACTCCTTTAAACAAATGTTTTATTATTTTTACCTTATATGAATGTATGTCTGTGCATCCCAAGCATACAGTGCCCAAAGAATCTAGAAGAGGTCATCACATCCCATTGTGTCTTTTTTGTTTTTCATTTTGATATATTTTATTTTATTTTGTGCAGAGGGTTTTATTTTACTTTTTAAAATTATAATGTTTATTTATTACATCAAGTTACATCTCCATCATAGTGGCCTCTTTCCAACCCTCCCAGTTACACCCTCCCACTCTCTCCTCCTTCTTCCACCCATCCCTATCCTCCAATGTGTAGTGTCCCTACATATCAGCCCCTCTCAGTTCAACAGTCATGTGAGGGCTAGGGGCTTCCTCTTGTACTGGGGGCTTACATGGTAGCACCCCTAGAGCAGATTGTCTCATTAATAGGTAACAAAGTCTATGTTCCTGTTCTCTTTGGTGCATTGGTTGTAGGATAGTTATCCTGTACTATATGGCTAAAGTCCAATTATAAGTGAGTAGATGCCATGTGCATCTTTCTGAGTCTGGGTTAGCTCACTCAGGATGAGCTTCTCTAGTTCCATTCATTTGGGTGCAAATTGCACGATTTCCTTGTTTCTGATAGCTGAGTAATATTCCATTGTGTAAATGTACCACAATTTTTTTAACCATTCATCACTTGAGGACATCTGGGTTGTTTCCAGTTTCTAGCTATTACAAATAAGGCTGCTATGAACATAGATGAGGATATATCTTTGTGGTTTGGTGATGAATTGTGTCTTAGTTAGGATTTCACTGCTATGAAGAGACACCATGACCACGGCAACTCTTATAAAGGAAAACATTTAATTGGGGCTGAATTACAGTTTCAGAGGTTTAGTCCATTATCATCATAGTAGGAAGCATGGCAGTGTCCAGGGAGACATGATACTGGAGAAGGAGCTGAGAGTTCTACATCTTGATCTGCAGGGAGCAGGAGACTGTGTGCCACACTGGGTGTAGCTTAAACATAGGAGACCTCAAAGCCCATCTCCACAGTGATACACCTCCTTCAAAAGGGCCACACCTCCTAATAGTGCTACTCCCTATGGCCAAGCATTTAACAAAGGAGTCTGGGGGGGGGGCATACTTATTCAAACCACCACATCCTGGAACTGGAATTATAAACAGTTGAGAACTGCCATGTGGCTGGGTATATAATTTGGGTCCTCTAATCAGCTCGTGCTCTTAACTGCTAAGACGTCTCACCAGCCCTCTCCTCAGTTTTTAAACATGATTTTTGTTTTTGTTCTTTCTGTATCTCTTTTCTGTGTCTAACTTCAACAAAATTTCTTCAATTTTGAAAAAAAAATTAAGATATAATCTAAACACAGCAAGCTGTACCTGTTTTAATATGTAGATCTGGGAATGTTGATGGATCAATACCATTGTATTACTACATTGACAACCAAGGTATATAGTAATTCTACCATTCCTCAAAACTTCTTTCATGTACCTTTGTGGCCAGTCTCACCCCTTACCTTTGTGACCCACTACCATTGATCTGCTTCCTGGAGTTTACTTTTTTCAGTGCCCAAACCATGTGTATCCTTTTGAGACTGACTTTTTTCACTTAGAGTAATGCAATCAAGAGTTTTTAAAAATGATTCATACCATCATTTTTATCTGTACTATCAATAGTTGGCTCCCTTTCATTCCCAGTGTTCATTCGATTTTATATGTGTACCATAGTTTGTACATTTTCCAGTTGGAGAAAATTTGAAATGTTTCAAAAATGTACAATTATAAACAAAGCCACTATTAGCAGTTTTATGGAATTACAATATATGCCAAGATTGTTTTTTAAAATATTTAATAAAGCCGGGCATGGTGGCACATGCCTTTAGTCCCAACAATCGGGAGGAAGAGGCAGGCAGATGTCTGTAAGTTTAAGGGCAGCCTGGGCTATAGAGTGAGTTTTAGGAACTATACAGAAAAGCCCTGTCTCAAGAAAAAGAAAAAGGAAACCCCTAAAAAACAAATTTAATGAACCAGTGTAAACAAGGACTGTCTGAATATTCAGTTTCATAATATTCTCAACACCAAGCATTATTAAGAGCTTTTTCTTCCAAAATAGAAATGTCTTCTATTCTCATCATAAGATAATGTGTACTCACTTAAAAATTATAGAACAATTATTCTTCTAGGCTTCTCTGGTTCCTTGGATAACATGATTTTGTGTCATTCAGCCCTCTGATTTCAAATCTACATGTATTCCATGTTGGTCCTTCTAGAGTTTGATCTATGCAACTGAGCACTGTATTCCAAGTGCAGGCTGGGTCCTCTGTCTCTTTCCACAGGCTAGATCTTCTTTTTCTGCATGCTATATTCCTTTTAGTGTAGCTCAAGTTTAAGAAGGTTTCTTAGCAGCACATTCACTTGACTCATGTACAAAATGGCAACCTATAGATAAGATGTCCTTATTTGTAATAGCTAGAAACTGAAACAGCCCAGATGTCCCCCAATGGCTAAAAAACTGTGGTACATCTACACAATGGAATACTACTCAGACATCAGAAACAAGGAAATCATGCACTTTGCAGCCCAATGGATGGAACTAGAAAAGCTCATCCTTAGTGAGCTAACCTAGACTCAGAAAGATGCACATGGCATCTATTCACTTATAATTGGACTTTAGCCATATAGTACAGGATAACTATCCTACAACCAATACACCAAAAGGATCAGGAACATAGACTTTGTTACTTGTTAGTGGGACACTTTGCCCTAGTGGTGCTGCCATATAGACCTCCAGTGCAAGAGGAAGCTCTTAGCCCTCATATGACTGCTGAACTGTGTATGGGGGGGGCTGATATGTAGAAGAACCTATCATAACACCCCACTCTGGAGGAGTAGGATAGGTGGGAGAGGGGGGAGAGGGTGGGAGGGTGGGACCGGGAGGGGTGGAAAGAGGGCACTGTGATGGAGATATAACTTGAAGTAATAAATAAACAGAAACAAACCAAAAAAAAAAAAAAGAAAGAAAAGAGAAAAAATGCTTAGCAGGGCAGAACCCAGATCTGAGGGCTGTAGGAGATCATATAATACCATTGTTGGCAGAGCAGGAACTCTTGCTTTCTGGTAAGAATTTTTTTTAAAGAATTATGTAGGTTCGCCTTAAGATTTTGAGA
The DNA here is from genome assembly GCA_907164525.1 of Lophiomys imhausi. Classification (NCBI taxonomy): domain Eukaryota; kingdom Metazoa; phylum Chordata; class Mammalia; order Rodentia; family Muridae; genus Lophiomys; species Lophiomys imhausi. Next base: position 120,878 of record CAJQZJ010035590.1, on the reverse strand, counting down.
AGTTGTATTGTATTTATTGTTATAAGAGAAAGAACCACTTGTTGGACTGAAAGGGGAGCTGTTGGGGAGAAAAAGATATATCTTAAACTAAAAAAAAAAGGGTAGAGGATGGGGGGGGTTGAGGGGGAAGAGGGTGGAAGGGTGAGACAGGAGGGGGGAGTAGGGAGGGGATTGTGACTGAGATGTAACTTGAAGAAATAAAAAAATAAATTATTAAAAAAAGATTTTGAGAAGATATTGCTACATTATGTGCAACAACTGAGAAGTAACATTGGTTATCTATTGAGACTGTTTTATTTTAGGTTTGAGACAGAGTCTAAAATGCTGGCTTCAGATTCTCTGTGTCACTGGGGTGAGGATGACTCCTAGCATCCCACCTTGCTGTCTTTGCCTCTTAGTGCTGGAACTATAGGCATGAGCCTATACCCAATTATGGATTGCTGGGGCTCTAACCCAGGTACTAGAACACAAGGCAAGCATTCTACTAATTGAAGTATGTCTTCAGTCCCTTGTTCTGTTTTTTTTTTTTTCTTTTGAGAATAGTCCTATATAGTCTAGGCTAGGCTCACACTCACTAGATAGCCGAGACTGGCCTTCAATTCCTGTGATTATTTGCCACCATACCTTATAAAATTTAAGATTAAGACTTTATTTTCTGCAGTATTTGGGATTGAACCCATGGCCTTGTTCATGCTAAGCACGTGCTCTACCTCTGTATCTCCCTGGCTCACATGAGACTCCATTTAGTATTTTACTATTAGCACAGTGCTAATCTGCATATCATAAATGCGGGGCTTATTATGATAGTCCATTCCTTACCATTCTGTGTATTTATTACTAGTTCAGTGCTTACACAAAACACAGAGGTGTTTTGTCCTGAGACTTTAAGACACTGTGTATACCATGCCACTTAAAAACAGTGACAGTAACCAGAGAGATGAAAACCATACAATTGAAAAGAGTAAAGATTAGCTTTTAAGACCTGCCCCAAACCTCAAACAGGAAGAATAATAGTTTCAAGGCTGCCAGGAATTTAGACCATATGACATCAACAAAAATAAACTGTTGGCCATGGATCATTAATATTCAACACAAAAGCAATGTATCTGTAAACAAAGTAAAGTAAATCTAATAATGACATCCACTGTTGTTTTTGGATGTCGTCATTGAGCAGTGGTAGATAAGTCTATCAGTAAAAACTACCTGGTCAGATTGCATCTTATAATTATACAATAAGGAAAACAGGACAAAGGATCAATAATTAATGAAAGGAAACTAGACACACAAGGAGGATACACATAAGAACAGGTAAGCCATTTGAAGCAGCTCTGAGCACAAGGGAGAGCTAATATTAACCCTGACCAGATAGGTGTTAACCCTGCAGTGCTTCCCAGCAGTGTCTAGAAGAGACTGAAAACAGTCTTCAGGCAGCTCCACACAGTAAGGACATATATGGGAACGGAAAAAAAAGTTCCCAGATAAGATCATAACTCCAGCTTGTAGTAAGTTCTGGCAAGGTGCTATATTTCTGACGCTTATTTATTTTGGCCATGCTTTATCCCTATTTTGATGTTGGTAACACTCAATTGAGTTTCAGTTTAGGGCTAAAACACAGGTTGTTAAGGCAAATTGTGTGAGTTCAGTTAAAAAGTGTGTAGAAAGATAACTATCTCTGGCCAAAATACTCTCGTAGGCTCATGTATACATACGCACATACTTATATGTGTTTGTGTCTGCACTTGTATGTGGAGAACAGAGGTTAACTTGGGATGGGATGTCTTTCCTCAATCACTTCTCCACCTTACTTTTAATTCTTGTTTATTTATCTGTGGTGTATGTGTGTGCAGGTATATATAGAAGCCAGGGGAGGACAGCTAGTATCCTAGTCTATTAATGCCTTTATTATTACCTAAGACAGGGTCTCTCACTGAACCTGGAGCTAGATTGGCAGGCAGCAAGTCATGGTGATTCTCCTGTCTCCATCCTCCACAATGCTGGGTTTTCAGCACAGGCACACTCATGCCCAGCTCTTTTTTGTTTTGTTTTTAACATGAGCTCCAAACTCAAAAGTTCTTATGCTTATACAGCTAGTGTTCTTATCCACTAAGCCATCACCCAACCCCTCCACGTTATGTGTTTATTTTATTTTAGATAAGGTCTCTTACCAAACCTAAAGCTTACCATTTTGACTAGCCTGGCAGACTAGCAAACTCCTGGGATCCTCCTGTATCCACCCACTGTGCTGCACTTACAGCCATGTGCTGCTGTAACCAACCTTTTGTTTTGTTTTTTAATGTGGGTTTTGGTCTTCATATGTATGCAGAAAGTATTTTACCCATTGAGCCATTTCCCCTCCCCCATAAAAATAAAAATTAAAATATATTTACTTCCACAAATAAATATATTTTAATATGCATTTATAGGGTTTTTCCTTTGGTGCAGGTAAACTCAGCCCAGAGCTTTCCACATGCTAAGCACACACTTACCACTGGGCTTCACCACTTCTAATTAGTTGCTTTGTTGTTGTTTTGCTAGTTGGTTAGTTTTGGCTGGTGTTTTTGAAACCGAGTCTTTCTATGTAACCCAGGCTAGACTTGAACTTACTATGCAGCTCACTCACTTCAACCTCCCAAATACTGAGATTAAAGGCATGTAACACCATACCGGGTCTGCAATTTTGCACACCTTTGCTGGAATCTTAATTAGGCTCACTCTAGCAATGTAATGCTTGGAGTGTTTGGTTGCTACTATACTTGGGCACAGCTCCTTAACTAGATATGAAAATCTCAAGGGATCATCTCCCCTTTCCCCTATTGCTTGTATCGGTCTTAAGCTCCAGAGGCAAAGCTAGCAGCCTCCTCTTGTCTTATGTCTTGCAAGCTTTTACTTGCAAGCCTTGCATTGGACTAGAAGCTGTCTTCTTACTATTCCTTTAAGATGGAGATCTGTAGACTCCTTATTCTTATTCACTCTTTTTATCTTCTCCAGATAATGACATATTTAATTTACAAAAATCACAGAAGAGAAAAGGGGAACATATTTGAGATGGCTGCTGTGGCTGTGCAAGGAGCATGCTAAAGGTCTAATTTAAAAATCTGTGTCCTGGGCTGGAGAGATGGCTCAGCGGTTAAGAGCACTGGCTGCTCTTCCAGAGGTCATGAGTTCAATTCCCAGCAACCACATGGTGGCTCACAACCATCCGTAATGAAATCTGGTGCCCTCTTCTGGCCTGCAGATATACCTGCAGACAGAACACTGTATACAAAATAAATCTTTAAAAAAAAAAAAAATCTGTGTCCTAAGTGTGGAGGGAAGAAAATGTAACAAGGGCAAGTAGATAACTATGGTATGAGTGACTGCGTTGGGAGACACTTCTGAGGGGATAGGCATGAGTATGACTAGGAAAGGAGAATATGTGGTCAGATCAAAAGCAGTGATGAGGTTAGCTTGTTGGGTTTGCTGAGGAGATGCTAAGGTGTGACAGACCCTGGCTGTGTAACACCTCTTTTGAGTCCATATTTTATGCCACAGAGAAAGGCAATTAACTGAAAATGATGGGACACAAGTCACTAAAACCCAAGATAGAACTCTGGAAGTATACTGAGCTGGTTGAGGATTTTCACCTCCTCATTTTCACTGTACTTCCCCTCCACACCCCCATTTCCCACCTCTACCCATCCCTCCTGTCCAGGGTATTGAAAGAATTTGTGAATGGAATTATTAAACTATGGTCTTTAATGAATTTTGGAGAACAGGAGAGATGCCAGAAGCTTAGACAAAGGAAAGAGAGGAAATTAAAGAAGGGAGGTGATTCCAAAGGGACCTCACTGCCACCTCCAAACATCATTTCCAACTCTTTCTACCTTCAGAACTTGCTCCCTTTTCAAGACAGTGTCTCCAGTTATTTTTGTCTTTTACAAACTAACAAATTTCAAAGTAATTCCACAAGAAAATCAAAAGGTATAAGAGGATTCTGGCCTTGACTTCTGCCTGTTCAATATCATGCCATTGACTTACTACTGCCTAAAGAACCCCGACTGTATTGTGCACTCACTGAAGATTTGCTGGCTACCTTTTAGTAAAAAAGGTAGTGATATATAAATCACATTTATCTACTGGATATGGGTGCCTGCTATTATGGTTTTATTTGTTGCAACAAGAAACATGACACCAGCAACTCAAAGCTGTGGGATTGGCGGGGGGAGGTTAGGGAGGTTGCTAGAGAGATAGCTCAGAGGTTAAGAACACTTACTGTCCTATCATGAGGACCAGAGATCAGATCCCAGTACCCATATCAGATGACACTGGATAGATTATCTAACATTGATGGATGCCAGAAATAAGGGTCAAAATGGTCTTCATAGACTCAAAAGATGGGCTAAACCCACAATAACATTTAAAATCAATATGCCATTACACATTTAAATTAAAAATAACCATTTGTACATAGATGTGGTACAAATAACAATGACAATTCAGTGTGGGTTTTTACTGGTTTCAAGTTTAAGAAGTGGTATTCATAGCACAGTACTTGGCACCAGTGACTGCTGGAGGCTCTTCAAGCTAAAGAAAGGAATTTGGAGGCAATGCTTTGAAATTACAACTGTTATTATGGTTTGATCTGTTGCAACAGGAAACATGACACCGGCATACTCAAAGCTGTGGGTTTTTGTTTTTGTTTTGTTGTTGTTGTTGTTGTTGTTGTTTTTCATAGTGCGAGGGTTGCTGGGAGATGGCTCAGAGGTTAAGAGCACTTACTGTTGTATCATGAGGACCAGAGATCAAATTCCAGTACCCACATCAGTCAGCTTACAACTGCCTATAACTCCAACTCCAACCAAGGGATCTGGTATATCTCTAGCCTCCACTGGCATTTTCACATATTTCCACAGAGGTATACATAGATAGATAAAAACAAGTCTTTAAAAAAATCTGTATTTTTGGCTGATTAGTGTGTCAGTGGTCTGAGATGGAGAACCCAGTTAGGTGGCCACTGCAGCACTGCAGTTTTCTAGTGATCAGAGTCCTGTCTGAGTTAGGGACAGTAGAAGAATCAAGTGTGAAATATCTCAAAGAAGAGATGAAAAACCAGGCAGATGGAGGGTAAGAACTAAAAGCAAAAGAAAATATGACTGATCAGGGCGGCAGAATTGAGAGGAGACATTAATGTGTTAAATTGACTCCTCTGGACAACAGCTAGTAGAGTAATTTCAGTGGTGTAGGCTGAATGCCTGACCTAGCACCTTGGAGTGCTTCTCTGGTCATGAGTGAACTATGGATGAGGTGGGAATGTTTTTGGAAAAGAACTTTCAGACTTAATGGTTATCTGATTTTGCCCTGATTTGCCCAGTCAGGGCAAATACTCTCCACTGATGTGCTTAGCACACAAGTCATGTCATATGCAAGGCTCTTGGGAAGGAGTAAGGGGGTTATGAAATCATTGTACTGTTATCTTACTGTTCGTGCCAAGGAACAATCCATCTTGGGTTCTGTGTCTTTAAACCCATGGTGAATACTAATAGGAATTTATGGCACTCTTGTTGGAAATTGCTACCCTCCTTTAGAAGCCATTAACAATTGTGTTGATAAAATAATGTTTTAAATGGAGCATATGAAACCCATGCTTAGCAGCTGTACCCTTCCAGAACACTAGCTTATAGAGTACTCATTGGAGCCTGTGGGTGGGATGAAGTCACCTGAGCAATTTTCTGTAATTATAACCTTCATAGCTGCTTCCTTTGTCTTTTTCAGGTTAACTTAAAACAAACTCAGCAGCCGCAGTAGTGCAGCAACCTACGATTTTCTTTCTATAAACTTGTGTGAGTGTGTGTGTGTGTGTGTATATATGTGTATGAATGTGTGTCTGTGTGTGTATGGGTGAGAGTGTGTGTGTGAGTGTGTGTGCACAGATGCCTCTGTGTGTGTGTGTGCATGTGTGTTGCCAGAGATTGAACTCACGACCTCCAGCATGGTAGGCAAGTGCTATACCACTAGGCTACACCACATCCTGGGATTTTGTTAAGTAGTCACAGTTACAGGGAAGATAGATTTTTCTATTCTTGTTCCTTCTTTAGTTTATTTCAGTTTGTATTTCTAAGAATTTTGGAAGCCACAAACAGTGAGCTATCTGCCTAAAGATTACTAAGCTCAGAGTAATCTTTATCACTTCTAGGTAGGATTTGGATCTAAATTAATTCCAGTAGCATCCCCCAAGAACCCCAGAAAGAAGTGTTAGTGTGGTGCCCTGTCACAGCTCTGTGCACAGGGTATGCATATCCCAGAATGTGACAGAATCAGCCAGTTCTGGAGGCAGCTTCTGCTTCTGATGCTTAGGTCTGGAAGTGCTACCACTTCAGCTGTGTGTTCTAGTTAGGGAGGACCTACACTGCAGAGTAGTTGAGGCCTCTCTTTGCAAGAGAGGACCTGAACCTGACATAGTTTGCTATGGATGTGGTGTATCCTAGTGGTATAGCACTTGCCTACCATGCTGGAGGTCGTGAGTTCAGTCTCTGGCAACACACATGCACACATACACAGAGGCATCTGTGCATACACACTCACACACACACTCTCACCCATACACACACAGACACACATTCATACACATAGTTGACCATGAATGTTGGCCACATTTAAACACCAGAGCCATATTTTCTAGTAAGCTCTTTGCATTTTATTTATTTATTTGTTTGTTTGTTTTGGTGTTTTGAGACAGGGTTTCTCTGTGTAACAGCCTGGCTGTCCTGGACGCACTTTGTAGGCCAGGCTGGCCTTGGACTCACTTTGTAGACCAGGCTGTCCTCGAACTCACAGAGATCCGCCTGCCTCTGTCTCCCAAGTGCTGGGATTAAAGGCGTGTGCCACCACCGCCCGACTAGCTCTTTGAATTTTAGATTACTTCATGTGTAGAATAAAATTGTTAGCTTTCAAAGCATTTAAATGGTGCCTCACCAGAGTATATAGCAGAAAGTAGTGTAGCATACCATTGCTAGTTTCACCTTTTAGTTTATTTCAATTTGTATTTCTGAGAATGTTGGAACCCACAAACAGTGAGCTATCTGTCTAAAGATTACTGAGCTCAGAGTGGTGCCTCATCAATCACTTCTAGGTGGGATTTGGATCTAAATTAATTCCACTAGCATGCCCCCAAGAACTTCCCATAACAACAAAAATAATCTAGAATAGTCTGGGGCTTGCATTTTTTAAATTATTTTTTAAATTTTGTATCTATTAGCTCTTTCATATAGTGCTCAAGTAGAAATATATTTTCCAAGGTTAAAAATGATCAAGTCATGTTATGTTACCCTTTTCTAGTAACTCAGAGGCAATGTTTGTCTTGCTGAGGCTGCCTGGAAAGTTCTTTGTGTACATGTATTGGGCCTTGAGCCATAGAAATGTTTCAGGAGATCTGTGAATACATCAAGAACATGGGAAAGGCAAACAGAAGGAAGTTAATCATCTTTGTTGCTTCAGAACTGAGCAAACATTTTGGGAGAGCGAGGTTCATGCTGGACATCACTGAATAAGAATGAGTTGATGTCACAGTTGGCCAGAAACAAAATTTTTTTTTCATACAAATAGTACAACATGGTGGGGAGGAGAGAGTGAAGGCAGAGGGAAAAGAGTTCTATGGGGAAGATAAGCTGGAGAAGGAATGTAAGATGACTTGCTCGTTGTGAGTAGAGTCACTATGGTAGAAAAGCCCTGCTTCTCTTATCAGGCAGAGTCTGCCTTAGAACAGGAGCTGGGGAAGGGGGAGATTTACTGGCTCCTCTTCTGGATCAGAGGGCTGCTGTGTGCTGATCCCTGAAGGGGGTTGTGTAATTGTCTTGACTCATTGTCAAGGAGGAATGGCCTCTGTTGCTCTTTTGGCTCAAAATAGTCCTGCAATAATGACAAGTGAAGAAGTCTCTAAGACATGGTGATATGGAACTCAGATGTTTTCAAACATTGGAGGAAGTGCCATCACCTCTGCCTCCCTCTCCCCCTAATTCTAGGTGAATTTATTGGAAATTTGGGCAGCCAAATTCAAATGACTAATTGTCCATATTTCTAGAAACTCAGCAGTATCAAGATTGGCCAAACACAGGTTGAAGTTACCTGGAGTTATCTGACTAAGTGAATGTCTGTGTTCCAGGGTCTTAGAGGAGGAGTGGGTTGCAGACACCACTGGCATCTTGGGTGAACTTCATTGTGTATGTGCTGTGCTGTGTTTTAAAGCCGGTGAGCTTCTCTGCTCACTAAGTTCCAGTATTACCCCCAATTAATTCTGCAGCAATCAGGAGAGGTCCCCATTCCTTGGAATTCTTTCTAGGGGCAGGGAAGGCTGAAAACAGGATATCACATCAAATAATATAGTTTTCTTTGTCGTTTATTTATATAAAGATCTTGGGACATCTTAGGGAACTGTGCACTTGCAATGTAGCATAGCTTTCATTTGGAATGGATTTTATTTCTAAAAACTGGATAAAATAGTTTGGAAAAATGGATGGCAGGAAAGAGAAAAAGGCACAAGGCTTCTTTTTTTTTTTTTTTTTGGTTTTTTCGAGACAGGGTTTCTCTGTGTAGCTCTGGCTGTCCTGGACTCGCTTTGTAGACCAGGCTGGTCTCAAACTCACAGAGATCCGCCTGCCTCTGCCTCCCGAGTGCTGGGATTAAAGGCGTGCGCCACCACCGCCCAGCTGGCACAAGGCTTCTTAAGCTGACTGTTGGTTCCCAAGATGCACCAGCTGTCTACTGCTGAGTGCTTCTTCTACTTTCTGAGAGGCAGAAGGTGAGTAGCTAGCTCTTGGTGGAGACAAGGTGTTGGAGAAAACAAGAGACCCAGGACTTGGGGAAGAGGCAGGCATAACCAAGTGATTGGGATTGTTATGCAAAGATGAGAGAGAGTGAAAGATGAGAACAAAGAAACTAGAGATTTCCAGTGACATTGTCAAGCTTAGAATAGTGGTTCTTCTGGAAGTATTTGGATGCCACAGACCTGTAGCTTCTAAGTGAAAAACCCTCTAAGATAATGATATTATTTACAGATCTTCACATATATATTGGAATGCAGTATTTAATGTCCCTTTGCAGGTTTCAGCTTATAAACCTAACCTTCAAAAGACATATGTGTTCCTAGATATTAAGCCACCATCTAGTACACTGTGCCTTTTGCTTTCATTGTGGCTTCTAGGTCTCAGCAGCCATTTATCCCCAGATTTCACCAAGTCTGACTCAGAGTCATAGTTTTCCACTCTCTGGACTTTATGAAAGCAATGCAATGAGTTATTGGAAAAGCTATGCACAAACACTGGCCAAACATTAGCTTCAAATTTGCCAGATGAAATGCTATTAAATAAGATGCACAAATAAAGGAAAAATTTATGAAACATGAGCAAGTCTCCCTAATCTTTGTTATCAGCTGGAACTTATAACCTTGGTTTTGCACCAAGGCCTAATTGAACCTAAGAACATTTCTTGGGCTGCTTCTCCAGCGATCATTCAGTTCTGCAGACAGACCTTCAGTTACATGTCCAGTACTGGATTTTAAGACATTGGCCAGTTGTTACTCTAGCAGCCTTTCTTCAAGTGAAAGCCTTATTTGTGACATAGGCTATTTCTCTAAGCACCCAGTGTTGTCACCATCTCTTTAATTGTCTCAGCTTGCTAACTCTTACCATAAGTACAAACTACGTGGTCAACCACATGTCTAAAGAGAGTTCATAGGTATTCCCAAATGTTGCCTAGGGGTGAGGGCAAGGTGTACCAAACCCTCTTGGGAAGTAGCACCATGGCTTATGTCAACTTTGCAGAGGACTCTTATATCCCAAAGAGTTTAAGAATTCCTGCTGTGGAGAGAGAGCCTTGTCCAAAACAGAGATTGCATCAATATATATGATAAGATAAATAGGATGATTTAGAACCTCTCTTTAATTTATAGTATCTTGGCATATAGAGGTAACAGATGCTATCTATTCATTCATCTTTATCAGATCTTAATAATTTTGCCCTGTTTGTTTCAGATCTTTTGTCCCTTCAGGGAAAAGAAAAAAAAAAAAACCAAATAAGCTTAAATGTTCCATCCCATGGGTAGTTGTTAATTTTTATTGTCAGCTTGGTTAGATTAAGAGACTCTCAGAGGCCACGTGGTACATGCCTGTAATCCCAATCATTAGGAGGTACAGACAGGGATCAGGAGTTCAAGGGTAGCCTCAGCTACATAGCAAGTTTGAGGTTAGCCTGTGGTACATGAGGTACTGTCTCAAAAACAAACAGTAAAAGTAAAGAATGAATTAATGTCAAGGACATTAGTGACAACTTTCAGTTGTGTCTATGCATGTATCCAAAGAGGATTAATTGAGGGTAAAGGCCTGCCCTGAATATGGGCAATACCATCCCATAGGTTTGACCTGGACTGAATGAAAATAGGGGAAAGGGAAAAGCCAGCAGACTACCAACATTCCTCTTCTTCCTGATATGTAGAGGTGTCAGGAAGAAGCTGCTATATGCTCCTACCCTCCTCAGACCTCCTGATGCTATGCCTTCCTTACCATGATAGACTGTGTCTCCTCAAACTGTGAGCCAAAATAAATCCCTACTATCTGAGCTCTCTTCTTGATAGGTATTTGGTCATAGCATCAAGGAAAGTAACTAATACATCATCCTTTTTAGCGTTCTCTGATATTCTGTCCTCCCTGAGGAACACAGTATAAGGAACCATCATCTGACCAGTGTTTTTTGTGACTGCTTTTTCCTGGATATCTGTATATCTCTGCATAATATATGTGTTTTACTTGTATATGAATAGTGTCCTATGTGCATGCTTCATATACTTCTGCAACTTTTTCCTTGCTTATATTTTTGAGATTTATCCATGATGATATATACTTTATTTATCCACTGTGTAGAGTATGCCATTGAATAACTATTCCACAGTGTATTTAGCCCTTGTCCTATTAATGATTGAGTTTTACCTGTTGTCTCACTATTGAAAATTCTGCAGTTTACATCTTTTCCCACACTTTTTGCACATGCAAAAGAGTTTTCTCTAGGACAGGTAACTAGTGACAAGTTGCTGTCTCATAGTACACACGTTTTTGCTTTGCCACACTTAATTTACCCTTCAAAGTAGTTATGCAGATTTATATCCTTTCTTCCGGTGTTGAGTTCCTGCTGCTCCACATCCTCAATAAAAACAGATATTGTCCAGCTGTTCTGTGCTTACCGATTAATTTAAAGGTAGCAATGTGCCTAGCAACCATTGCAAGCACAGGCTGAGATATAAACCTGACTTTTTAATTCCAGCCTTCCTTCTTTGAAAGGATTTATTTCACTTCCTGTGTCACAAATCCAAGATAACTGTAACATAGCTTTTTGTGCTCATAGTTTGATAACAAATAATTATGGTTTTTATTAAAAGAAATGGGAGAACAATTACAAAAAAGAGAATTAAAGCATTCTACCATATAGGCATAACCATTGGCATTTTGTTATGTGATTCCTCTTCCTTGTGTGTACTGACACTAGGATATGCATTTGCCTAAAGTTAGAGTTGTACTAAATGTGTATTTTACATCACAGTTTTGATTAAAATTACATTCTGGCATTCACCATATCATTTGGATATTATTTGGAAACACCATTTTAATCATAACCTTTGGGCAAATATGTTAGTTTAATCATTCTCTTGTTTGAGGACATTCAAATAACACTGGAGTTAAAAAAAAATCTGGCTGTGTAAATCCTCATCTAAGTTTGTTTCTCTGGGATAGCTCTGTAGAAGAGGTCAGGGAATGTTTATGGGTTTTGATCCAATAGAATTGTGAGCACAGCATCCAGGAAGGAAAACACAACTGGAAGAGTGAAATAATATGCTTCAGAATTCGGGCACCCATTTATCTCTCTCTCTTATTTGAGTTGAGTGGTAAATCTGTCTCTTACTTCATTTTGGAGACCCGTTGGTTAGTAGGAGCATTGTTAGAGCAAAATTCTACTTTTCCATGAGTCCCAGAAAGTTATTTGTGTCTTGTAGCATATGAGATTCATAGGATCTCAGAACTGGAGCTCACTCACTCTCTCTCCCTTTCTTCCTCCGTTCCTCCCTTTCTCTTTCTTTTTAAAAAATATTCCTATTATCTTATTTATGTACATGCATATATTTCTGAGTTATGCCATTTGTATGCAGATACCAGAGGAAGCTGGATGGATCCCTTGCATCTGGAGTTACAGGAGATTGTGAGACACCCAGTATAGGTGCTGGGAACTGCACTCAGGTCCCCTGGAAAAGCAGTAAGCACTCTTAACCACCCAGCCAATGAGAGATGGCTTTTTCATTGAGACCTTTTCTTTTTTCATTGCTCTGACAAAAGCAATTTAAAGAAGGGTTGGTTTACTTTACATTGGCTCATAGTTTGAGGATGCAGTTATCATAGCAGGGAAGGCAAGGCAGCAGTTGGGCCCTTTGTGTCCAGCCAGGAAGCGAAGAGTGATGCATGCTTGTCGTCAACTTACTTCTCCTTTTTATTCTGTTCGAAATGTTGGTGCCTGAATGTAAGGTAGGTCTTCCCACCTCAATCATAAGCCAATTTAGAAACCCTCTTCGGCTCAGAGGTTTGACTGTGTAGTTCTAAGGACCTGCCAAGTTAACAGTCTTAATTATCACAGATTTCTGTTTTGGAATTTTTTTATTGAAGTAGGCTGCTGGTCTTGTGTGGCCAGAGAGCTCACTGTACTACACGGCAACCCTTCTCTCATTGGACAACTTCGATTAGTTGAATCTCTTCCTTCAGATGAACCTAAATCTGACTTCATGTAACCTTTACTTAGTCTTAATTTATAATGAAATACTACCTAGGGCTGAGGGTACACCTTAGTGGTAGATCACATGTTTATGCACAAGGCTTTGGTTCAATGCACACCCTCCCTCAAGACTCTCTAATTTTAGAAATATTTTGACTTTATGTATTTTGTATTGGTTTCTACTATTATTAGCATGAAAACATACATGTGTTTAACTTGATTTTTTTTTTTTTTTTGGTTTTTCGAGACAGGGTTTCTCTGTGTAGCCCTGGCTGTCCTGGACTCACTTTGTAGACCAGGCTGGCCTCGAACTCACAAAGATCCGCCTGCCTCTGCCTCCCAAGTGCTGGGATTAAAGGCGTGCGCCACCACCGCCCGGCTGTGTTTAACTTGATTTTAAACTCATAAAAATTTTACAATTATTTCATTTGTTTCTGCGCTAATACATGCTTACATGGGTGTCTGAGTGTGTGCCCACATGTGTGTCTGTGGTCAAAAGAGGGCACACATCCCCTTGAACTGGAGCTTCAGACGCTGTGAGCTGCTATATGAGTGCTGGAAATAACAAGTCCTCTGGAATAACAGCCAGCACTTTTAATTGCTGGGCCAACTCTCTAGCCTGCTTTTATTAAATTCTTTATTTTTTTCCTATGTATTTTGTTTTTACCTTGTCTAGAAAGAAATCATATACATAAACATTGTTGGATAGGAAAACAACTTTCGATGTATTTTTATACTCAATGGATAGACAAGTCTCAAAGTGTCCAGGGCAGTACTCATTTTAGTGGTCTTGTTTGTTTGGGTATTTTTAGATGTCATATAGAAAAAGTGGTTTGAGTGCACACAGTTCTCCTCTTCCATTAACAATACTAACTACTTCTTCCTTTCTTCTCTTTCTTTCTTTCTTGTTTTCGTTTAAAGATGTTACATACTTGACCTCATTTAATTGCTTTATAAATATCTGGGTCAACATTTCCTCATTTGCTAATATGGTTTGCTGAGACTGAAAGAGTAGTTAGAGCTGAAATTTAAACACAGGTTTAGTTCTAAAGCCTGTTGATTTAACCAGTTTGCAAGACTATTTCCCTAACCTTAATTGCATTAACTTCAACATGAATTACACATGTTCCTGTTCAAAATATCTGTGTGATTTTAGATCTGGCAGCACCCGTGTGATTTTTGGAGGTGTGTCGTTTCTGGTCCTTTTGCCTTGGGGAATCAGAATAGAACCTCCTATGGTGGCCCAGCTCTCCCTGTACTCTGCATGCCTTTTTGCTTCTGGAGACACTGCAGTGCAGAATGAAAGGAGAGCAACAGGTAATCACGTGGCTTTCTTATGAATATTATTGACCCACATTTTCTACAAAGAAGCATGTTTCACAGCTGTGTGCCTTAGGGACAGTGGGAGGGGGACAAGTTTGAATCTTTTTAATTGGAGTAAATTCTACAACAAGGGTACTGACTCATGTATTCAGGGACTTAGAATGTAAAAGCCCCCTGGTGGAAAGCTTTGTTTTTATGGTTTCATAGAGATTCAGATATATTATCACAGTGAACTTGGGGCCAGGGGTCAGAGAACTAAGGAATGGACCCGCTGAATTCGTCATTTATTGTTGTAGATCAGTCAAGCTGTGAACAGATGATGATGGGATATATTGTGTGTGTTTTCATGTGGTTGCTAGGAGAAGGAGCAAAGTTCACTTGGCGCTCTGGTTATCTTTAGTGTCCTTTTATCTTGTAGTTCCATATAACCGCCTTTCTGCATTTTCAAAGGCTACCGTCAAACAATTTTTAGATAAAGCCTCACTTAGAACCTGCATATATCTTCAAATAAGGATGACATAAGTTTGCTTCAGAGGCAAGAATGAGTTCATTTCTTTGCAGTAGTAGGAGTAAAATATGTGACATATACTGGGTGTGATGAGGACACACCTATAATCCCAGCACTCTGAAAGCTGGGACAGGAGGATTGCAGCAGGTTCAAAGGATTGCCTGGGCCACATACATAGTAAGTTCCAGGCCAGTCTAGGCTGGACTACAGAGTGAGATCCTGTCTAAATCTCTCTCTGTGTCTCTGTCTCTGTCTCTCTGTCTCTGTCTCTGTCTCTCTCTCACACACACACACATTAAAGTGCAGCTACTCAAAAGAAATTAAATCTAGAGCTTTGCTCGGGCAAATGGAGTGGGATGGTATATATTTAAGTCTCCTAGATGTTGTTAGCCCTGTTAGTCTCTTTGTGCTGCTGTAATGAAATACCCAAGAATGAGTGCTTTATAAGGAGCAGAAATTTACTTTTTACAGTTTTAAAAGCTGGGCAACCCAAGATCCACTGCTAACAGTTGTTTAGTCAGGGCTCAGAGCTTGGGCTTTGCTGAAAGTTGGTGTCCTGAACACTATGACCCTATACCACAGAAGCTGCAAGGACTGAAAGAGAGCTCCTCTCTGCCAAGTCCTCCTTTTTAATTTTGTTTTGTTTTTCAAGACAGGGTTTCTCTGTGTAGCCCTGGCTGTCCTAGACTCACTCTGTAGACCAGGCTGGTCTTGAACTCACAGAGATCTGTCTGCCTCTGCCTCCCAAGTGCTGGGATTAAAGGCTTGTGCCATTATGGCCAGCCATTATAGACAGTTTTGAACTGCCTAGTGACCTAATAAACACCCCACTTCCTCACACTGTCACAGTCTGGAGGGGACACATTAAACCCATGGCAAGCACCTAGTGTGTAGACAACCCTTTCCCTTAGAAAGGGAATATCTATTACATGTATGTATATATGTTATGTACATATATGTATGTACATATGTATGTATATATGTATGTATGTATGTATGTATGTATGTATGTATACATTTGTATGTATGTACGTACAAAAAGAAAATAAAATTTTAAGGGCCAGTGGATAAAAGCACTTGCTGCCAAGGCTAATGACTTAAGTTAGGTCCCTGCAACTTACATGGTCGAAGGAGAGAACAGATTCCCCGATGTTGTTCAATGACTCCACACATGAGCTCCACAAAAATAAATAAATTGTGAAAAATAAAAATAAAATGAAAAATTGAAAGTCGAGACTTAGCAGAAAACCTGGTTCAAGAACTCTGTTTCCAAGCAAGGAAATGCAATTTTTATTTTGTTTCCTGTTGATCACACTTTTCCTCTCTTTGCCTTCTTATTACAGGAATATTGTAGAATGTATTTGTTTAGTGAAATCTAAAATTATCAGCCCGATTTTAGTGTCATGTACATATAGCCTAAAGTAGACCCTTTGCTGAGGCTGTGTTCAGTGGCTTTAGTCCATTCATAGTGCTGTGCAGTATCATGACTGTCAACCTTCACTTTCCCATAATCTCGAACTGAACTCTGAAGCCATCAAACAGTGACCTCCAAAGTCCTACCTGCAGCTTTCTCTTTCCTTTCTCTAGGAATTTCACTATTTTGTGTACTTCATATGAATGGAATTAAACAGTACTTGTCCTTTTCTGTCTGTCTGTCTTATTTCAACTCATGAAATGTTCTGAGGGTTCATGATTTAGTCTGAGTAATGTTCTGAGACCCCAGGACAACTTCAGGAGCCAGTTGTCTCCTTCTACCCTGTCTTTCAACAGTGTCATATGATACCCATTGTGCAAGTCTTTTGTTCCTTCTGTAAGTAACCCCTAAGTAACGTATGCTTTTGATATTAATTATCATTGAACTTGCTTTTTGATTTCTGTGCTTTGTGAATTTCTCATTATTCATGAAAATGCAACTGACTTTTGAGTTGAGTTTGTATCTTCTTACTTTACTAAGTTTTGTTTGTTTCTTTTTGGTTTTTCGAGACAGGGTTTCTCTGTGTAACAGTTCTGACTCTCCTGGAACTTGATTTGTAGACCAGGCTGGCCTCAAACTTACAGAGATTTGCCTGCCTCTGCCTCCCAAGTGCTGAAATTAAAGGCCTGCATTACCACACCCAGTTTTTGTACATTATAATATTAATTAATTAATTAATTTTTTGCTATTTTGTAAGTTTTGTTTATTAATTCCAGCAGTATTTTTGAACACTGTTTAGGGCTTTCTGCATCCCTGTGATCATAGTCCCTGTATTTCTCCCCTCCAGTTTGAAGACCTCTTCTTCTTCTCCTTGCTTAACTGTTCTAGTTGAAACTCCAGTACCATACTGGGTAGAAGGGCTAAAAAATAGTGTGCATCACTATTCCAAGCTATGTGGTGGCTTACAAATTAAAAGACATTTCCTGATGATGTGTTCTAGGGTGCTACCTTCATAGGCCACATGGCTTGGACTTCAGGCTAGGTGAGATGTGCCCTTGTATGTTCTTCAACTGTATCAATACCAGTGATGCCTAGAATTTGTGGGGTTTGCCTTCTAGATGGCTGAAGCTCTTTTAGGTGAGGTGGGTTCATGGCTGACTGTTACATAGCACACCCAGCCACTGGTGGCACAGGTCAGATTCTGTGGGTTACTTGGAGATACTTTTCTTGCTGATTTGCACTTGTAGATCTCCTTCATTTCCTTAAGGCTATGTTGGGGTGTTATTACACCGGTGGTCATAGCACAATAAGTCTATTACAGGGCAGTTACCTGACACTTTCTGACCATCCAGGTCCAGACTCTACCGCTCACTCGACAAGCACTGAACCAGCTGAGCCACCTGGCCGGCCCCAGCAAGCCCAGCAACCCCACCACTCTGATTCCTTCCAAAGGAGGAGTAGAAGTGATGAGCCAGCCAAGCAGGACAAAGCACTTAGTATATTTGCACCCCCCCCCCACAAAGTAAATTAATACAAGAAAGTATCTTTGGTTTATAAAGGCAAGAGTACGGGCTGGGGAGTTGACTCCTGGGTAACGTGCTTGCTGCAAAGCATGAGGACCTGAGTTGGACTCCTAGAACATATAAGAAAAGCCAGGCAGGGGGTTGGCAAGGTGATTCATCAGATAAAGATGCTTGCCAGAGCTATATCCAGCTTGAGTTTGGTCCCCAGGACAAACTCCCAAAAGTTATCCTCCAGAGCTATTGGCAGTTGGTACCCACTAGAGAGGGAGAGTTGCTTTTCATCAGGGGTGTGGTTCCTGGTAGGTTGATCAGGTTCCAGTGGATAATCCCACACCCATATGTACATAAACAGAACTAATTGGATTCATTGGTTTACTTAAATTAAAAAAAAAGAGGACAAGAAGTTAAGGGGACATGGGAAGAGGATCTGAGAGTAGTGAATATTATCAAAATTCATTTTATGCATGAACAAAATGCTCAAAGAATAAACAAAAACATTTAAAAGTTAAAGAAAAATATAAAAGTTTATATAAAACAAGTTGTCCTCTGACTTCCATACTAGTACTGAGGTATGCATGCGCTCAAGCACGCGCACACACACACGCGCATGCACGCACGGTGCACACCTATAGCTCTAGCACTAGGAGGTGGGAACAAGGATCTGTGGGATTTTAAATGGCAATTTGGGGAAGACATTAGCACTTAGCTCACACAGAGGGATTCCCTCCCCCTTTTTATAGTATGTTGCTTAATTGTACCTTTTCACTAACTTATGCCAAAATTATAGAGTCTACTTTCTGTATTCTATCATTTTAAAAACACGTGTCCAACATTATAATGTTAATTCCTAATTCTACAACTAAACTCTTAGGGTTGAGAAATTCAGTTTGACAATGGCCTAATTTAATAACTACATGGCTCTGTACTGTGCTTTATGTTTTAACTCTTATGATGTTTAACATAAGGGAACTCAGAAAAATGGTCACCAAATTTTGAACCCTGATGATTTACCACTCAACACTTTACAGGAAGAGGTAGATATAGTTGGCAATTTGTTGGCTCTATTAATAGCTGTCTGGATCCTCACCCAGTCCCTGGAGCCCACTCCTCATTTTTGCATAAAATGAGTGGTTTCACCATGATCTTAGGATATATGTCCAGTGTTTGCCATATGCAAATCCACCACTTTGTAAACAAGAGTCTGTTAGATCAGGTTTTAGCTCAGTAAACATCTACGTTGTGTGAACCTGTTACAAGCTAAAGACAATTAGAAAACTAAAGGCAGTCACCTTGTTCCTAACTAATTTAGAAACTTTATTTATTTAACATGAAAAATTAACAATAAATATGTGGACAGAGGTCTTTTATGGACTGAGGTGTCTTCTATTTTGTTTTGTTTTTGAGGTTTTTGTTTGTTTTCAAGATGGGGTTTCTCGTGTTTCCTGGTTGTCCTGGATCTTACTCTGTAGACCATGCTGGGCTCAAACTCAGAGATCCACCTGCCTCTACTTCCCAAATTCTGGGACTAAAGGCATGTGCCACTACTGCCCAGCTAATGTCTGCTTTTTTAATGGCTCATAAGAATAAACAATTATGTAGTGAGATCTGGATATTATCAAATGTGACTTGTGGAACTTAGATGTGTTTGGGTATTCTTTTACTTCCTGGTTTTCTATAGTTTGAAAATTGTACAATAAAAGGTAAAAAAGAAAAATCTTACTTACAAATAAGCTATTAAGACTTAAATTCTAGCCTGGCATATAATTCATTCTTTATGTGTTTTGAAACTATCTTGTGTATCCCAGGTTGGCCTTGAACTCACTATGTAGTGGAGGATGACCTTGCACATCTGACCCTCATGCTGCTGCCTCCTGATGTTGAGTCCCATAGAGATGTGAGCACTATGTATGTAACATGCCTGAGGATACTCAGGCACAGCCCAGCTGGATGGACCACTACGTATCATCCTGCTGAGGAATTTTGGGTTGAGTTCCCATGTATGAGAATAGCAAGGAGCTGATGGTAGAAGAGTACAGGATGAGTTTTGGCATAGGAGGCTCAGCACATACCCAGCATCATGTGTCTCAATACTCTTTGTGCTCTATAGAGTCCAAGAGCAGCATGATATGGTATAATGACTGATTCTCAGAATGTGCCAGCCGGGGGTGGGGCAAGTGGTACAGCATCCCCAAGACCCTACAAGGGAGTCTCTGAGGTCAAACTATTTTTTGTGATAATACTTGGACATCATTTGCAAACTACTGTCACTCTTAGAAGTGTATAGTGGAGTTTTCCAGAAATGTTGTGAGGAGAAATGGCAACTTGAATGCAGAAGAGATAAGAGAAGCCATTTTTTTGTATTAAACAAAACACTAAAAAGACTTGTGAAAGTATAAACCAGTATCACCTTTCTGAATGTTTTGTTTTGGAAAATAGAAATATTTTCCTCAAAATAGGTTATATGTTAATCTGTAGAGTATTACTATTATTTTGAAAAATTTTTGAGATGCATGCAAGTATGTAACACTAAAGAATTTTATCAGTCTTAACTTTTAATAGGTTAATAACAATAGAAATGATGCCCATAATTCTTGAGAATATGTAGGAGGAGCTTGCTTGATACCACAGTCCTCCTAATACTTTGAAGTAGTGTAATAAGACCAGGAACACTGTCTGAGGGAAGCCACTCGCGCACTTTGTGATGATCAGTTTCCTCAGCCTCCCTGTGTAAAATAGGCTGAGAAAGTAATGCACAGGACACACCTGGCAAAGCATCTGATTAGTGGTCGGCACTTCATAAAAAGTAGTTGCAGTGATTTTCATTTGTGTAGAGCAGATGATGTAAGATTAAATGTCTCTTTCCTGCCTCCTTGAACTTCAGCTAGGCTAGTCCCAAGTTGATCAGCATTATTTCTCATTTCCCTTTTCCATCTCTCTCCTTTGAAGGGCTCTTGAGTGGACAGACTTCCCCAACAAATGCCAAACTGGAGAAACTAGACTCTCAGCAGGTGTTGCAGCTCTGCCTCCGGTACCAAGATCACCTGCACCAGTGCGCAGAGGCAGTGGCTTTTGATCAGAATGCTCTAGTCAAGCGAATCAAAGAGGTAACATGTCTGTGGGGGACTCCATTCCAGACTCAGGGCAGTAGGAAGACATGCTGGTGGCAATGGCTCTCAGGTGAAAACAGCCTGGAGTCTGACTCCTGGTTCACAGCTGACAGGTCAGGCTTACTGTTTAACTTCTCTGCACATGAGGCCTAATACTAGTAGCAAGGCTGAGTGTAGTGAGACTCTTTGTGGTGTTAGTGTGTAGAAAGTTTTGCCATCATACATTCACTCTACTTAAAACTCTGTTTAGTTGGTTCTTGTATAATTTCTATATTTCATAGAAATTACTTACTTTGCATGTAGGAACCTTGACATCCTCTTTTCACTGTGAGTGCATGAAAAGCTCAGTGCTTCTTATTGCTGTCTGTAAGTGATTATACCTGTTTAACCCTAAAGGCCCTTGTGAATATAGACCAAGTGTCATTCATGTGAAATAGCCTACAAACAAAGAACCTGGTACAGGCCTGGAGGTGAAGATTAGTTGAGAAACTGCTTGATTAGCAAGCATGAGTCACCGGGTTCCATCCCAGCACCATGTAAACTGGATATGGTTGGTATATACCTGTGATCCCAATACTGAGGAGATTAAGACAGGATCAGAAGTTTGAGTCATACCCAGCTACATAGCAAGTTAGCCTTGATACATGAAACCCTATCAATAAATAAAATTAAAAACACAGTACAAGTGTGTAGTTACCAGTAGTCGGTTCTTTGCTTATGAACTGAAATGATTTATTGGCCAGGTGATTACACAGCATGGATTTGGGGGCACCAAAACCAAGGAATAAGCAAATATGCATTTAAATTTTTCAATCAGAGAAGAACTCATATTCCTGTTGTGTGTAATATCATATGAAGGAAAGTTTGAGAACTTTATCTAGGAGAAATTGCTTAGGAAGATGGTGCCCCTGCATTTGTTCAACAACTGGCCTTGGATCATCAACTCTGGCAAGAGAAGATGCACATGAAAAAACAAGTGATAGGTTTCCCATCACTACACATTGCTTTCCAGTTAGTAAAAAGGTTAGTCTGTTCTTGGAGATTCTGAGGTCGTCATTCATTGTAGCAGCAAGTTTAAATTGGCCAACACTTCCACCATTTAGCATTTGTTTTTCATAAAAGATATGAATATATGCATTTCTGTTCATGAATAAAAATTGGTTAGTCAGAGTTATGTCATAATGGCAAAATACCTGACAGGTTTATTTTAGTTTCAGTGCTTGGCCACTTGGCTCCATTGTTTCTATCTAGGTCATGGTGAGGCACAGCAGCACAGCAGGAAGTATGTGGTGAAGCAGAGGTGCTCAGTTTGTGGAAGCTTAGAGGCGATACCAAGGGGCCAAAGAGAAAACCTTTACCATTTTTTTCATAAAAGATATTATATGCACTTTTTTCATAAATGCCCCAGTGGCCTACATCTGACAGCCAGACCCCTGTCTTCCTGTACCTGCTATCAAGCTATCAAGTCATTAATCCACTGAGTATGTCAGACCCTCATGGTCCAGTTACCTCCTAGTGAGTGGATCCATGAACTGGAGACAAAGTCTCCAAAACAGGAATATTTTGAGGATTTCATGTCCAAATCGTAGCAAATGCTATTATCTGGAACTATTCAATGGGACTTTTCTCACTGCTTGGCACTGATGTAACCTTAAATGTATATATTAAGACAGGGTCTCATGTAGTCCAGGTTGATACATAGCTGAGGATAACCTTAAACTTGTAGTCCTCCAGCTTCTACTTTCTAAGTTCTGGAATTACAAGTGTGCACCACCACTCCCAGCTTATGTAGTACTAGGAATGGAATCTAGGCATTTGGGCATGTTAGGCAAGTACTCAATCAATTTAGCTATATTCCCAGCCCTGACCTTTCAGATATTATATACTTGTTCAATTATATTATGATCTGTAAAGCTTTTATCCCCAAACTTGAATATGCATAAGTATCACTTCAATTTGTTCATTTGAATGATGTGTTCTCCCCTCCCCAACTCTGGTGTGGCCTGTGAGCCATTGTTTTAATAAGCTTGCCAAATGACACCTAATACTGCCCTTCATTAACTGGGATGTGGGAACCATGGTATAAAGCACTACTTTCCAAAACAAGTGCTGAAGAACCCATTGCATGTAGGGTAAAGCTCTTGCATATTCATCACCACACCTTACAAAGTCACATCATAGACACGTAAATTTCTGCATACTATTTAAAGTTCTTAGGAGTCTCACAGTAAAGAAAATCAGTACATTCCAAACTAATTTCTCCTCCGAACACGTGTTTTAAGTAATATCTGTTAACATTCTGCAGAAGTAAAAGCTGATTATTAGCATATATTCACCATACAAAACGCTTCATTATGACATTTTCATAAGTGTGTATCATATAATTTGATCATATTCACCTCTCAGTTTTTCCCTTTCACACCTCTGCTGAACCCTCTTCATTCCAAGTAGTTTCCTTCCATTGTCTTTTTTTTTATGTTTCTTCTTCAATTTCTTTCTTTTTTTTAATGTTTATTTATTACTTCAAGTTACATCTCCATCATAATGCCCTCTTTCTACCCCTCCAGGTTCAGTTTCTTGTCTTAATACATTTTCAATAGTATTTTCTATTTATTCCTTCCTTTCAGAGATGAATACAAGGTATTTTGGATCACACCCATCCCACTTCCCCATAACTCCTCTCAAGGCCCTCAGGACAGAGATCCCTTCTAACTTCATGCCTTCTTTTTTCTTTTTGTGACCCACTGAGTCCCAGTTAGTGCTGCCCATGTATATATGGCTGTAGGGTGTGTGTTGAAACAGAAGCACCCCCTACCAGAGGCTACATTCCTGAAGAAAAGTGATTTGCCCTCTTCCAAGACCCATCAACTGCCAATATCTCCTCAGTTAGAGATGGACTTTATGGGTTCCTCCCCCACCCATGTTGGCATCTTGACTGGTTGTTTTGTTTGGGTAACCATAGCTGATTCGAGTTCATGAATCCAAGGGCCCTGTTTTACAGCAGTCCTACCCAATCTCTGTCTCTTACAATCTTCATGCCTCTTTTGTGTTCTTCCTTCAGCATAGGAGTGATACCTATGTCCATTTAGAGCCAAGAATTCCACAGTCACTTACTCTCTGCTGTGGCTGATCTAGAAGTTTCCTTGCTAGTTGGCTTTCGAAGTGCCAGAAGGTGCTATATAGGCTGCTGGGGGGGGGGGTAGGGGTAGGGTTAGTCATCAAGTCTTACCAAGCTGTAAACCCTGTGAGCTACAATACCAACCAACCAATCAAGATAGGCCTTTTGGTACAACAGTGACCTGAATGTTATGGGGATAACAAATATTTTCTGATTGAAGTGCTGATGCCCAATCTCTCTCTAAGCTAGTTAGACCAAAATTTTTTAAGGGCATTGGCCAGATGAAAGGGGAATCTGGGTGCTGATATTTATGAAGCTATTCTACATAATTTTCATATAGAGCCAGGCTTGAGAACTAGTGTTTTGCAACAGTCACATAAATACATTACACTGAGTTTAAAATTCTGTTTGAGAAACTTTGAGATGCAGTATGAGTAGTCAGGATATGTTGCGTGTCTCCAGTGCAGATCCATAATCAGAAATGCTCCAAAACCTGAAAGGCTTGCCACAGGTGGAAAGTTCTGTATCTGAATTAATGTGATGGCCACTTTTAATACACAAACAGAGGATGTAGCTCAATGGAAGAGTGTTTGCCTAGCATGGTCCATCCCCAGCACTATAAACAAGCAAACAAACTCCACACTAAAAAATACCACATATAGCTGAATAAGGCAGAGCATGTAGTTTTGAGCAAGCCCAGGCTCTGCTCTTACCCCTGATGCTTCCTAGAGATTTGGTTGGAAGTGTAAAGTGACATAATGCTATATGTGTTGAAAAGTAGAGACTTAGTAATCACCAAGAATATGCAGCAGAAGGTTAAGCAGACATCCATAACACTACAGCTCCTCTGATCACTTTGTTCACATCAAATGGAAACCGAGCTATATCCATTTTTGATTCACATAAAACAATGTCAAATTTAGATAAGCCTTTAGTATAAATTTGAGTAGTGCTCTTGAATGATAAATTTATGTTTACAAATATGTACATGTCAAAGAGGAGAACAAGAATGAAGAGGCTGCCTTCCCAGCCTTGGAGTAGATTTTGACTACTGGTTTGCTTATTGGCTGTACGGTGGCCTCTTAACCTATCACTCAATCAGTATTGCTGAGCAACTATGGCATACCCACTTAGTGAGAGGTCCTTTGGGGATTATAGGAAAATATGACCTAATCCCTGTTCCCTGAGAGGTTAGTCTGACTGGAGAAATGAAAATACACAGAACAAAAATATAAAACCTGCATCACTATCAACAAAACACTACAGTAGAATGCTGTCAGTGGTTGCAATGTGTAATGGAATTCTGTGAGAGAGATCAGGATGTTCTGGAGCAATTGGGGCTAAGTGAAATACTAGAGAAAACAAGTCTCGGGATATGAGTATAGACAGGTGGGAGACAGCTTGATGGTGTTAGAAGATTATTAGCTCTGGAATGTGTCATGGACCACTAGTCTCTGGTCTTTGTGTTTGTGAGCCATTTCACATAATGGTTCTGTGAACAGTAGAGCCACGTGGCAAGGGTCCAATCCTCACACTGTCTCTAACTAGTTGTGTAGCCACAGATTGGTTTACTCAAGCCTTGTAAGCCTTGGTCTCTTGGTCTGTTCAGAGATATAAGAATAGTATCTGCCTCAGAGAGGCTTGAGGGAGTTAAAGTGAGTTATCTTAGGAGCCTTGCCTAGAACTGGACCTGTTGTACAGTCAGAACTACAGTGTAGGCACTGTCTTCTGTACACATGGTGACTGAAAGAGGAAGACCTGATCTTGCCATGAATTGGCTCATGTGAAGTTTCTTGATTCTAGTAGCAGGCTAAGTACTGACCGATTTAGAAACCTCCCCTCCACAACCCATGTGATAAAGACCTGAATAGAGGCAAGGCAGACGTTTTCTGTGAACTGTGGTTTCCCACAAACCCTGAGTGATTTCTTTCATGCCAAAAATACGTGATTCTTGAAATTTTTGTAGTTAATTTATCTGTTTGGTCTGATTCTAGTAATGCTTGTGAATAGTAAACTGATCCACTCCCTAGGAAGCTTGGGTCTTCTGGAGATATGGAAATAGATGGTAGGAAAATAGCAGTCCCTGGCTCCCAAGCAGTGGACACACCACTTCTAGTCACCTTTGGTGGTTTTCTTGGCATCTTCTTGTTTCTATTAATGATTGAAGGTAGCAGCAGACACTTTACATTTTAGGTACATCTATCATTGAAATTCAGGTTTACTGAAAGGCAAATGAGAAGGAGATTGCTTGCTAACTAATGTGTTTTTCTTTGGGGATAGGGGCTCAATAGGATTATTCCTTCCAGCCAAAACTGCCACATCTTTGGGTCTGCTTCTGGGTTATTATGGGTCTGCTTGCAAAAGACCATCACAGCTGTGCCTGTTGACTATATTTCCCTTCTCTCATAAAAGGAGGGGGTGGAGAGGGTAATGGGATCCTCATATGAGTATCCAACCACTCCCCCAACCAGTTGCATGCAATTCTGCATTAATTCACATGGTCTTCTGGGTGGGTCTAGAGGATATTGGGGATGTGTGTGAATCATGAGGAGAAGGGGTTCCATCTATGCAGATTTGGGAAAGCCACTGTCTATGCTGGGTGCAGACCTTCCAATGTGACTACTTTAAAGTAGTCTATGGTCTTTCTTATAACTCCTCACCTATGCTTTGTAAGTAAGACTAATAAGCTCATTGGTTCCCTGAGGTGAACTTTGGTGGAATCATACCCTGGTTTGTCCTTAGGACTTTAGGAGGATGGATATATACTGTTTGTTTCTATCTCTCCCAGGGAAGGATTTTTAACAACAATGAGGACCTAAGGAGGAGGCAGGTGGCAGAGACACACCTGGGACAGTGGAACCTCTCCTGTTACACTGATCTGGGGCATAATTTGGTCACATTTCTGCTTTAGATAGCTTCTTACCCAGGATAAAGCTACCAGGTGTGTTTTGTTGCAGTTAATCTGCTGTCATATCCTTGCTTAAAGACCTTAAGAGTAAACCCTGGTCTGATTCTAGTAAGCCTGTGTTTTTAATTCCTAGGTGCTTTGGCATTAGTAAATCTTATTAGCAGAGGATGCTGGGAAGGTGAAGAAAGAGTTGCAATCCCTGCTCAGAAAGCCACATGATCACATAGGATTAAAAACAGACCCCAAAGAGTCTCTAATTCACTGCACAGATCAAGAAATCCCAGTCCTGGGCTGGAGAGGTGGCTCAGAGGTTAAGAGCACTGGCTGTTCTTCCCAAGGTCCTGAGTTCAATTCCCAGCAACCACATGGTGGCTCACAGCCATCTACATTGAGATCTGCCCGGGCATATATGTAGAGCAAATACTGTATACATAATAAATAAATAAAAAATGTTTAAAAAAAAAAAAGAAATCCCAGTCCTTAAAGTTTACTTGGGATTTGCCCAAGACTTTTCTATTACTTAATGACTAAAATTATATTAAAAGATGAATTGTATATATATGATTGCACATATATGTATGTGTGCAGATGCACATGTATGAGTGCATGTGTATATGGGTGCAGAAGTCATAAGTCAACCTCGGTGTCATTACTAGAGGCACTGTTTACCGTGTGTTTTGAGACAGGGTCTAGAACTCACTGAGTAGGCTAGGCTGGCTGGCCAGCAAACCCCAGGGATCTCTCTGGTGCTGCAATTATAAGGGTATATCACATCACTACTCCCAGGGTTTTGTTTTTGTTTTTGTTTTTAATGTGAGTTTGGTGCCAAACTCAGGGCCTCATGTTTGCATGGTAAGCTCT
Organism: Lophiomys imhausi; assembly: GCA_907164525.1. Taxonomy (NCBI): domain Eukaryota; kingdom Metazoa; phylum Chordata; class Mammalia; order Rodentia; family Muridae; genus Lophiomys; species Lophiomys imhausi. Next base: position 93,336 of record CAJQZJ010035590.1, on the reverse strand, counting down.
CTACTGGCTGAAAGATCTTCTGCTTGTTACTATTCTTTCCATTCTCTCTCTCTCCTATAAGGTGATCACCCCCAAACAAACTAAATCCAAGATGCTCCAAAATACGGAACTTTTTGAGCATTGACCTAAGAAGCAAATAGTATCAGATTTGCGAGCATTTGCAATTTCAGATGGCTGGATCAAGGGTACACAGATGATAAAGTCTATACAAATATTCCAAAATCCAAAACAAAAACAAAAACACCTCCAAAGCACCTTGAGTACAAATATTTCATATAAGAGAAACTCATACTTATGTTCTCCTTGTTTGGAATCCTTCATTTCACTTTTGGTTACTGTTTTTCCACATAGAAGGCACTCAACTGAAGTGTGAAGAAATATGCAGGAATTCCCATTTCTGAGTCTGCACTCAGGATGGGGGACAGGGGTATGGGAACCCACAGGGGTTTCCTTCTGTAATGTGGACCTGGATGGATCCATTTGCCAAGTATGTGAGCTGACCACTGTACTGTGTGTTCTCGAAGAGTAAAGACTAACAGAGAGTGAGAGCAGTTCCCATAGTGCGGAGAACCCTGCCTAAGCTGGCATTAGTGTTTACACTGTGCCTTCAGTTCCAAGCCTGATTAGTAGAAACCACTGGCCTGCAATGTTCTGCCGGCCACTGTACACTGAACCTCCTTCAAATAACATCAGTTGACTCCTGTCCCTGCTTTGAACATGTTCTGGCATCCATTTCTGCTTTCTTGACCTGAAATTATAAAATGAGTTGAGAGTGCTTTATTTTAAAACCAAAGATTTTGGCAAAGCATTGAGATAGTTGGCAGCTTTTTTTTTTTTTTCCTGAAATACTGAGACAAAGCATCTCCAGAAAAGTCCACATTTTCTTTCTGTCTTGCACAGTACTGTGATATAAATTTCAGGTTGAGAGTACACAATGTAATTATAATCCCCCTCTACATCCTCTGGGCAACATTTCTTTGCAGTAGGAAATACAGCTGGTCCCTTGGGTGGCAGGAAATGTAGATGGAGGACTGGGATCTGGCGTAAGGCATGTGGTGCAGTGCTTCCTTGGGCCTGGCACCATGCCCCTTTCCACCATCCCTGCCCTGCCAAGACACAGCAATCTTGGAAGAGGGCCGAGGCAAGTTCATTACTTGCCTGTTGGAAATGTAGGCTTGTGGTTTCGGCGAGACGTGAGCACAGCCTGGCTATCTGACTGTCCCGCACTGAGGTTTAACTCTCTGAATTCACATTCTGGACCTTGATGTTGGAGCACGTGTGAACAGCCCTACTTAGCCCCAGTGTGCCTGCCTTAGTTATGGCCCTAGACAGCTGGCTCTCCCAGTGTCAGCTACATGTGCCAGGCTCTATAGCCCCTGTCTCCTTCCTCCATAGACTGAGCAGTATTAGAGTCTTTGGGGGTAGCCTCCTCCTGAAAAGAAACCCCAGAAAATGCCTGTAGCCTACAAACTAGTGGGTGGGTAGTATTAAGGAGACTTAGTCTATAGAAATGGAAATGGGGCTTAGAAAAGATCTTCCTGTCCTCTATGTCTTTGTTGAAAATAATAAAGAATGTTAGCAAGTTTGGACATTGGTACTATGATAGTTTTGGTCTTATATGTCACCAAAGGCCCATGTATTGAAGGTTTGGTCTCCACGGTCACACTGTTCCGAGGTGGTAGAGCCACCTAGGAAAGAAATCCCCAGGTTGTTTATGGTTGCCAAACCCTTTGAAGAAACCCCAACCTGTGTAGTGTTAACTTGTTGCTTCTTGGCCACAGAGTAGTTTTCCTCTCCCTTACTCTCCTATATGCCAACCTTGCTGCAGGAGGCAAAGCTTTTCCAGAAATCTACATGCTGCCTGTCCATCTTACAGGTTACTGTGGTGCAAATTGAAAGACTACTGTAAATGTCTAAGCTGGTTATCAGGGTTTGTTTTTTACAGTAACAGAAAGCTGCCTTGCTGGTGCAGGGTCTAAAGTAATGCCCAGCTTGTAGTAAACAATGAGTGCTTGTTAAATGAGCAGTGTTCTAGAGTCTTCAGTTATTTCATCCTACAAACTGATAAACTTTCTCATTCTCAGGGGAAAATAACTATTTTCAGAGTAGCATTAGAGCAGGTAGGCTGGGCTGTGGCTGTAAATATCCTTGGCATGTGTAATCTTTTAGATGTTGTAGAACTATAGCTTGTGCTGATGTTCAAAGTAAATCTTTGTTGTGAGCAGATAGCTATCCTTCATTGAGTTCAGGTTTCCAGGCTCCTCACACCTTGTGGTTTTGTGATCTCCATCTACCTGACGGAACACCATGGAATGGCAAGGGTCAAGAGTATCATACACACTGACCCTACTGGTTTCACATAACTCTGGCTGGAACTCAATTCCATGGCCAGATCCACAGGAGCCTGGAAATGGGTGTGTTTCATGGTTATACTAAACTTTGACCCATAGCTGGAGCATCTGTGTCATCTTTGGACTTATACTCCTACAGTACACGTGTTGCAAAGCTTGAGACTCAGGGTGCCAGGTCACATAGTAAATTCTACAGGGTTTAAGTCCTACTGTGAATAAAAAGAAAAAGAGCTGTATGAGGAACTGTGTTCTCAAAGATCACTGAACAAAACAAAGACATGGAACTATACATTCAACATGACTTCAGCTGTGTTCTATACTTTTAAAGATCAGAAGGACACATGACAGGTAATGAATTGATCACATGGCACGTTAGTGGTGGGATTCTTAGTGGTACTTCCTCAGCCTGCCTTTATTTTTCTATATTTTGCAAACTTTTCATCTTAAGCATATGTTACTTAAGTCTCCCATCTTGGAACACTATCTTTACACTTGTCTCAGCCATCTAAGAGGTCTGACTCTGTATCTACAGATATTTTTTTATGTACCAAATTTGTTGGGTTTGTCAACTTGACACAAACTAGAGTTACTTGGAAAGAGGGAACCTCAATTGAGGATTTGCCTCCATCAGACTGGTCTTTGGGCAAGCCTTTGGGGCATTTTCTTGATTAATGATCCATGTGGAAGGGCCCAGCCCACTATGGGTGGTACCACCCCTGGCAGATAGTCCTGGGATGTATGAGAAAGGCTGAGCCAGCCTTGGAGAGTAAGGGTGTAACTAGCACTCTTCCAAGGTTTCTGCGTCAGTTCCTGCCTCCAGGCCCTGCCCTGCTTAAGTTCCTACCTTGACATCACTCAATGATCGGCTGTGGACTTGGAAATGTAAGTTAAACCCTTTCCTCCCCAAGTTGGCTTTGTTAGTGTTTCATCACAGCAAACTAGGACCCAAAGATAGAAGATACTCCAAATATTGAATACATACACACTTATCCATCCCCTACTGAATGAAATGCAAGCTCTCTGCCAGGGCTGTATTGTAGGTGTCAACAAATTATGACAAAACAAACAGGAAAATTCTTCCTAGATCTTATATTCCAGGGGAAAAACAGACAATAAGCAAGGCAAGAAAAGGCAGTGGGAGCAGGAAGGAAAGTAAAGTAATGTAAATACTTTACTTAGATATCATGTAAAAACATGAAAGTTAATAATTACAAAATAAGGTAGAGGGGAGCTATGTACTGTCAGTGGGATAGAAGTTTATAGACAGTGGCCTGTTACTGGATAGGAGCCTCTTCAGACCTCTTAGCTAGTGCAGCACATCAGAAGACCTGGAACTATCTCTACTTGAAAGTGACCAGATTTGTTAACCAATGTCAGTCAATGCCCAAGAGTCTACTCCTTACTAGTTTTTTCACTGTTGCACCTACCTACACATCCTCAAGTCTCCTTTGTTGCTGGGAGGACACTTGCAGACCTTTACTGCTCTCTATAAAAGCATTTCCTACATCTTCCAGGCCTCAAAGATTCCTAAAGGATTTCTTTCTCCAAGGGATGGTCTCAATGCTTGGGGCAGCAGCTGATTTGCTTCTGCCCATGCTGACAGATGCACACTAATACCTTAAGTCTTGGTTGACATCTTGGTGGGACTCCACTGTTCTTACTTTGCACACCTGTCAGGAGAACTTCTTGCTTGTCTAAGGGCTGACTAAATCACTGCTGGGAATTGCCCATGTGGAAAGGTATGGTGACAACCAGACTATAGACCAGAGCAAAGGACCCTAAGGAGTTCTGAAAACAAGTATTTCTGGAATAAAACTTATTTACCTCAAATGCAGTGAGATACACAGAGAGGGAGTGCAGAATAGTACTCCATCAAAGCTGGAACATGTCTTCCATGATGGCTTCTTCCTGTATTCCAGAGTACATCAGTCCATGCATTTCTTTCCCTTTTGTTTTTGCTGAGACTTTTATTCTCTGTAGTCAGACACTCACCTGCCTTCCATATAATGTGTAATGGTCATAATTGAAGTGTCCAGAATCCACAGAATTCAGACTGCTGGCCAGTATCAACTCCTGCTCTATGCCTTCTGTTATATCCATCCTGCTAAAATAACCCATGCCCTACTTCTCCACTGCACTGGTCCTCCTTCAGCCCACCAGCCTAACCACATAAACCATACTACTTTCCCTTACCAGAAGGAAGATTTTGTCTCTTCTTTAGAGTTGGGAAAATGTTTCCTGGATCAATTTATGCAGTAAATTTGCATAGTTACCTACTCTGAGTGATATGGGCCTCTGGACTTATCAGGCTCCCAGGTCATAAGCAGACATCCAGTCTAGTACATAAGAAGTTCCTGGCGCCTGGTAAGGGTAGTGTACCAAATCCTTAGCGTAAGGTCACCATCCCAGGTTGAACACTCAGGCTCCTTCTTCAGGTAGAGGAGTTTAGTGAGGTACTTATCTCAGCCACATCTGAAGTCACTCTCTGGGTCACAGGGGAAGTGCTCATACTATGAGCGTCGTAGAGGGATTACAGAGCACTTAGCTAATCCAGGTTGCTACTGTTTAGGCGTCAGCACAGGTGTAAAAATACCAGAGTGTTACCTAACTTGTATGGACTTGTACTTTCCTTTCATCTTGAACATTGGAACAAGGAGTCCCAATATGACAGCTCTGCATGTTTTGGGGGTCTTCATCTATCTGACTGTCTCCCTCAATTCTCTCTCTGGCCCTTGGAGTCCAGGACTTAGCATCAGCCCTCCATCCCCAGGGTCTCAGACTTAGGACCTCAAGCTGAGAATTGTAGTGTGGTATGAGACTCTCAGACTTGCACTGAGCCCACAGCTCCCGTCTGTCATGTCTGTCCAACTTCTGTCCTGCTCCCACACACCTACTGAGAGCTTTCTTTTTGCTGCTGTTTATACCCTTTCAAGCACAGGATAGGGGCATGCTCTGCCTGATTTTAACATGTTTTATTATGTTACAATCAGGGGACTGATTAAGGTTTTGAGATTTCTTCCTTAGTTGGACATAACGCAGAAGGGAAGCCAGCATAAGGAGAAGCCAGGCAAACCATAAAATAATATTGGAACAGAGTGACTATGCTGTTCAGATTCCCAGCTGCTGTTATCTCTTCATTCTCTCAAAGACTTGAGCAAAATGTGTTCCTTTACTGAGACACTTGGATGGAGTATTTGAACAAAGGAAATGGGGTCATTTCAAAATGTCCAGTATGCGGTAATCAATGCCACCCGGCCTATGGTATAATTAATGGAAACATTGGCAACAGTCTAACCATTGTTTGTCCTTGTGCAACAGGAAGTGGCAGGGCAATAGGGAGCCCAAGGAGAAGGTTTACGTAATGCAGAAGGAAGTGGCTAGAGCTCTGTTCAGCCCACGGCTTTCTAACTGCAGACCTCACCTGAGTGCCCTCCTCTTCCTAACTAACACTCATGGAGATGTGCATTTGTTCAGATTGCCCTTTGAGTTTTGACCTTATTTAACAATAGAGTTTTGCTTCCCTTGTAGCTAGAAATGTCCTGAGAAACTTACTTTTAAGATCCCATACATTATATTTTGTGTCAAGGCAGAATAAATCATGGGAAAGAAAATGTGGCCAACAGGCTTAACTGCAGACTTACTTTGGACTGTACTGTGGTGGCTCTTGAGATCAGGAGATCTGGAGTTGGGTGTTGGCTGTCCACGCCAGCTGTGTGATTTGAGACAAGCTGCCTACTACTCTGGAACAGGCTTCCTCTATAAGAGGGCATCTTACAGGACTCTCAGCTCTCCCTGCTTTGTTGCAAGCCCCTGTGAGGTCAAGTTGTAGAAAGCCCATCAGAATGTGCAGTGTGCAAAGAGATGCTAACCCTTGCAGTGTCCATTCACATTTGCTTTGTGAATATCCATATTAGATCTGGTGATGTGTTGCTTTTGTGTTTGAAAAAGTATATGTTGGTGCTTACATTAGAAATCAAGTGTTTTTGTACTTTACTTGAAAGCACTAAAAATTGCTGTTTAGATTGATTTAATATGGTTTTGAAGAGGTATCACATTTGTTTGGTCTGACATTTGAATTCTGACATTTTGGGTTCTGTAGGAAAAAAGGAGTAAAGGTTAAATGGAAGTGTCTATTTGTGAGTCTCTGCTCTGCTGGAGCTAGCTGGGTAACCTTGGACACATTTTTGTCTTCTCAGAATCCCAATTTCCCATATTCAGCAGAAATGACAGTCCCCTTGAGGATTGTCATGGGACATAAAGGCAAGGCATGTAGAATGTACAGCAGTGTCTACCATTTAGCAGATACTCAGGGGACAGTAGCTGTAACTTGCAGACTATCTCCACATTTGTTAAAAGAATGAATGAACCAGTGAATATTGTATACCAGGATCCACCTTCCAAGTCAGTCTGTGGATTACCAAAGGAAGCAGTCCTAATAGTGTATTTTTGTTTTCTGTAAATCAAGTTAATAGCAATTTGCTGGAGTGAGGTTTTGTTTTCTAATTCCAGAGTAAAAGTGTATGTGTGAGGTCAGTGGCTGGAGTTTATTGTGAAAGCTGTCATTGCAGCCTATTGAGAACTGTTGTTTTCAGAACTTTCCTACTGGGGAAACTAGGTCACTTCAGAATATCAGTATGAGGTAACCCATGCCACTCAGCCTATGATATAATTAATGAAAACATCTCTCCTTTGTCAATTGTGGAAGAGAGAGTCATCCAGAAAAGACTCCTGCTGAGTCTCCTGCAGGAATGGAAGAGGTGAGCTAAGGGGTGGACCAGAACGCCAAAGAACACTTAGGTGACCCTGGAAGGTTCTGGGTTGAGCATGGCCTACTCTAGCCTTTTGATGGTCTGAATCTGCATTAGACATCAAAAAGTGGCAGTGTGATGGGAACAAAGAGTAATGATGGGCCAGAATGGGCCAACTTTAGTGACAGCAGGGCTGCCTCTTGTCTGAAGTGGAGGCAGCTAATGGATGGAAGCTGGCATAAGGAAACCTAATCAACAGGGTGTAGGATAGAGACCTTGAAAGTACCTCAGTCAGGACCTCAGGAAAAATAGCCTGGCTGAAAATGTCCTCTCGCTATGTAGACAGGCATCAAAATGTCCTCCTTAATGATACTCGGTTTTAGCTAAAAAATAAAAGAAGAATGTGGCCAGTATGAGTCAATTTCAGAACAAGAAAGAAGGGATGCTAAGAGAGAGGTGCTTCGTGTCCTTCATTGTGGCTTGGTATTGTCACAGTAAAACATGGGACTGAGCATCCACTTTTCCTTTGCTCTTGTGGACTGAGATCCCACCTTCCTTGGGTTTGTGATGTTTTACTTGGCTGCAGTGGTTTGTTTGAGGGCCACTGGACACTGTTTAGTTCAAGATTGCCAAAGGGTTTCATCACTGTGAACTCTGATCCTTGCAAGTAGCCACCTGGGGTCCAGTGTCAGGACAGACTCATTCCAGGTCAGATTTAAGGGCAGCCTGTGCTTGGTGCTATGGCAGGTGTGGAAGGGAGTTCAGGTGTTGTGTTCATTTGTTTGTTAGGCCTGAGATCAGGGCTCACCCTTTTTACAGGGCGCAATTCAGTGGTCTTTACTGTAGGTCACAGGTTGTATAGCTACACAACCAATTCCAGAATACTTGCCCTACTCTAGAAGTGCACACATTGTCACTCCCCACTCTCACTTGCCTTACCACCTGGCAACTAGAGTCTACTGTTAGTCTCTGTAGATTGCCCATGCGGGGCCTTACATGTGAAAAGAATCCTATAGTATGTGACCATTTGTGTCATGTTTCCTTCACTTAATGCAATACTTCTGAGGTTTATCCAAGTCATAGTTTCTGTCAGTATTTGATTTGATTTTATGGCCAAATGATATTCTGCTCTGTGGGCTTACCACATTTTGGCTATCCCTTCCTACACTGATGGACATTTGGGTTATTCCTGTGCCTGTCTACTGTGAAGAATGGTGCTGTAAACACTGATATATAAGGTTGTGGATATTTCGGTTTCCTCGTGTTTTTTTCTGGATGTTAAATTGCTGGCTAGTAGATGGGCAGTGGTGGCGCACGCCTTTAATCCCAGCACTTGGGAGGCAGAGGCAGGTGGATCTTTGTGAGTTCGAGGCCAGCCTGGTCTACAAAGTGAGTCCAAGACAGCCAGGGCTATACAGAGAAACCCTGTCTCGAAAAACCAAAAAAAAAAAAAATGCTGGCTAGTTAAACTGATAGTTCTCTGCTTAATGTTTTGAGGAACTGTCAAGTGGGTCACCAAAGTGGTCGTACCATTTTTCATGGGGGTGGGTACCAGCTTCCTCACCCCATCAGTGGCACTTGTGTTATCTGTCTTTTTGTTTTAGGCCTCCTAGTGGTTGAGTAGTCTCTATGGCTGGATGTTCCTTTCCCAAATGACTAGAGACATTGACATCTTCTCATGGGCTTGTGGCTGTTTCCGGGGAAGTGAATAGGCTGTAACCACGCCTCTAGATTCTGCCTTCAGAGCAGTGCTAATACTATAGCTATGCTAACTGCTTTCTGATGAGAGGATGAACAGCTGTGAGCAGATGCACGGAAGAAAGGTTGACATTAAAGCAGTTTTCTTTAATGTGGTCACATAATTTGGGAATTTAGAGTGTTGTGAAGAACAGATCTCCAAACATATTTGGCCATTCAGTGAGATTTGTTGCAATATTGCAGTTTGTAACTCTGTTTACAAGTCACATTTGCATCCATCATCTCATCTGCATCTTTTTAAAAGGTTTAACACTGTGTATGTGTGACGCCTGTGAGTGGGTATATACGTGTGAGCATGGCTGCCCTTTGCGGCCAGGGCATTGGATCTGCTTGGGCTGGAGTTACAGGTGGTTGTGAGCCTGACATCGGTGCTGGGAATCAAACTCAGGTCCTCTGGAAGATCCATTCATTATTAACCACTGAGCAGGCTCTCCAGCCCTGACTTATAACGTTACTATCCCTACTGTGAGATAGAAGAGATAGGTGCTGTGTTCCTCATTTTAGGACATAAAAGCTAAGACTGGTTTCTGGAGGCCATGCAAGTAGCAGGATTTAAATCTGTGACTTCTGATTTCTGTTACATTGTGGCAACAAATGACAGACCACTAGCCTCTAGAAACATGGCTGCTAAGAATGTCAGAGAACATCTGAGGCCTAGGGCAGAGGTTTCTCCACTTTGCTGTGTTCCCACTACCTGATGTTCCCACCAATGTATTTGAGAAGTGTCTTGGTTTAGATCTTTCTGTTGCTTTTAACTTTAAAAACTTCATTAGATGGTTACCACAGTGGAAGGTGGTATTTGGGGGACCCTAAATCTGTTCTCATGCCACAGTCATTCACATTTGATTCCAGAACAAACTGTAAGGAAAGGTTGTTTTGTGTTGACAGTGCCCATTGCCAAATAGGAAACTTGTGGTCACGGCCAGCTCCCAGTAGACTGCGGCCAACTCCAGAATTCATTACGTGAGCGGTGGTCATTTTCGGTCACGGCCAGCTCCCAGTAGACTGC
>CAJQZJ010035590.1:50673-79748 GCA_907164525.1 Lophiomys imhausi | reverse complement strand
TGTGGAGGTGGAGGACAGGTCTGAGGGTCAGCTGAGCAGTGGGGTCTTGAGGGCAGCAGCATTACCTCTTCATTTTGCTAGTATCACAGAAACCCTGACACTTCAGAGACCATTGAACAATGAGAGATGGCTTCTCTCCTGGCCTGGCACTGCTCTTTCCCACAAAGTTCCATGGCTTGGGCTTCTGCAAGATTGCAGTTTACTTCCCTGCCAGCCCATGGGCATGACTTACATGTCCCCCTTCAGCTGCACCAGAGGAGGAAGAGACCAAGCAGACAATGATCAGCTCACCACCAGCCTGCAGTTGAAGAAAGTTCCCAGAGACTGCCGTGACTGCCGTGTCCACCATAACATACTAGAACACAGGCACGTGACCACAGCAGGACAAGGATTTTAAAATACAAGTTGTGGAGAGTAAACAGTTGTTCACTGTTTATTGGAAAATTAAATTGTTTGTTTAAATAGGGTTTCTTCTGGAAGTTCCCATAACCTAGTTATTTGCAACTTTTCTCTTTCTGGGTCTGTCTGTGTTTCCTGGAATAGTAAAGGCATGCTAATAGACAGTGTAAAAGTCATGTTAATGTGCACAGTGAATGGTGTCAGTAGGAGTGTGGGTTTTGAGTGTTTCTGTCCTTGGGAGCCAGCATGGCACATGTACCAAGAGTCACTGTCTATGGAATGCTGTGTGCATTGTTCACCCACAGCAAGTGCTGCTCTGCGTGCCCAGCTGTACATGGGGCCATCCAGAGAAGTGTGTGCATCTGAACAGACACTTGACAGAATGGTTGTAAAACCATTGTGCTGCCTGTGGGGGTCGGTGAGTTGATTGCCAAGCACTTTAGCCTTGGCCCACCAGGAGCCCTGGAGGTCAATTCAGGTAAACTCCTCTCTCTGACTTCATGTGTCTGCCCTAGGTTTGAGTCACAGATGGAGAGCAGGGATAATGTGATGACTGGAGAAGGTTCCAGAGTCTGAGCGCTTGAGTGAGCTGTGCTGGCTATACCTTTCCAATACCATTGCTCCTCCCAAGGGACTTATTTTGGGGCATCTTGGCAGGCCCAGTGGCCAGCTCTCAGAAGCACTGAGCCACTGGCACACTGCTTCCCAAGACTGAGAAGTGAGTAGGCAGGTCCTCTGAAGACCTACCACTTCCACATTGTGTTTGCATTGAATTTGGGTTTTGTTCTGCTCCTCTTTGTCTCTGAGCATTTGAAGACCAGCTGAGGAAGTGCTAATGCTCTCTGCTCACCCTCTCTCCATTTTAATGTGTAAAAATAGAAGGATTGGCTTTCCTCAGGCCTAGTTTTGATGTCTCATGTTTGTCAAAACCTTTTTCAGAGACTACGTGGTCCTATATTCTGGGCTCCAGCATGCAGCGGGAAGGGAGTAAATGTGAAGGGGCAGAGGTACAGGGCTGCAGCAATGTTTAGAAGTTTGAGTGGGATGAGAGTCTTGAAAGTGTAAGTGTATGGGAAGGAAAGGGTGCATAGGTATCTACCCATGTAGATTAGGTCTTTGCAGAGCGGTGCAGGCCTGCCAAACACAGTTCACAGTGATAGATGTGCCCAGCAGAGAAAGGGGCATTCCAGGCAGCGTGCAGGCTCTGACATGATGTTCTAGTACCCCATGTGTACTGGGCGTGCAATTGGCATATTGGGCTCTGGCATAGGAGCTGTGCCTTCCCCGCTAGGACCCCCTGACTGATCACAGCTTCACCAAAGCCATTCTGGAAGGAGTAGGGATGAAGACCAAAGAGATCTGAAACATCTCATACCATGAGTCCTGTGTTAGATATCTGTGATGCCATTCTATCTTTCCTGCAACTCTAGATTACAGCTGTGTATCCTTTAATGACAGAGAGATGGTCTAAGAACTGTGTTAGGTACTTTTCTCATGACGTGTGAAGTGCAAACTAGCACAGCTATGTGGTGAGCCCACTACACATTGAGATTGGGGGACAGTGCCTGTTAAGTCCTGGGCTGCAGCCTGGACAGCATATTCTGGGACAGGATGCTGCAGGTGGTGGCACGGTGGCAAGGGTCTGTTCACTTCAACAGAGCCAAACATAAATACAGAATAGGAGACAGGGAATGTAGTGCCTGTCTAGGGCACTTAGTATGAGTGTGGCCTGCAGGATGGGTACTTTGGGTGTCGGTGTGGGGGTGGAGTGTGAGGTTGAGGAACTGCTCTATCTACCCTGATTACACACAGGCCACAGGCCGCACTACCTTTATATGAAAAGTTTCCTTAGTAAAATAATCTTAGCTTAGTTTTTACTTTATAAAGTTTTTACTTTACTGTGTAGCCCTGATTGGCCTGGAAGTCTCTATTAGAGGTATATGCCTGACTAAACTTTACATTCTGTAATTACACTTAGCTTAAAATACACACTGTACTGCTATACAAAAAGTTCTCTTCATATCCATATTCTGCAAGCTTTTTCCTGTTAGTTTAAAATTCTTCCCCTTGAAACTTTTAATAAATATTTGTTTATATTATGTATATGAGTGTGTCTGAGTGTATCTGTGTGCACTACACACATACAGGAGTTCTTAAGGGCCAGATGAGAGTGTTGGATCCCTTGGAATGGGAGTTACAGGTGGTTAGGAGCTGCCATGTGGGTGCTGGGATCTGAACCCTAGCCCTCTTCAAAAGTAGCAAGTGCTCTTAACCAAGAAAGCAACTCTCTGGCCCCATTAAACTTTGTCGTTGTTGCACTACAGGGCCAGGCCAGTGTCATGCTTCCACCTCCTCATCTTGTTCCATTTGATGGTCTTCGTGGGTAGGCAGTGACAGGCATGGTGCTGTCCTCCTGTGATGACAAAGCCTTTTCTCCCAGGGGCCTACTGAGGCTGTTTTACAGTTAACTTCTTCTTTCCTTCCTTCCTTCCTTCCTTCCTTCCTTCCTTCCTTCCTTCCTTCGAGAGTTCTCTATGAAACAGTGACAAAGCATCTAGGACAGTGGTTCTCAACTGTGGGTCACCAAAGACCATCAGAAAACACAGAAATTTATGTTATTCATAACAGTAGCAAAATTACTGTAATGAAGTATCAACAAAAATAACTTTATAGTTGGGGTCACCACAACATAAAGAGCTGTATTAAAGGGTCGCAGCATCAGGAAGGTTGAGAACCACTAACGACAGTAAGCCAGTAGGAGCTACACGTTCTCAATACCAAGTATACCATTCTGTGTGTGCTGAGTGCTGTACATGGATATGACTGGCGGCTTATTTACTTGGGCATCACATGGGCATGAACTGACCAGGCTGTGGGGTGCTTTCCAGTCCATTGTAGTATTAGGAACTACTGTCATGTGTGTGTCCCTCACTGGCTGAGCATTGCTCTTCAGACCAGCAAGGTGGCTCAGTGGGTGCAGAGACTCATGTGATGGAGGATGAGAACTTATGCCCTTAAGTTGTCCTCTGACCTCCACAGACACACACTGGCCAGTTAATACACAGATGAGCATGCATACACACAGTAAATAAAATGTAATTAATGACAAAAAAAAAAAGAAATGTTACCATACAGTTTCGTTTCACAGAGGAGACAGAAGGTAAAATTTCAGTAGCTCACTGGACAAAGCCAGTCCGCTCCTCCATCTGATGTGGACACTCAGGATTCTTGTTTTCTGTTTTAAATTACTTCATGTGTGCATGTGGGTGTTCATGCGGGTACACTCATGTCATGCTGCACTGGTGGAGGTCAGAGGGCAACTTGGGGAGGTTAGGTTCTCTCATTTCCCTGCGTGGGTCTCAGGGATCAGACTCAGGTTATCAGAGTTGGCTCAAGCACTTTTACCTGCTCAGTCTCTCACTGGCCCCAGGGTTCTTTCATAGAGAGAGAACCCTCAAGAGTCTCCACAGGGAATGAGTGGCACACGCTCCCAAATAGCCCAGGGTAGGTCTCACTAGTCCTCAAGATGGCCCTGCTTCAGACCCCAGTCAACTCCCTCTAGACTTCTGGCTGGACACCAGAGCCTTGAGTGGTTCTCAACCTTCCTAATCCTGTGATCCTAATACAGTCCCTCATGCTGTGGTCTTCCCAAACATAAAATTATTTTGTTGCTACTTCATCAATGTAATTTTGCTTTTATGAATTCTAATGTAAATATCTGATGTGTAGGATATCTTATATGCAACTCCTGTGAAAGGGTCTCGACCCACAGGTTGAGAACCACTGCCCTAGAAGATGTAAGCAGAGTAATGCTTTTTGCCTCTGTTTACTTCCTGCAGATGGATCTGTCCGTGGAAACCCTCTTTTGCTTCATGCAGGAGCGCCAGAAAAGATACGCCAAGTATGCAGAGCAGATCCAGAAGGTGAATGAGATGTCGGCTATTCTGCGCCGTATCCAGATGGGGATCGACCAGACCGTGCCACTGATGGAGAGGCTCAACAGCATGCTGCCTGAGGCTGAGCGCCTGGAGCCCTTCAGCATGCGGCCTGAGCGGGAGCGGCTCTAGCCTGCGCCTGCCTCCCAGGGTGACGCTCCTCCAGCCTCCACCTCGGCCCAGATGTTTGCCTATATGCGTTTGACCCACACGGACTTTCTCACTGCTTGTTTTTGATAACCGAAGTTGGGACAGTTGAATTCCCAGGAATTCTTTAAAGAACTTTGCACCAAGAGTTATTTTTATTTTGCTCAGATTTTTTTAATTAAAAAATGTATAAGGTCTAGCTACTGGAATGAAACTGTGGAGAAAATGTTAAGAAACTCTGTTCTCCTTGGCACTTTGCGAGACTTTACTCAGGCTTTCCTGGTTGTGGTTGTAAACATAAGATGTAACTAAGTCCGGTTACTGTTCCCGTCCAATAGCACCCATCACATCAAGGAGGTACCTGGCATTGTCTTCCTGTCCTGGTGAACACTGTGTTTTGTTTTTCAGGTACCATGCCCCTTTTGTGGGTCACTGGAAACTAAAGACTCCCTTTACCCACTCATGAAGCTGCTGCCAGTTAGTAACTGCCTTCCCAGACAGAGTTCAGGCTTCTGCCCACCAGGCAGACCTCAGCTTTGTAACAAGGTTTGCACCAACATTTGCTCCCACCCCTAGCAGTGGTCATTCCCTCACTCCTGAGACCCACTGAGCCCTGTTGGTGTACCAGGGACATTAACAGGGCTACATAGCCTCTGCCCTCCATGGACTGTGTGGGTCTTGAAGCCTGGGAAAGAGCTTCTGGCCATCACAGAAGTTCTGTGGAAGAACAGCCTAAGGAAGGGAGGGACAGAATGAATGCAGGGGACAGGCCTACAGATAGGAGCTGGGTTGGAGGGGTTGTCAGGGATGGGAGCCTACAGCCACCTTGTCCCTTGTATTCTTCCAGAATCCAGAGGTGTTCCATCAGCTATCAGAATAGCTTCAGTGTTTCTGTAAGATTAAAATGAATCTGACTAATTTGCTATATAGCAGCTAAACATGATCTGGTTCTAATCTAATTGTTTTTTAAGTTTTAATTTTATTTATTATTATTGTGAGGTGTATATGATGTGTTATGTGTGAATATGATTGTCATAGTGCATGCTTGGAGGCTAGAAGACAACTTTGTGGAGTTGTCTCTCCTTCCACCTTTATGTGCATTCTGAGGATGGAACTCGGGTCTCCAGGCTTGCATGATGAGCACCTTTACCTACTGAGTCATCTTACCAGGCCCCAAAATCCTGGCTCTTAATCACATCAAATTTATAATATTCTTAGAACCCAAACTAAATGTAGGGCATAAGATAATTTAATGGCAGTGGAAGCAGGAATATTCAAACTACAGGGAAGAAAAAATAATTAAACCTGACATAGGGAAATATAGTAATGTCTAGTAATTTCTTTTGTGGGGATTAGGGGTTAAAACAGGGTCTATGTGCTTCTAGCTGTCCTGGAACTCACTACTAAGTTGGTCTTATGTCTGCTTCCGGCCTCTACATCCCAAGTGCTGAGGTTACAGGTACCATTTCACCACCCCTAATGTGTCTAGTATGATCCAGATGACTAAATATATCAAGAGTGTCCATTTCTTTGAAGCTGGTACCCAGGCAGGACCTGCCACTTTCTGGCCAGTGTTTTGGTCAAATTCTGCCTCCTTTCTTGGGGCTGATGCCTTCATTCCCCATATGGAAGGAGGTGAGATGGGCTGAGAGAGCTTTGGGAAGCTGCAGCAGCAAGCTGGGAGTGTGGCCATTGTTTTCCCTCTGTTGAGATCCCTGCTAAAGGTGGTCTTTACTTTTTTTTTTTCTCATGACTGTGCTTTAATTAACCATTTCTATAGCAGTTCTCTGGGAGGTAAAATTTAAAGCAGATATTCTGTAGCTCAGAAGCCTATGAAATACCCTAAGGTGGTTCCAGAGCATGTCATGGATGAAAGAAGTGGCAGCATGCATTAAAGAATCCCTCCAGTGTTTTCAGTATGTTATCCTTCTGTTTTGTGTGTATGTTCAATGGTCGGATAATTGAGGCTTTAGTTCCAGACTGAGTTCTGATTCATTGATTTCCCCCCATAGTGTTTCATGATATTTTTGACTTTTCATAGTGCTTTAGTATTATTTCCACAGTCTTTTAATATGTGATGTGGCTAGATGAAGCCCCATTTACCTTCAGAAATAGTTTTTCCTTTTTTCCTAAGTTTCAAATGGGCAGAAGGTTGAACAGTGACACAGTAGACACTCATTTCCTTACCTAGACTGGCAGGAGGCATTTTTTAAGCCACTACCATCATTGTCTTTCCTTGGGTTTCTGGAATATTTGGAACCCAGCTCTGTGCACAGAGACATGCTCATAAACTTTCAAAGAAAGAAGGGCTAATTGTCCACAGAGCTATGTGAACAGTACAGACATCAGGTACAGCCATCTACTTTACTTTGCTTAGTGAATACCTGAAATGTCACCCAGACTCAGTTTCTGAGGCTGGACTCTCCTGCCACCTCCTTATTTCATGGCAGAAAGGTTGTGTCAGGAAAGAAAGTTGGAGCAGCCAGCTAGCTCTCTTTTTCTTCTAAGAAATTGGGGCAGGCCAGAGCTTGTGCTGAGGGTCCTCCTAGTTCAACCTGTAACTGTGGGGTGGGTTAGATGGTGTGAGTGTGGCTAAGCTGAACTGTTCCCCAGAAGCCCCTCCTGGTCTCCTATGGGTGGGACTGGCTACCAGAGAAGTTCCAATGGAAACTGAAAGAGGAGGCTGAAAGCTGACACAGTTCTTCCTTGTCCACAGCTGCTGGGGCACTACAGCCTGGAAGTTAGTGTCATCTTCTCCTCTGAGCACTCATGGTATGTAAATGAAGGCTCTGCTATGAGGAGAAGCTACTAAGGGCTTCTGGGGGTCCTTTCCCAAGGGAATCTGGGAAGCCAAGTGATGTATCAAAACACTGTTATGCTGTCTATGACGTATCTAGCCAGTGCAGGTGTTGTAGTGCCCTGGCTTGTGTCTCCTGGTGAAGAGGCCTACCCGGGTCTTATGCCTTTCACCAGGAGACATAAGCCAGAGTACAAAAAATGGCGCCCAAAATGGGGTGCCATATTGTTGTGGGACCCTGGGCCCTTCAGCCATAAAAATAAAGACACCAAGACTTTTTAATATTTCAAAGTGTAGGCCTTAGCTGGGCAGATTCTCAACTAGCTCATCTAAGTTAACCCAACCACCTACCCCATCCAGCCATGTAGCTAGCTGTACCTTCCAGGCCCGTAGTCATGTCCATCTCTCATGTCTCCTGGCAAATAGGCTTTCTTCTTTCCAGAGTTCCTTTGTCTCTGTCAGGAAGTCCTACCTTCCTAGTCTCTCTCTGCCCAGCTTCACACTATCAACAACTTTTATTATCCAATCAGGGATAAGACCCTTCTCCAACAACATATTGTTGTGGAAATGAAGAAAACAGCCTAGAGTTGTCAGACAGTGCTGAAAGGAAGCTTCTATTCTTGATTTTTGGTAAGCCAGTTTTGTTTTCCTGGCCCTCAGTACTACAGTTTAGAGCTAATGTCTCTCAAAGACCCATTAATGTGAAAGGTCCAGTCCCCAGAAAATGGTGTTATTGGAAAGAGGTGGGGCCTAGGAGATGGGTCCTGGTAGGAGGAAGTCAGGTCATGGGCAGGTATGCCCTTGAAGAGAGTAACCTCCCATTTCCCATCTACTGTCAAGTCTGATTCAACTCTAATCATTTGTTTTGGTTTTTGAGACAGGGTTTCGTGTAACCCAGGCTGCTGACCTTGAACTCATTCTGTAGCTGAAGATGACCTTGACTTTCTAATGTCCCAGTCTCTTTCCCCAAGGGCTAGAATAACAGACAGGTGCCACCACACCCAGCACATGGAGAGCATCTTGTTCCTAGGCAGTGAGCCCCCTGGGTCTCCTTTCATCCCTCCCCTCTGTGCTTTGTAAACCAGAGCTCCACTGTGGCTCTAAGAACCTATTTTGCATTGCCGGGCATGGTGGCGCATGCCTTTAATCCCATCTCTCCAGAGGCAGAGGCAGGCGGATCTCTTGAGTTCAAGGCTAGCCTAGTCTACAAAGTGAGTCCAGGACAGCCAGGGCTACACAGAGAAACTCTGTCTCGAAAAAAAGCAAACCAAACAAAAACCTGTTTTGCTTCCCTGTAATGTGCTTATCTGTATTTTGAGACAAACAAAACACTGCAGGTTCTTTATCACAGTGAAGGCCAGCTTTTTGGCCTTCACTCATTTCATTTGCAGGTGTTTTTAATACATGTGGGGTGGCATTAAAGCAAATAATAATGAGCTCTCAGAGTGCAGTGTTTGGAAGGCTGAAACAGGAGGATTACTGTGAATTCAAGGACAACCTAGACTACAATAACCAGATATCTAAAACAAAAACAAATAACAAAACAACCCCCCCACACACACAAAAAAAATATTACAATATCAGGGCATTGCTGTAGATTTTATGTTTTGCTGACTTTTATTTATGTCAACTTGATACAAGCCAGAGTCATTTGAAAAGGGAAAACTTCAGTTGAGAAAATGCTCCCACTAGTTTAGACAAGTATGAAGTGCATTTTCTGGATTGATGATTGGTGTAGGAGAGCTCAGCTCACTCACAGTCGGGAGTGCCACCCCTGAGCTAGCGGTTCTGGGGTCTATAAGGTGCCTCAAAGTCTGCAATGAGAGAAGGGATCACCACACCTGCATCATGGATGAACTGAAGAATGCCTGTTCATTTTTAAAATATTTTCAGGTCCTTTGCTTACCAAAGGAGGCCCAATTCACTCAAATGTTTTGAGAACTGTTTAAATAAACATAAAGAGAAAAATTGCTGATGCAAAAAAAAAAAGCAAGCAAGCGAAGAGGATCAAACCAGTGAGCAGCACCCCTCCACGGCCTCTGCATCAGCTCCTGCCTTCAGGTTCCTGCCCTGCTTGAGTTCCTGTCCTGACTTCCTTCAGTGATGGACTGTGATGGAAGTGTAGCCAAATAAACCCTTTCCTCCCCAACTTGCTTTGGTCATGGCATTTTATCACAGAACAGAACCCTAAGACATGTCTGTTTCCCTCAAAGTTATATGCATATAACATGCATAGATGTGTATGTATGTATGATTTCTTGCCTTTTAGAAGTTAACTCCTTTCAATATAAAATATACTGTGAACTTAGGTACCTAACCAGTGTTGTCTAGAGAGTAAATATTTGATGAAATGAGTTTCAGGAACACCATAGGCTGGAACAGAGGAATAGTTTCATTGTGTTTTGGGTTTTGTGGTTTCTTTGGTTCAAGTGCTAGGGAATCAAACCCAGGGCCTTGTACATGCTAGGTAAGCACTCTGCCACTGAGCTACATTCCCCATTAACAAAGTCTCTGTGTAGTCCTGGCTGGCCTGGAACTCTGTGTTCCCACCTATGTGTGTGTGTGTATTTTATAGACATTTGTGGAACTGGTTCTTTCAGTCTTGACATGGGTTCTGGGGATCTTGAAATCAGGTTGCCGTGTTTGCATGGCAAACACCTTCACCCACTAAGCCATCTCATTGTCCCATGGTTTTCTTTATAGCCATTCTGTCTGCCTTGTACTGACAGCATTTCATCTCTTTAGTGTGTACTTTTGATTAAACTGGTGAGGCTAATTTTCTCATATGCTCAAATGTCATTAAGGTGTGTATATACATAGCATGGAGAACTCACTGGTGTAGCCAAGGATAACCATAAACTCCTGAGATTTCTGTCTTCATACCAAGTGCTAGATTTCCATCATTTACCATGTCTGCTTTATACAGTGCTAGGAATCAAATTCCTAGCATGAATGCGAGGTGAGCAGTAACCCGAGCTTCAGTCCAGCTTCCGAGAACAATCAATAAAAGCTATCCTTCCTCAGTTCCTCCTGTAAGGTCTGTGGGAGGTGCATATGCAGGCAGCTGTCTTTGTGCACCATGAAATCAGGCAGGTAGAGAGGCTCCTACAGTGTGCACTTGTACAGGGAATGAAGGCTAGCATCTGCCACTGTTCCATGTGAATGACACATGATTCACTTCCATTTTAAATGGTTAAACTGTCATTTGTGGTTCAGTGACTCCCTTCTTTTGCAACTTAGACAGGGTGGCTCACTAAGGGTGAGAGTTGCAAGGAGAGATCACTTCTCACACTTATGTATAAACAGGTACCAGTTCTGATTTTATTTCAACTTATTAACATACATGACACATCAAAATGAGAAATGCGCAATTGAACCATTCAACAGCTTACCTTACTCCAAATGACACTATCATATTAAACATTTATACAGTCTTTCCACTCTAACTTTACAAATTGTCTAAACAGTTTCCAGAATTTCTCAGAGTCTAGTTTTGCTCATTAAAATCACTGCTTTGCATTATCCCAGTTGACTCTAGGCTT
This sequence comes from Lophiomys imhausi, assembly GCA_907164525.1. NCBI lineage: Eukaryota > Metazoa > Chordata > Mammalia > Rodentia > Muridae > Lophiomys > Lophiomys imhausi. The sequence continues at coordinate 68,928 of CAJQZJ010035590.1, read as the reverse complement.
CCTGTGCTCACATGAGGAGGGCCGACCACACCACCCACAGTGTGCCTCAGAAGCAGCCCTTTCAGCATGGTAGTTGTGATTCCAAGAACTGACGATGACCTTCGTGATGAAGGGCTGACAGCTGTAGTGTATGATGACTATCAGCTACACAGAAGGGACCATGGCCCAGACAGCCCTCCCTACATGACATATGGCATAGGCAGTGTACCGCCCAAAGATACCAAAGCCAAATCCCCAATCCACTTGCAACATACTTAATGATGGAGCTCTTGCTTTCATTCTTAAATTATGTCTTACCAATGTGACCATATCTTAAGAAGTTAGATTCTTACACATGTAGTGTGTGTACACAATGTATCAAAATTTACTGTGAAGCTTTGAGAACTTTTGATTACATAAGAGATTCTGATGTATATCTAAAAACACAGACTGCTGACCAGAACCACAGTGTGGCAACCTACTCCCTGTGCAGTGTCTGCCCTGCCTTCATCTTATACCCACACATAGCTTATCTGTACAAAATAAGTATGTCCATGAGGCTCAATCCTCATGATCTAGCCTGTCAGCTTTGAACCACATCATTCTATGCTGGTTTTAGCAATCACTATAGGAAACATTAAGTTACACCCTAGTCAGAGGACCATCCATTTCACTAACATAAAAAAACCTGAGATATGAGTCAGCCCCTAGCTACACTTACAGTAAAGAACAATGACAACCCCTACCCCCACCCTCACCCTGCTGGCGTGAACCAAGGCCTTAAGGAGGACTGTACTCCAGAGGACAAAACTCCAGCCAGGAAATTTAAAGGCAGATATGTACTGTCATGTACGTACTTATACCTCCTATTCTCAGCTGCCAGGATAGAGTCCACACAGTGACTGTGTGTTGGGGACTGAGAAACCACTGCGGTCTTTTACTGTGGTATGTCCCTTTCTCAGAAAGCATGCTGGGATAGCTTTTGAAAAGAGTTTTCCTGTATTCAAAACTAAACAAAATTCAACAACCCATTCTTAACCTTGCTACTATGTTTTATTCTGAATAGTTCTTGCTTACCAAAGCCCATGGTAAGTTTGGAAGTCTGAGAAGACTCTAGAAATATTACCCTTATTTCATACCACAGGAAAAATCCACCAAGGAAATAAGTTCCCTACTTCGAGTGTTACCTTCCCAAATCTTCCCAGTGTTAGTTATTCCATGACATGAAACAGAACTGAAAAGCATCCCAGTGTTATTCCATGACATGAAACAGAACTGAAAAGCATCTGTTTTGGCTGAGAAGCTAAAGGTTCTGTCACTCTGCTACCAAGCCCAATAATTCACATTTATCTCTCAACCAAGTCTGTGGTCAATTTAAGGATTAACAATCCCACTTTAGATAATTATTATAGAAAGGGGGGGAGACTTCTTGGTTTCCCATCCCTGGCTTAAGTGTCTAAGCTACCTGACTGCCTGCTCTCTGGCTAAGCTGAACTCTGGTTGTTTCCCCTCTTCATTCAAGATGAGAAGAGGGCACATGGCAACTGCTCATCCAGGCCCACTGGGATTTTGTGCATAGACAGTATGACTTTGTCTGGAAAGTAACAAGTTACTGACTTATTCACAATGCCTAGAAAATGGGCTACTAGACATGGTAGTGGTGATGGCCCCGAATGTCTTGTCTGAGGTACTGGATTGGTTATAAGTAGATCTGGGCAAGGCTCCCAATAGTTCATCCAGCAGAATGATGTCTGTGTCCTTCAGCTATCAATCAAGCTTGGATTTATGACTCAGCTTTGGACAGGATCATTTCTCTTGGATTTACTATTAGGGTCTGTCCCTAAGAGGGTCTTCCCACCTGACCCACAGCTGGCTCAGTCTCAGCGCTAAGGTGCACTAGGGAAGGGCCGGACAGAGATGAGTTCTGGAGATCTCTGTTGCACATGAAAATGGGAGGGATTTTGTCCTCTAACATTAAAAAAAAATCTTGCTTTTGTAAGAACAAGAAGATGTGCAATTCACTGAACAAAAATCTCTTCTGGCTGCGGGAATTCTAACATCTACCCTTCCACTCTTTTCTGAGAGAATTAGCTGCTCTCAGTGCCAAGTATTGAGAGAACAACTGTTAATCCGCCTTTTGCTTTTACACCATAGCTCTATATTCCAAAAATATATATGTATATACATATATATATATATTTCAGATTTACAGGGAATATTTTCTGTGAACAAGAAAGAAAACAAAACTGTCAACGGAAGCTATGAGGGTCTTTCTTCTCAGGAGACCTCGATGATTTCCATGCTGCCTGAAAAGCTAGACTGACTGCCCACTTTCCCCAGGTCTTCCCTCGACCTGCTCTCTGACATGATGCTCTCTCCAAATTCCATCTGGCAGCTTCTGCGTTTAAACTGCTTTTCAAAGGGGCTCTCCTCATGCCAGCTCCGCCTCGAGTCAGCTCTGTCACTGGGCTTCTGTCGCCTACGAACAGAATAGACTTGGTCACTGCAAGTGGGCAGCTGACTACAGCTGTAGGCAGAGTAACTGGTGTTGCTTCCATAGATGGCTGAAGCGGAGTACAAGTGTGAAGGCTCTGTGGCAAAATACCAACTGCTGGCCAGGGAGGGAGCGGAGGACTGGGGAGCCAGAATGTCTGAGTGCCAGCCCTTGAGGCCGAGCCCTGCAGCAGACTTGGTGAGGTGTTGCTGGCTGGTGGAAAGGCCAAAAAGAAAGTTGGTGTGGTAATTGTCCTCTACACTCCCACTCCGCTGCAGCGGTGAGAAGAAGGACCTCTGGGTGGAGCCACTACTGCTGGTTCTCACTGAGTGCAGCCACTTGCTCTGGCTCTCTGAGGGTCTGGTGGGTTGGGGCTGCTTGGGGATGTGAGCATCCTCCTTGACGGGGCTGGTCTCTGGAGTCTGTTCTGATACCTCCTGAACAGGGGAGAACTGGCAGAGCTTGCTGGTCCCATCCAGTGTGGCCGAAGGTTTGTAGTATTCCAAACCATCCTCTGACGAGAAGCCGTGTAAGGATGCTGCCACACTGGCTGAATACGAAACAGATTTGATATCAAGAGAGAAGGAACGCTTGAGCTTATTGCTGTCTTCCAGCTTCTCTGAGGACAGCTGGAGCCCGCCCAGCGCCTGTACCAGTGGACTGTCCTCTAAGAGTGAAGGCTGTAAGCTGGGCACACTGGCAGGATGCACAAGCTTTTGCCCTGATGCCTCTGAGGTAGAGTTGGCACAGGGTGGAGTGAGAGACATTGTACTCTTCCATCCGCCCTCTGAGGCTGCAGGCACAGGCTCGCTGGGTTTGTCCTGGTGCAGCAGCTTGAGTTTGCTCTTTGGCCCTGACATTCCAGTCTGATTCTTAATTGTCTTCTCATAGTCCATGAGTTGGCCCAGAAAATTAAAGTTCGGAGATATAGTAGGTCTTTTTTCTTTCACAAATCTATAGGGAGACAAAGCAAAATCCAAGTTTTACAACTGTACTCTGTCTGAGGACACTAAAAGAAAGTGAGACAGGGAGTCACTAAACCTTCCCAATGCTTTGGAGGAAGATTCATTTACAAGTCCAGGATCAAGGTGGAGAACACCTTATTATCAGGGGAGCTGTGGCTCAGTTGGGTGTATGCTGGGGGACAACCTCCTGGCTCCTTTATTCCCAAGAAGCAGAGGCTTCAAATGCAGTTGATAACAGGAATGTCCCATTCCCTGCCACATACACCAGCATAGCAGTCCTAAGCCACTCTGAGCTTCAACATCCCAGTGTCCCCTGTCCAACATCTGAACTCACTTCTCAAGACATTTCCATAAAGAGATGGCACCAGATGGCAAAGTGTCAGAGCACCTGGTTCTGGATTTCTTTTTATACTCAAAATGACAAAATAACTGGTTACAAAGTGACCTCTGGGTGCTAACCACTATGTTGCTGTACTCAATTACTCAGGCCTTAACCGGCTTTATCTTGATCAGACCCCAAACTCCTTAAGTTCACTTGTCCCAAACCACACAGCTATTCAATGATGGAGCACGATTCAAAGCCTGGACTGTCTAATGTCTGGGTCCATTTTTGTGACCACCATGCTAAAAGCACATCAAGACATGAAAACTCACATAATAAAACTGTCATGTGATATGAGGGTCTGGACCTTTCCACTTAGCCTCATCCTAAGCAGAAGGATGACAGGGACAGAGGCCTAATTAGAGAGAGCTAGTGCAGAAAGAAAGAGGGCCCATCCCTTCCAGTGTCTAGCATGACAAACTGTCCAAGCAGCTCATTTCATGATTCCAGAATTTACATTTTGAGAAACTCAAATATGAAAGCAAGCCAACATGGTGCATCTAGGTTCTTATTCTTTCTCATATGAAAACCAACTACATCTTGCCAACAGGCATGCAATGAACTCAAACTCATTTGTCACTAAAGAATATACAAGTCCTCAGCAGTCCTACCACGTTCTGCCTTTTGAGATGGAAGGAGAGGGCAGCCTAGTCAAAATTACTACCTGTAAAATCTGAGCAATTGGACAGGAGAGGAAGTTTTATTCACATCTTCTCCATAAGTGTATTGGGCTTTTTCATCTCTGGTACAGTCAAGCAGAGCAGACTAAGAGGCATTGTGCAAGAGCCGCTTTCCCCACCTGTCAATCAGAAGAGGGCATGCTTCTCTATCAAGGGAAAGGAATAAGCTCTCCTGATCCATTGTTACTAAAAAGTACCTGAGGATGAACCCATGTGTTGGCGAGAATGAGAGCTAGGCAGAACCACACTTTTTCCCCACCTCCGCAAGACCCTGAGTCACTAGTACTTGTGATGTATGTAGCCAAAATTTCGGTCTGTTTATCTGATCACCCACCTTCATAGCTCTTCCTGTTTCAAGGAAAATGAAAAACAAGTCCACACCGGGTGGTGGTGGCGCACGCCTTTAATCTCAGCACTTGGGAGGCAGAGGCAGGCGGATCTTTGCGAGTTCGAGGCCAGCCTGGTCTACAAAGTGAGTCCAGGACAGCCAAGGATACACAGAGAAACCTTGTCTTGAAGAAAAAAAAAAAAAAAGCAAAAGCAAGTCCACAAGCCATGTTCCTGTCCTTACCTGTAAGCCTCATCTAGAGACATGTCCATCCTCTTCATGATGTAGGCAATTGCGATGGTGGCAGAGCGAGAGATCCCGGCCAAGCAGTGTACCAGCACACAGCCATTGGAGGCTTTTGCTTTCTCTGTGGGAGCAAATTTAAGAGACGTCACTAGGAATTTTTCAGTAAGGAAATCTTGTACTCAGCATTATTCTATTACTGTCAGTGTCTTCACCTGAAACTTCAAAGCAGATGTCACCTATGGAGCCTCCTAGTTACCCTTTGGTGTGGTTTGTAGGAGGAAGGCAGAAGGGTAGTTCTCTCACCATTAAGGCCTAAAAAGATTCTTAATAAGCAATGAGTTTTTACCACAGATTGCCTGGCCCTTATTTCAGAACTGTTTCCATGTAGAAAGTGTGTGTGTGTGTGTGTGTGTGTGTGTGTGTGTGTGTCCCTTATTTCAGAACTGTTTCCATGTAGAGTGTGTGTGTGTGTGTGTGTGTTTAAGAATGCCAGTGGAAGACAGAGGTCAGCCTCGGCTGTCACTCCCAGGCATACTTTGTTTTTCAGACAGAGTACTTCACTGGCTTGGAACTCGGAGTAGGCTAGGGCAGTGGGCTGAGTAGCCAACAAGCCTCAGGGCACCTCCTGTCTCTGCCTCTCCAGTTATGGGGTTACAAGCAAGTACCGCCAAACCCCTCATTTTTATATGGGGCCTGGGAATCAAAATGATCCTCATGCTTGCACAGCGAGTACTTCAACAGGCTAAGCTATCTCCCCAGCTATTTGCTTAACTCAAAAACCTTGTACACACTAGAGCAGAGTTCTCTAATAGGAAGCAAGAGTTACTAACACACTGCATTATGTTAATTCCCTGGAACATGTTAGAGAGACTCATGTTAGAATTAGAAGCAAAGCCAGGAGAATTCAGACAGTGCTGCTCCCTTTACTGATGATGAGCTATGACCCATGTGCTCAGCCACAAAGTTGTTGCCATGGGGCCAAATCCTTCCCTTTTCATTTGTGTTTTAGTCAAAACTGAGGTGATGGGGTGCTGTTAAGCATTCTAAATGTTAATTGGTCCTATTTGTTGTCTGTTACTTAATTGACTCTGATTGGTTAAATAAATGCTGAGGCCTGGTGATTGGGCAAAGATAGAAGTAGGCAGGACTAGGGGCTTTTAGAGAGAATCAGAACATCTTGGGAAGAGGTCCCTGGAGAAGAGGCCAGGTGTAAACAAGCAAGACACGCCATGGGGTAGATTAAAGAAGATCCTTCCACATGGCCTGGAACATGGGCTTAGCGTAGAGAATAATAGTCCAAAGGGACGTATGTATATAAGGGGTTATATTTGGATAATAGAATTATGAGCTAACTTAGATGGGCTAAGATTGCACAACCCAGGCCTAGGCTTGTTAAGATCCACATGGTGTCTGTGTGTATTCATTTATAGTAGCGGATTAAGAATTTACACCACCGAACCAATTAGAGATAATATAAATACTGGATAAATCATTTAATTAGTTATCTTTTTTTCTACAACTGAGGTTAAAATTCTTTTTTTTTCCCCCCGAGACAGGGTTTCTCTGTGTAGCCCTGGCTGTCCTGGAACTCGCTCTGTAGACCAGGCCGGCCTCGAACTCACAAAGATCTGCCTGCCTCTGCCTCCCAAGTGCTGGTGTTAAAGGTGTGCAGCGGTGCTGCTGCCGCCACCAGGCAAGGTTAAAATTCTTAAAAGTTATTAGAACATAAGGAACCTGCACTGGCTACTGAACAATATAAAGCTGCTCCAGCCTCGCAGCCTGTGATACAGACTTCTAGTAGATAGAATTTTTTTTTTTTTGGTTTTTCGAGACAGGGTTTCTCTGTTTAACAGCTCTGGCTGTCTTGGACTCGCTTTGTAGACCAGGCTGGCCTCGAACTCACAAAGATTCGCCTGCCTCTGCCTCCCAAGTGCTGGGATTAAAGGCGTGCGCCACCACCGCCCGGCTGATAGAATTTTTTTATTCATTATATACTAAACAAATTAAGGGTGAGCAACGAGCAGCATCCCTGCTAGAAAAGGAAGCCGAATAAGATCTAGTGAACCCAGTCCACACTGACACACAGAGTACACCGGGCTGCATATAAAGTAAATTAGTTACATCAGCTGCCTGCATTTATCCTCTACTGGGTATTCTCTCTTTCCTTGGGTGAGAGGCTCAAAGCTAAGGGTTCCAATTAATGGCAATTTTGATTTTCTATAACAGCCTCTATACTTTTCCTATAATTTGGTTCTTCCTCTTTCTTTGTGTATCGATGAATGTGTGTGTGTGTGCATGTATATATATATATATGGATTCTAATCCCTAGCTGGAAGTTACTCTGAATGCTGGTGAGAAGCAGGCTTGGAAGGCTCAGGGAGAAGTGCATTGTAGAACACTGCCCATTGTGTTCAAAACTCCAAATTCCATTCCCAGCATACATACTGAAATCATTTGGTTTCAATTTTCTTAATTTTGAATGTATTTTCTATTATTGCTAATAGTGATCTGGGGCTAGAGAGGTGGCTCAGCTGTTCAGGGCACTTGTTGCTCCTGCAGAGACCAGAGTTTGGCTCCTATCGCTGACACTGCAACTCACAACTGTCTGCAACTCCAGATCCAGGGATATAAGGTTTTCCTAACATCCTCAGGCACCAAGCACATATATTCACACAGGTAAAACATGCAAAAAAATAAATCTAAAATAAAAATTTTAAATAATGACTATCTAAAAAAAAAAAAAGAAAAGACTGTAAAAAACTATCATGACTCTGTTCTCGTGGTCCCCAATGGATCAAATACTAACATATATTATGCAGGCAGTTTTATACTATCTGGTATGTATTTTCTAAAGAAATTTATTTAAAATATTGGGGAAAATAGCAAGAAGGCTCAGCAAATAAAAGTACTTGATGCATAAGCCTACCAACCAGTTTGATCCCTGGATCCACAGCAGAAAGAACGAACCAACTTCCTAAAATTGTCCTCCAGCCTCCACGTGTGTGGTGACACTTGTGTGCCCACACTCATGTGATGGGGTGGTGTTATGCATTCTAAATGTTAATTGGTCCTGTTTGCTGTCTGTTACTTAATTGACTCTGATTGGTTAAATAAATGCTGAGGCCTGGAGATTGGGCAAAGACAGAGGTAGGCAGGACTTTTTAGAGAGATACAGAGCATCATGGGAAGAGGTTGCTGAAGAAGCCAGGAGTAAACAAGGAAGACACGCCATGGGGTAGATTAAAGAAGATCCTTCCACATGGCCTGGAACATCTGCTTAGTGTGGAAAATAAGAGTCCAAAGGGATGTATGTATATATGGGGTTATATTTGGGTAATAGAATTATGAGCTAGCTTAGATGGGCTAGGATTCCACAACCCAGGCCTAGGCTTGTTAAGATCCACCCAGTGTCTGTGTGTATTCATTTATAATGGCAGGTAAAGGATTTACACCACCAAAACAATTAAAGATAATATAAATACTAATAAATAGTTTAATTAGCTATTTTTTCTACATATGGCGCCCACCGTTTGGCAATTAGAATCCATGCTTACAGCCTGAGGAGGCCCAGGTGAAAAGTAATTTCCTAGCTAAAGAGTGGGGAAGTGGGCTCCTTTAACAAAAGCTACTGTCTTACAGCAAAGGTGGGAAGCTTAGCTCTCTTTATATGCTAAATAACCGGCAGCCTTCTAAACAAAGCTTGAGAAGGAAATTAACCACCTAAATTAAAAATGGAGAAATTCATAATGTCTCAACATGTTTGGATTCCAATTGAGTTTGTCTCTCAACATACAGATAATTTTTACAATTGTGATTCTATGTATACTTTTAGAGAAAGATTTGACTAGGATAGACTTAAGGATATCTGTAAGTAAAAGAGTTAACAGAGGGAATGCTAAACTGCTAACTCTAACAATGGGGGAAGGAAAGAGGCCCGACCTGATACAAAAGATGTCAGCGGGAGCTCACAAATGCCTGGGAAAGGCCCACCAAGGATGTAGTCAAAGCTAGACTTCAGAAATTATAAACAGAACTCTAATTACAACATGGGATGGCACAATTAGACCAAGGCTTTTGGAATGTTGTTGTTTCTTTTCTTAAATTTTGTTTGGATGTCTTTGATTTTCCTATATGGGGAGGTAAAAAAGATGTTTCTGTCATTTGACAATGCTGAGATATGAGATTTTAAAGATATAAAGAGAAAGGGGTCACATTAGACCCTAGGGGAGATATCTTAATCCTTGGAAGAGATTTTAAAGATATAAAGAAAAAGGGGTCACAAGCCAGTCTCCTTAGATGTGGGACACCCTAGGGTAGATCTGTTGGGTGTGATGGTACGCCTTTAATCCCAACATTTGAAAGACAAAGACAGATGGATCTCTGACCTTTGCCAAGGTTAGCCGGGTCTACAAAATAAATCCAAGACAAGGATATACAAAAAAAAAAATCCTGTCTCAAAAAAAAAAAAATAGAGAGATATGTTAATTTTGAGAAATTATATATTTTCAGAGCAAAGGGACCAAACACCAAAACATAAATAAATAAGACAAGCCCATATGGTCCAACTCACAGACTATTCCAGCCAGGACTTCAATGAAGCCCTGAACTTTTCCATCCAAAGTTCAAGGGACTACAAACTGCTCAGGACATTCAAATTGCTGAGCACATAAAGACTGGACTATTAAATCGCTTAACCAATTTTTTCTATTTTATTTGGGCCCCCAAACAGGTTTTCTACATCCCAATTCAACAGGAAACAATTTTAAGAAAACGACGCCCCATTCCCAAAAGGTGGGGGGGGGGATAATATTTTGGTCATTGGATATGTTATAGATGTTTTTTAGGGGGATTAGTTACAAATTGTTAAATGGTCTTATTAAACAAGGTATAGGAGGTTAGACTCAAGGACTTTTCTATTTGTTTTATTTGTTTTTCTTTATCCTTTCTCTCATATAGGGAAAGGGACTTAAAAAGAAAAGGGGAGTATATATATATAGTACAGAAATGATAAGATGTAAAGATAGATTATTGAATCTGCTCTGAAACTTAAAACTGTTGTTATTCTTAAAATAAGGTTATCTTTTGATACATTGGTATAGAATTTTGTATATTGATAAAAAGTAAGATTAATTTTGATAGAATTTTACAATTTGCTTATTCAATGATAGATTTATAAATCAATAGATGTCTTCAAAACCCTCAGAGACGTACAGAAAATGGCATTTAAAGATATTATTTTAAGAACTGTTTGACTTTAAGACAGTCGGTTCCTGACAGATCTCATTTGACTTGGAAGAAAACTATGAACATCAAAAAGAAATCTCCCATCAGGAGATAATTACTACTGGACAAAAATGTCCCTGCTCTCTCAACAGACTATATACAGTCCAAAGATGGACCAGAGCTTAAATGCAGGTAAGTTGATGTCCTGATTCTGCAGAGACAGAGTGGGAAAATCTTTATTTCCTGCTGCACAATTATGTCTGTGAGATATGCTTGGCCAGAAGGCTGAAGATGATGCTCCAACAGTATGGAGAGATACTTGGGACTGTCCAGGCAACAAACTGTCATTTTTTTCTTTTTGGAAGCTGCTCTTCTGTGCTTCCTATTCACTCAAATAATAACTTTATCCCTTCTTAAGTCTTTGATGGGGCTGAAGACAACATATATGATAAAAATTATTTAGGTTCAGAACTTTAGACACACCAAGATAGATGATTTTTTTTCTTCTTCAAGATTGCCTGATAGAAATAGGCTAAACACTATGTATGTACCTTTTATCCTTTTTATTAGACAAAAGGAGGGAAATGATGGGGTGGAGTTAAGCATTCTAAATGTTAATTGGTCCTGTTTGCTGTCTGTTACTTAATTGACTCTGATTGGTTAAATAAATGCTGAGGCCTGAAGACTGGGCAAAGACAGGTAGACAGGACTTTTTAGAGAGATACAGAGCATCTTGGGAAGAGGTCCCTGGAGAAGAAGCCAGGAGTAAACAAGGATGACAAGGAAGACACGCCATGGGGTAGATTAAAGACGATCCTTCCATGTGGCCTGGAACATCGGTTTAGCGTGGAGAATAATAGTCCAAATGGACGTATGTATATGTGAGGTTATATTTGGGTAATAGAATTATGAGCTAGCTAAGATGGGCTAGGATTCCACAACCCAGGCCTAGGCTTGTTAAGATCCACCCAGTGTCTGTGTGTATTCATTTATAATGGCAGGTTAAGGATTTACACCACCAAAACAATTAAAGATAATATAAACACTAATAAATAGTTTAATTAGCTATTTTTCTACACTCATGTATCATATACACACAGTAACATTAACAACAAAATTAAGACTTTTGAAGGAGGTTGCAAAGAAATAAAAGTGACAGCCGTACAGCCAGCAGCTTGAGTGGCAGCGAAGCCACAGAAACGAGAGAGGAGGTGAGAGCTGACTCTAGAAGGTTGTCTTTTGACCTCCACAAATGCACATGAGCGTCTATACTCAATACATATAAGTAATCTTTTTAAACATGACAGTGACATGCATTACAGTGTTGATGATGGACCTCCTTCCCCCCTTCAATTTTACGCATTGTGCTCATGCTGAGGTTTTTTTTACAACCACGATTCATCTGATAAGTCTTCTTAAATTGAATATAAAAGGGCTCACTCTAGAGTGCGTTCCTTAGTGCACAGTCTTGACAGAGTGAGTGCTGGCCTGACTCTTAGAGTCACAAGGAGACCTGGCAGAGAGGAAGGAAACGGCACAGGTAAGCCCTGTCAGTACTTAGGGCAAAGTCCACTTTGTCGGGCACTCATAAACCATGCAAGACATAACTGGAAGCAGCTGCAAAGGTGGGAGCGTGTGCTGTATGTGTGGGGGTGTCTCTTGGGAACGTTAGGGTAAGAGACATATTTCTGTATAGGAAATTAAGGAGACTCTGCCAAGTTCTGGAGTGAGGAATGAGAAGGCAGAGACGGTAAAACTGGAAATGATAGCAAGTTAGTACTAAAGAAATTAAAAAACATTTAGTTTTTTTTTTTAAGGGACAGAAACCTTTGTCTCTTAATAAAATAAACAAAAATGAGAGGACTGAAACATTAAAAATTGAAGACCTACTGAAAGTGAGGAGTCAGAGAGCTCAAAAAAGGAAGTGATGGCCAGGGGTGGTAGAGCACAGGTAGGAAGGAAGGCATGCTCACTTTATATCTATCTTTATAAATGTGTTAGTCAGAGGGTGAGCTATGCCTGTGTCCCCGCTACCTGGAGGAGCCTTGAGCCTAAGCACACAGCAGGAACCTGTCTCAGAGAGACAGAGGAGTAGAGAGCAGAAAAATACAAACAGTTCATCAGAGCTAACTCTGAGCTCAGGACTTTGAAAGTGTTTGGTGCATATAGATCATCTGCTCTAATCCCCACAATATCTCTACAAAGTAGGTCTATTACTTTCAGCCTCTATTTCAGGAAACAGTCATAGGAGAGTGTTAAATTAGTTGTCAGTCACTTAACTGATAACCAGGGAGGCAGGACTCAAAGTTTGGCTCCAAAGTACATCCCTTTAATCAACACTGTGTTGCCTCAGACTTGGTGGGGTGAGCGGAAGCCGAGGAGACCGACCATGAGGGGAGCAAGAGCTTGGATCATACCTCAGAATCAGCAAGACAGTCAGTGGGAACATTAACCACAAGTGTGTTGTTTTAAGGGCAATGTTATGCTGAATATACTTCTTAGAGGTGCAATGAAAAAGTATTAGTTTGAAGAATTTTCTTTATGATTATTTTAATGTGAACTGTTTAATCCTTTAATCTTGAGATGTTTCAAAAAACAAGTCCTAATTAATGACAGAAATTTCTGGCAAATTGGAATGCTTAAAAAAAGGAAAAAAAAAAAAGAAGTATTTCAGAATTACCTGAAGTTTTAAAAGTATTACCTGGAAAATGTTACCAGGGATTAATATACCTAATTTTGCTTTTTACAGGGAAATTTTTAAATTATTTTATTTTATGTGTATGGGTGTTTTGCCTGCATGTGTATCTGTGTACCACTTGTGTGTCTAGTGCCAGCAGAGGCCTGAAGAAGGTGTCAGATCCCCTGGAACTACAAGAGTTTTAAGTCACAACACAGGTGCTGGACACTGGATCTGTGTATTCTGGAAGAGCAGCCCATGCTCTAAATTGATGAACCAACTCCCTAGTCCCCATTCTTTTATTTTAATTCCAATTACTAATTCATAGTATTTAATTATGGACCTGAGTGCTCAAACTTATGTCCCTATTGGGGAAAAATGACAAGACATCCTTGCATGGAACATAAGTAGTTGGCACCTCATTTTGCTGCTCAAGTCTCGTCTGCTTAGCCAGCCTTCACATTCATGAACAAATCATCCAGTGACTACATTCTGCAGCACTTAGCAGTCAGCTACAGAAGCTCCTGATAAGGCCAAGAAAGCAGAATAAAGTATGGCACAGACAAACTGTCACAACCTCTGCATGTGCAAGTATGTGCTGGGATTTCACTGAACCCAAAACTACTTGAAACTACTGATGCATGGATTGAGGCTCAGGAAATCTTATAGCATATAAAGGACTGAAAGTGTAATGGGATGTTTACACAGGATCTAACTTTTCCCAAGGAAAGAAATTAGAGCAGCAAGTCAGAGGGAATATCAAGCAAGTTTATAAAATGGCTTCACAGGATTTGAACAGTGGGAGGGTGAGGGTTATTTCTGGAAGCTTAACTGATTTTTAAATACTTGCAACACAGTCACATTCTGCAAGGCTTTAACCTTGGTGCTGTTAAAAGTTAGCTACCAGGTCACAGGCCAGTCTTAGGGACAGCACAGAACACATCATCTTGACCTTTAAATAAGTAAGCAATATCATGTGCTGTTTTCAGACTTGAAATCTCTAAAAGAGGCAAAAAAGGAGGAAGTAGCTATACCTATTTGTCATACTGAGTCAAGGGGCATGTATTCTTGTTTTGAACTACATACCAATGAAATCCACGGACTTGTCCAACCATGGCAGAATTTTCTCACAAAAGCTGTCATTCACAGGCACTCTCAGGAAGTGAGATTCAGGTATGAAGTCAGGTTTTGGACAGGTATTGCTGGCATTTAACACATAGCCAATTCCATTCTGTTGCATCAGCTCCTGTAGCGGGAAAGAACAATTAAAGGGAATCATTTTGTGCTAAGAATCAATTTGAAAGACTATTCAATACTATGACAAATATTACTGCTTTCTTTGCACATAGTAAAATCCAAAAATCCAATGAAGTGGCATTTACAGACATTGAATTTGATAAAAAACTGTGGCCAAAACCCATGCTGTAATGTATGGAGAGAAATTGGGAACTGTCCAGGCAGCCACTGGTATGTCATTTCTTAGTTTTGGAAGCTGCAGGCCCTGTACTTCCTATATAATCAGATGTATTTATCCCTCTCAGATCTCTGAGGTGGTTGAAGAATAGACAGCTAGAGTCTCATAGCTAAATTCTGAGTTGTTTAGGAATTAAGAGGGTGTTCTGGATCTAAGAAGATGTTTTTAAAATTGTGATGTAAGTTAGTATGAAAGCTAAGTTAGATATAGAACTTTAAACTCATGGAGATGGTTAGATAGTAGAATGTTAAAGTCAGGTGCCAAATACATATGGACTGGACATTGGGAATGTATGCTAAGCCATATAACTCTCATAATTGTGGCCTATTTATTTCTGTTGTTTTATATTGTATTTGTTGTTATAAGAGAAAGAGCTATTTGTTGGACTAAAAGGGAGAGCTGTTGAGGGGAAAAGATATACCTTAAACTAAAAAAAAAAAAGGAAGTGGATTGGGGGGGGAGTAGAGGGGGAAGAGGGTGGGAGGGTGGACCAGAGAGGGGAGTAGGGAGGAGATTGTGACTGAGATGCAACTTGAATAAAAAATAAATAAAAAAGAAAAAGAAAAAAGAAACCAAACCTATATCCTGTAGATTAAAAAAAAAAAAGTATGCCTGAAGAGCAACCACACATGATGAACACAGTGAAGACTTGGTTGTCTCCATTGCTAAGGAGAGAGGCAGAACAAAGAATACAGTGAAACAATAGTGCGCATAGCTCTCTTCCCACATGGACCATGCTGGGTGTTCTCTAAGACCCAGTCCTGGGCATTCTTGTTGCTTGCTTTAAACAGACTTTCTGAAGGCTACATCTATTTATGGGCATCTGAGTTTATACATACTGAATACTGGGATGTCCCACAGGCCTTTCACATTCAAATGCCAGAAACCAACCCCATTACCTTTCTCCTTTTTTTTTTTTTGCCCTGATCTGTTTCCTCTCTCATCCCAACACTGATGAAACAATACACTGAGAACACCCACCCAACCAGTTGTCAAGAAAATACCATCTGGCTCCTTTCACTTCCTCATAATCCCCACCCAAATGGCTGCCAGATCCCTTCAATACTGCTTCTTCCATTTATCTTCTCTTCTCTCTATTCTGATCCACCATTCAGTGATCAGGCCTCAATATAACTTTTTTAAAAAGCCACCAGGGAGCTCCTGATGTTTGGGGTGTATTTCCCCTCCAAACCATATTCTTACAACAACTAGGGTAACATTTTTTCTTTTTGAGGCTGGCCTCAAACTCCAGACTCAGATGATTCTCCTGCCTCAGCCTCCAAAGTATCTGGGACTACAGGCACATCACCACACTCTGCTAATCTTTCTTACAACTAAGAGCAGGCTAAGTGCTCCTGACATGCACAATCCCAGAGCATTACACAAGGACTCAGCCACCCTTCTGTGTTTAGAAAGCTCCGCTCCAATCTTCCTGATGGCTTTCTTCCCACTTTTCATGCTCACCCTGACCTTATTTATGAATTCCTTCCCATGGACACACAATTAACCTTTCCAAGCTCTATCCTTCTAAAGTTATTTGTTCACACCATTAAAACAACCCAGCATTGTATGTTGCATTAACAGTTAAATCTTATCTCTCCTATTAAACAATAAAACAATGAGTAAAGCCTTGAACTGATCTTGTTTCTTTGTGTAATTGCACTAATACAAATTTGTTATTTGGTAAACATATCTACCACTTACCCACTGACCAGGCTAGCTGAGTCAGACCCACTTTACATTAGCCTTCCCAGTGTTGCCTCTCAGGACATCTTAGCCTGAACATTACTCAAGCCACTCTGGTCCTTCCTTCCTTTCACCTAAGGTCACTTAATTTTGACAAAGGAGCCAAAACTGTACAATGGAAAAAGGACAGCATCTTTAACAAATGGTGCTTGTGCAACTGGATGTCCAAATGTAAAAGAATGAAATTAGACCCATACTTGTTACCTTGCACAAAACTTAAGTCCAAGTGGATCAAAGACCTTAACATAAAGCCTGACACACTAAATCTATTAGAAGAGAAAGTGAGGAAAACCCTCGAACTCATCAGCACAGGTGACAACTTCCTGAACAGAACGCCAACAGCTCAGGCTCTAAGACCAACAATCAATAAATGGGACCTCATGAAACTGAAAAGCTTCTGTAAGGCAAAAGACACTGTCATTCAAACAAAACGGCAACCTACAGATTGGGAAAAGATCTTTACCAATCCTACTTCTGACAAAGGGCTAATATCCAAAATTTATAAAGAACTCAAGAAATTAAACACCAAGAAACCAAATAATCCAATCA
The DNA here is from genome assembly GCA_907164525.1 of Lophiomys imhausi. Lineage (NCBI taxonomy): Eukaryota > Metazoa > Chordata > Mammalia > Rodentia > Muridae > Lophiomys > Lophiomys imhausi. The sequence goes on along the minus strand of CAJQZJ010035590.1, from coordinate 52,185 downwards.
AAAAATGGGAAACAGAGCTAAACAGAGAATTCACAAAGGAGGAATCCCTAATGGCTGAGAGACACTTGAAGAAATACTCAGCATCCTTAATCATCAGAGAAATGCAACTCAAGATGACTCTGAGATTCCATCTCACACCTGTCAGAATGACTAAGATCAAAAACTCAAATGACAGCACATGCTGGCGAGGGTGTGGAGAAAGGGGAATTCTCCTTCATTGCTGGTGGGAGTGCAGGCTTGTGCAACCACTATGGCGGTCAGTCTGGCGATATCTTAGAAAACTTGGAATAGCCCTGTCTCAATACCTAGCCATACCTTCCTTTCCTTGGAATGCCATCTTTTTTATACTTTTCCAACTACTTTCAAGACAAATGGGTTACAGAGTTTCCTCCCTGTAAGATGCTGGCTCTCACATCTCTTCGTCTTACACATTCGGTTCAGTAAGTATATTTTATTTTGTACGAAGGATATAGATCATCCGTGCAACCCTTTCTCACTTCTGAAATGACATCAAGAAACAGCTTTTTGACTTCCATGGCCTTCTTGGGTTGACCAAGCTTTCATTACAAGCAGAGCACAAGGCTCCCTGGTGGGCTCCTCTGCTCTAATAAGGCTCATGATCAGACCATGGAGATCTTACTGCTGTTCATCACAACCTGTAATCTTCAGTGCTTATGGTAAAGGGGTACCCATTTTTTTCTAGGTGAACCACAGATACACCATGTTTACCTAAGTATCATCTGACTCACCATAGGCCCAGTATGCCCCTATAAGAAGACCCAAGAGACCCACTAGAATTAAGTTAAGTTAGCCTCTGAGGCATTTCTCACTAATGTCTTTAAGGAACCACACTGTACTTTTTCTCTTTTTTACTATTAGTATCACCATGTTATATTATGTTAAAAGCAAAAGGAATGGACTAGAGAGGTAACTTAGAAGGTTTTTTTTGTTGTTGTTGTTGTTTTAGTTTGTTTTGTTTTAGGTTTTTTGAGGCAGGGTTTCTCTGTGTAGCCCTGGCTGTCCTGGAACTCATTCTATAAACCAGGTTGGGCTTGAACTCACAGAGATCTGCCTGCCTCTGCTGGGATTAAAGGTGTGCGCCACCACAGCCGGCTGGAGAGGTAAGTTAGAAGAACTTGTTCTTGCGCAGGACTGAGTTTCAGTTCCCAGCACCCACATTATGGCTCATAACCACCTGTAACTCCAGTTCCAGGGGATCTGACACCCTCTTCTAAACTCTGTGTGCACCAAGCATGTACATGGTATTTATACATACAGGAAAAACTCTCAAACATATAATAAATAAATGGATAAAAAAATTTTCAAAGAAGCAAAGGGAAACAGTAACAGACTATTCTACCTACAAACTCAATAATGAAAATAGATATTTTAGAAAGGGTGAGACATACTTGTTTTAACAGCCCAAAGGCAACAGGCACTGCTAAGGACAAAATATGCTACACATCACTGACTGCCATACAGAGAGTACACGGCGTTTGACATGCAGCCTGA
>CAJQZJ010035590.1:16461-50663 GCA_907164525.1 Lophiomys imhausi | reverse complement strand
CATACAGAGAGTACACGGCGTTTGACATGCAGCCTGATAATCCACACCTAATAGAAATGGCAATTTAACTTCTATTCAAAAATATTTGTTGAGCACCTTTATTGGAGAACAATTTACAGAACCCTGTGACATACAGAAGGTATTAAAAAGATACCTACTATGTACCCAGAACTACACTAAGCGTTGACTAGTTTTACTGAATCCTCACACTTTCTGTGTGATATGTGCTATATTACCCCTATTACAGATAAGAAAACTTAAGTTTAGAGAGGTTTTATAACATTTCCCAAGTCACACCTCCACCCATTGGTCTTGCAAACTAGAACCAGTACAGAATTAAAGATTGAAATCCAAACATACTCATTGCCAGAAACTACACTTTTAGTTCCCATAATACTCTACACTTAAGTTTCTTCTATGGCAAATTAGTCTGAACAATAAAGTAGTGAGCCCAGAAACCCACATGAAAAGCTAAGTGTGTGGTGCCTGCTTGCCATCTCAGTGCTGGAGGCAGAGACAGATCCCTAGGGCTCATTGGCCAGCCACCTTAGCCTACTGGTAAGTTCTGGGACAATGAGTGACCCTGTAGATCAAAAAGCAAGACAGACCCTCCCCACCCCCAGTCAATGGGCAAAGAGATGCCTTGTTGGTGGTGGTCTTATATCAGTCAGAGCCAGAGCAGATGGCAGTCCTTTACTCATACTAGCTTGATGCCTGGCTTGGTAGCCAAAGCTGTTTTATGCCTAGGACTCATAACAATCAAATCAAATCCAGGTCCCACAAAGAAGAGGAAGACAGAGAGACCCCTGTGGACTGCCATCCACAGGCCTGCCCTCTGCTACACAGCACAAGCAGACCTTAGACACCAACTTGCTGCCATGTCACACAGTGGGGATGGAGGATGTCACTCAGGGGCCCACCAGAACATGGCTAGCCTGCAGTGGGAGCCACCACAACACACAAGTATGTGGTGGTCAGATGGGAAAGAAAAAGAAGTGGAGAAGCTTGAACATTTTGAAGAGAGATGGAACTGGAGACTCGAGGGTGGAGAGGAGTAGCCTGTTGTGAGTGGCCAGCCCTGCCACATGGGGCCAAGGTGAGGTCCCAGCCTGAGCTGCCACTAAGGGCCTGAGTCCAATGCTACACAGTGGTAGGGGTCATCTGTGGGTCATATTACTACTAGAGAACATGGGGATATCCTTGGTTGGGGCAGCTGCATGTCCAGGAGCTGTGCAGAACTAGCCCTACCACTCACTGGCTGCAGTGCTCTGGAGAGCTGGCTGCATCTCTCACCAGTGGCAGCAGCACTCAGGAGAGTGGACCCAGCAACTTGACAGGGCTGAAGGGTAAGCCGGCCCCAGTGTGGAAGAGCTGGCCCCACCACTTGTCTGCTGTGGGGTGGCACAGCAGCCACAGGTACAGAGGTGATGGTTCCCCACCCTCCTCTTCTCCTACCCCCCTCTGGCAGTCAGGAAAGCTGCCCAGAGGATCATGAGCTTGTGAGAGCTATCCCTGCCCCTCACAAGCTGGAGCACTCTGGAGAGTGGGCCCTGCACCTCCCCTGAGCAGCACAGCAGGGATGACCCTGGTGGTGGGGCACAGGTGAGCCAGCCCCAAGAATGAGAGCACTGGAGAGCTGGCCCTGCCACTCATCTATCGTAAGGTGGTGTAGGTGTGGGGGTGATGCTTTCCCCACCCTCACCCCTCGCCACCTCTGGCAGTTGGGAGAGCTGGCCCTAGGGTCACTGAGAGCCAGAGAGAGCTGGCCCAGCCCCTCACTAGCTGCAACACTTGAGAGGGTGAGTCCCATGCCTTGACTGCACAATACAGCGACTGGCTCTAGATCATGGGTGTGGGTGAGCCAGCCCAGAGGGCATGAGAGCAGGACAGCTGACCCTGCCTCCTATTGATGGAAGGAAGCATTGGGTGGTCTAGCCAGAGCAGTGCTAGAGAGCTTGCCCCAGTGGTGTAGATAAGGAAAAGCTAGTGTACTGACCTGCTCAGCTACCACCCAGGCCCAGATCCAGGGCACTGAGTTGGCCCACCCCAAAATCTTTATCATATGAGAATGGTTGGAATGAGTGAAAGGGCCCTTCGGTCCTGCTGATCCAAAGTTGCAGGATCTCCATGAAACAGGGCAACAGCAGGATAACAAGGAGTCCCTGTGAGGATCCAATATTGATGTTGTCACAGAAGTCAGATCTCGAACCAGACCAATGACTGACTGCAATGAACATTTGCAAGTGAAGATACACACACACACACACACACACACACACACACACACACACACACACACACACACACACAGTGGGACACTCTGTGACATGCTACAACTTCCACAATGAGATATTTTCTATAGCTTTTTTGTTTGATTTTGGGTTTGTGGGGAGAGGCTGCAAGGGTGAAGGACAGGTATGAGAGTACGGGGAGATGAGAAGGAATGGGGTGCATGATGTGAACCTCACAAAGAATCAATGAAAAGTTAAAAATAAAAAGCAAGATAGATGGCACCAAGGAATGACATCCAAAGCTGACCTGGCTTCCACTCACACCATGCACACCACCCACTCCACACAGATCTATTTGTGAGATCTTTTATCAGCTGCTACCGAAAATTCTTTTTAAAGATAGAACTTGATAAATATAACAAGGCCAATTTTTAAAACAAAAAGCCAAACAAAATACTAACATGCCACATAAAATGAAAATGTAATTTGCTAAATTAAATTCCATAGTGCCTTCTTATCTAGATTTGTAGTCACTATATCAGTGGAAAAGTCTGTTAAAGAAGGAAATCATTAAGGATAAACACAAACTTGGAATGTGACTTTTAGCTTAAAATTATGTATTAAATAATTTCTATAGAACATGGAAGTAGGAGCATGGCTATCTGGGAAAAGGAGCTATGCATGATGGAGGGTGAAAATGGTTCACATGATACACTTGAATGAAAGTGGCTCATGAAACTTATCACTACACAGCTAAAAAATAATTCTAAAACAAAAAGAAAGAAATAAAGAGAAAAGAAAGAATGAAAGAAAGTGAGGCAGTGTTGGCACACGTCTTTAATCCCAGTGCTCAAGAGGCAGAGGCAGGCCAACTCTGTGAGTTCAAGGCCAGCCTGGTCTACAGAGTGAGTTCCATGTCCAGGACTGCCAAGGCTAGATAGAGAAACCCTGCCTTGAAAAGCAAAAAAAAAAAAAAAAAAAGCAAGTCACCCTGGGCTTAAAAAAAATTAGTAAAATGAATGTACATTAAGTCACTAATTGCTTTTTTTTTCTGAGACAGGGTTTCTCCATGTAATAATAGCCCTGGTTGTCCTAGACGCTGGACTCGAACTCAGCCATTCCCCCTGCCTCTGCCTCCCAAGTGCTGGGATGGAAGGTCTGTGCCACCACACCTGGCAATTCATTAATTTCTAATGCAACCTTTCTATAGCAGAGTATTTTTTTAGGGAAACCACATCTAAATGCAGTAATCTGCTTTTATTTTTTTTAAGAAAGAGCAAGACCTCACAAAGGGCTGGAGATGTAGCTCACTGGAAGAATGGTTACCTAACATGTGTGAGGCTCTGTGTTTTAATTCTATTATATAAATAAGTAAATAGATAAATAAATGGTAAATAGAAGAAATAAGGAAAAGAGCGAACTCAGGAAACAATGGCAGTTCAGATGCCTTCTTCATGACGACTGCCTCCCAAATATTTTACAGCTGCCTCATTCCCACTTAATTTATTAGGATCTTTCCAAAGCATTTAGCTGAGGTCAGACAAAACCAAGTCTCTTCCGTCATTTTTATTTCATCAGTACAAGTACCATTTTAATTAATGTACATAATTACAATAACAAGCATACTGGCCCAAACAGGTCTGAGGGCAAACAACTGATTGTGGTAAGTACACTGTTCAACAATGGTGTCAGGTGTGCTGTACGAAGAACCCACATCTAGACTGTGGAAGACACAACACTTGACAATGAATCTCTGAGGTTAGTTAAATAAATTCTAGGAGTTCAATACAGTTCTATTAGTTCTTTTCTTGACTGATATTTCCTTAACATTTTTATGAATGTGCATATAATTGAGTGACAGGGTATATTAATTAAATGTTTAAAATTTTATGTGTGAGTTTATGTGCACAACATGTATGCAGATACCCATGGAGGTCAGAAGAGGGTGTTAGGTCCCCTGGAACTATAGTCAGAGGCAGTTGTAAGTCTCCCCTTGTAGGTGCTGGGAACCAAACCTAGGTCCTCTGCAAGGACACTAAGTGCTCTTAACTGCTGAACCATCTCTCCAGCCCAAGACACTGTAATTTTTTGACGATATAACTTAAAAGTATATTTATGAAAAATAAATATTTTTGGAATGATTGTTTTTCCTCATAAATGGGTACCGATGCCTTTGTTATAAATTAGATACATTTACATATAATTTTCATTTTATTTTGCCACATTATTTAAAATATACACAACTAATTAATTACTCAGTTCTGTAATTAAGTAGCACCATCTTTAAACTTCTAGAGGGTAGTCATCTTATGCTGTTAAATATTTAGCTTGGACTCTGAACTGCTGCTAATATATGCCCTTCCAAAGATAAGATAACCCCCTGGCCTTCAACATCCCTCTGACATCATGGGGCTTGAGCACTTTGGACTCACCTTCCCTGCTTACTCTCATGAGCTCAGCCTAACCATCTTACAGCTACCAAGCCTGCATGACCACATTGCCTGCAGCACATTCTGGGAGCACTGCCCTCTTTCCTGGTCACGCTCTTACTCACTACACCCAGAACCCTTCAGCTCTTCTTCACTCATGACCCTACCCACTTTTCCTGTCCTTTATCCCATGTCTGTGTGCCTTCCTTGTTCAACTTAAACTCCACGGGAAATTGCTACAAGCACTTCCTTGTTTCCTTTGCCCCTTTATCACTTCCTCATGCTTGGCAGCTCTAAGTGCTGTCAACATCAATCCTGCACTGACTCTGCACGTATGTTCGCATAGCTGAACATGACAATGGAAAAACCTCAGCAATGCCACCTGCTTTCACTTTTGGTTCAGACTTGTCAGCAATGATTTTCCTGGCCATGTGCTTGTGAGTGCCATTGCCCCATTTCCCTTCCCCTCAAATTCCCATTATATTTCTGCCCCCACCCCCACTCTTAGTTGATGGAAGATCTTTTTCCTGCACATTGGAAAATCAGATCAATTACAGACAAATTTTGATCATTTCACCCACCACATGTATCTTCAATGAGCATGCACATCTGTATGGTCTATTTTCCTAGCTGTTGTTACAGGTGAGCAATCAATGTCTGTAAGATCAGTCCCTCTACTTGCTTAGTAGTTCAGTCTCCTCTTACTCAAGGATGTGACTCTAGCGATTGTTGTCCTTTCTTACATCAATTTTCTACTCTCTCAGATAACTTCCTCACTAACAACCAAACAAGTATTTCTCCCATCTTAAAAATGTCTCTTTTTGGATGCTCTAGTGGTACAACCCATTAGCGTGTGGTACTTATAAAAATGTCTCTTTTCCACCCAGGCGTGGTGGCGCACGCCTTTAATGCCAGCACTTAGGAGGTAGAGGCAGGCAGATCACTGTGAGTTCGAGGCCAGCCTGGTCTACAAAGACAGTCCAGGACAGCCAGAGCTGTTACACAGAGAAACCCTGTCTCGAAAAACCAAAAAAAAAAAAAAAAAAAGTCTCTTTTCCTTAAGTTCCCTTTTCAGCAAAATTCCTTGAAAGAGTTGCTTATGCTGGTATCTCCATTCCTGTCTGCCTATTATTTCCTGCACCCATTTATCCCACAGGCTTTTTCACCCCTCTACCAAGAGGCAGATCATATATTACCCTTGATCTCCATGTTGCCTATCCAATGGGCAATGCTTAGCTTCCATCTTTCTTGACCTACAGAACCATCTGGAACACTTAATTACATCCTCTTCCTGGATAATACCATGCATTTGCTTCCTGGACTACTAGTCTCTTCATTTCTTTCCTTCTTCCATATTTGTTTCTAAGAACCCTTTGTTGAATATTACTTAGATCCCCAGAGTTTCAATGCTAACTGCCCCATGGCTTAATCTACCTCTACATTTAGATTTTGTTAATGATCTTATTTTTATGATACTAAATACTCTCAACATGCTAATGACTCTCAAATGTATACTTCCTCTTTCAAAGACCTCACCCCAAATTCAAAGCCCCACCTGACTCCTCAGCGTTTACCTGGAAGTTTAGCAGTTATTGCACACCTGGAGTGTCCATCTCTGAGTACCTCCTGCACTTTCCAGCTGCCTCTCCTTTCTCCTTGATACCACACACACTCCTGCCATCTAGTCTACTAGAAAACTCTTAGCTTTGCCTTCAAATCTAGCCTAGAGTCAACCATTTGTCACTCCTATTACCAACTTGACTCTGATTACTACCAGGCCTGGTTTGGGGCCATTCTGCTTCTGTCCTGTAGGTCACACCACCTATTTTCAACACTGGCACTAAATTGACTTGACAAAATTTTGTCCTATTTCTTCCAGAGGAAATCTTTACAAGGCCACAATGCACAGCCTTGCCCTTCTGCCAGTCCTCCACTCTGGTCGAGCCTCCCGTGCTCACTCTGTTTCACTAGCCTCATATACCAATACTTTCTGCCTGTGTTATTCTTCCCTAGATAGCCAAACAATTTGCTTTTTGACCATTTTCAGTGCTTGTTAAAACCTATCTCAGTGAGACCTACCTTCATCACCCTTTTCAATAAAAACCATACCCCGCAGGTACTCCCAACTTCTTACCTTACTTCCTTCAGGATACTTATTTCCAAAAGCACTTATCACTATAATACATAGGTAATAAATAATAGATTGCACTATATAATTTACCTATTTACTCTGCTTACTGTATCTTTTCTTTGAATCCCCAATGCTGAGAATACTATCTGGCAAACAATAGAGCCTTAGTACTTAATAAATGGACTATTATCCTTAAAATGACTAAAATCATAATCCTGTAACTACTTTATTAGCATATTTTGATGATGTTTCTGAAACACTTTAATTTGGGAAGCCATCATAAAATGTCATTAAATTATGGTCCTGTCATTTTATAACTTATGAGATATTATTTTACCTGGGTTTCCCAGATTTATTTAAAAAGAGGATTTCTGAGTAAATTAACAGCATGGGGGAAAACATTTTAGCAGCTATGCTGAAGTAATTTTTAAGCCTGAGGTAAATTGCCTGCATTAGGTTACAACTGTTTACAAATAAAGTTGTAAGTATTTGAAAAATAATCATGTAGGACTTGTCATGCATTAAGTGCTCTATATGCATGCTCTGGGGCATGAAGAGCAGTAGGCCATCCCACCAAGAGACGGACAGTCTCTAAGGCAGATAGCTGCACAAATATCAATAGCACAAAGAGGAGTCTCATGCATATGGCAGAGCAAAGCAATCTAAATAGCACTGGAATAAAGCCAAAAGAAAGGATTCTAAAAGGACCCTAAATGAGAACGACAGTCTTCATTTGATGCTTAAACAAAGATACAGCCATCCTACAGAATCCAAGGAGGTTGATTCACACCTACAAAGATAATAAAATTACTGGATGTTCAATTTCTTTATGAAAAACAGTATAGCTTCTGAGTATATCCTCTTGTCTTCATTAAGTCATCTCTTAAAATTTATTTTAATTACTTAAAATATCATGTAATATAATATAAACACTATGTAAACAGATGTAATACTGCAGTGTGTCAGGAATAATGACAAGAAGGAAGTTTGTACAGGTATAGTACACATGTAATTTTTTTGCATATTTTTAATCTGGAGTTGGTTAAATCCATGGGTATGGAACCCAAGGATACAGAGGGACAACTGAAAGGGATTTTGAGTAGAATACAGAAAACAAATGAAGACAAAGAAAAATATAGAAGTGTCCGGAAGCACTGACTATTCTAATCTATTCTGAAACTGAGAAGACAAGCAGAGGAAGAAATTAGAAGAGACAGGCCTGTAAAATTATAGTCAAGTCACAGAAGGTTGCAAATGTCAAACTAAGGAGTCTTACTGCTACCAGGCATCACCCATGCCTGTAATCTCAGCACTTAGGAGGCTAAGGCAAGAGGATTGCCTTAAGTTTGAGGCTATCCTGAGCTAGACAGTGAGGTTACAGGACTTCCTGGCCTGCAGTGTAGGCTGCTGTCTCAAAAACAAAGCAATTTTTCACATTTAATTTTTTTTTAAATCTAGGTATGGGATACACCTGCATTCCCAGGACAGCTAGGACTACATGAAGAAACCTTGTCTCATCCACCCCTTAATCCACCTCACTTACTGCTAAGTAAAAAGAATTTTATCAAATGACATAATAAGAAGGCTGATGAACACATGACTTCTTAGAAACAATTCATAGTGTGACACAGAATAATGAAAAAAATAAGTTCCCTGTCCTCTCAGCTTTAATATCTTCCTGTTAATTAAGACTGATGGTTGAGGACATCATAATGCAGGCAATAGTATGAGACATAGAAAGTCACACTAAATATTACTTCACTTTATCCTGTTGTTAAAAGAGCTTGTAGCTGGGCACTGTGGCACATGACTGTAATCCCAGCATTGGCAGGCTAAAACAAGATCACAAGTTCAAGGCCGGCTAGCCTGGGCTCCACAATGAGACTCCTTCTCCTCTTTCTTACAGTTAGACTGTAAGTTATAAGATATATGAGATATATGTATATATCAATATATCTATTACTCAAAAAGCCTTGATTGAAATTTTCCCATTAATTCAAATTGTTCTCCCTCTTAATTGGCATTAAACTGGGAAGATTAAACCTAATAAATCAGGCCAAATATAAGGGTTCTCCTGCAAAGTGAAAATATGATCTTAAACAATGGGTTTTAGTTCTAACATAAAGATGTTCAAAAATAATATTTATAGCTGGACATGGTGGTGCACATCTTTGATCCCACCACTTAGTAAACAGGAATATCTGTGAGTTCATGAATAGCCTGGTCTATATGGTAAGTTCTAGGCCAGCAGGATTGCATAGTAAAACCCTGTTTCAAAATAAAACAAAAGTAGTATTTATGAGTCAAAACAGAACATTTAATTCTGTTATTATAATTTTCATTAACTTTTTTTTTAGACAAGGTCTTTATATATATAAAATATATATATAATATATATATATAAAATAGGGAGCCGATGTTGGCCTGGAATGCTCAGATAGTCCAGACTGGCCTTGACTCTCAATTCTCCTGCCTCAGCCTCTGAAGTGCAGGAGTTACAGGCACTTCATTCCCTCCCCCCCCTTTTTTTCATTTAAAAATTTGTCTCCTGTACTATGAAATAATCCCTCTCTACAGTTAAGACTAATTTTTAAGTACAGATTCTCTAATGTATCCATAAGATCATGGCTTCTTATGGAATACTGACTAAAAGATGACCTTCCTAGAGCTGCCCCCCACACATACACACAAGTTCTTCATGTTCAGCTAGTCTGAGAACAGAAGATCCCATTGAGTCATGTGGGCATTGCACTTCTGGATAATGTTACTTTAATTTTTCTTTCTGAACTCAACAATTTGCATTTGCCACTCAATTTGCATTCAACACTGACCTCAGGTTCTACCTCCTCCAGCCAGCCTTTCCCACACAGCAAAAATCTACACTCACTCACACACATGCACTGTGCTATGACGATTATAGTGTGCACTCTGGTAACATAAGAAGGAACAGGTCATTTCATCTGAATATCATATGAGTACTAAGAGTCAGGAATTATCAGTTTTCAGGGGAAGAAACTAAGATTTAGTAACTTGATTAAAGTGTAGTGGTTAGGTGGAAAACTGGTATGCAAAACTGCTTCTTGTCAGAACTGTCTCAGCCACCACGAGGTGCTGTTCAGTACTGGGATTATGCTGTGAGTTACCTTGTCATGTGAATTATCGTTAAATGAATAAGTCTTTTTTATCTGAACAATGAATATACGCATTGTATGGTATATGTACATACACATGATTCATACAATATTTTTAATGACAATTTTGGTGTTCTTTTTACCTTCCTATATCATATATTTCTCTGAAAAAAAAAAACCAAATCAGCACTTGATAATGCTGTGTACAGGCTGTTAACCAACACCTGCACAAAATAGATAAATCAGCACTAATTCTACCAGAAGCATAATAAGATACCATGGGGGAGGGGGAATCAATTTTGCACATTAAAAAGCAACATAAAGAATACTGATGTCAGAGTTTAGTGACAGCTTAACTGGTTCACTCCAGACACATAACAGGGTTTCAAGCTATTTGCAATAGGTAATTTTATCTGTACATTTGGAGAATTTAGTATAAAATTTTAAAATTCCTCTAACTTTTAAGAGATAAGTGACAAAAATTAATCAAGAAACTTGAGCGATGGAAATATAGCTCAGACACTCAGACAATACTTGCCTAGCACACAAGGCTCCAGGGTTATAAGAGAAAAGAAAAAAAAAATCTTATCATTGAAATAACTAGAGATTCTGAAACTTCTCTCATTCTGATATCAAATGGGCATCAGCAAATAACGTTAATACAGGACAATCAACTGTTTTCATTTCAACTAGCAAAGACCAGAGAACAAGGGAATGTATCATAAGAAACAAGAAGTCAAATTATCCTTATTTGTAGACGATATGATAGTATACATAAGCAACCCCAAAAATTCCACCAGAGAACTCTTACAGCTGATAAATGCCTTCAACAAGGTGGCTGGATACAAATTAATTCCAAAAAATCAGAAGCCCTTCTTTATATAACAAATAAATGGGCTGAGAAAGAAATTAGAGAAACAACACCTTTCACAATAGCCACAAACAATATAAAAATACCTGGGGGTAACTCTAACCAAGCAAGTGAAAGACCTACATGACAAGAACTTCAAGTCCTTGAAGAAAGAAGTTGAAGAGGCCATCAGAAGATGGAAAGACCTCCCATGCTCATGGATAGGTAGGATCAACATAATAAAAATAACCATCCTACCAAAAGTTATATACAGATTCAATGCAATTCCTATCAAAATACCACCACAATTCTTTATAGACCTGGAAAAAGCAATTCTCAACTTCAAATGAATAACAAAAAACCCAGAACAGCTACATCAATCCTGTATAATAATAAAAAAAAAAAAACATCTGGAGGTATCACCAGCCCTGATTTCAAGCTGTACTACAGAGCAATAGTAATAAAAAACAGTATGGTACTGGTATAGAAACAGACCAGTGGATCAATGGAATCAAATTGAAGACCCAGAAATGAACCCACACACCTAAGGTCACTTAATTTTTGAGAAAGAAGCCAAAACCGTACAATGGAAAAAGGACAGCATCTTCAACAAATGGTGCTGGTCCAACTGGATGTCGACATGTAAAAGAATGAAATTAGAACCATTCTTATCACCTTGTACAAAACTTAAGTCCAAGTGGATCAAAGATCTTAAAATAAGGCCGGACACACTAAATCTACTAGAAAAGAAAGTGGGAAAATCCCTCGAACTCATTGGCACAGGTGACAACTTCCTGAACAGAACAACAACAGCTCAGGATCTAAGACCAACAATCAATAAATGGTACCTCATGAAACTAAAAAGCTTCTGAAGGCAAAAGACACTGTCATTCGAACAAAACAGCAGTCTACAGATTGGGAAAAAAATCTTCACCAACCCCACATCTGACAGAGGGCTAATATCCAAAATTTACAAAGAACTCAAGAAATTAAATGCCAAGAAACCAAATAATCCAATCAAAATAATCCAATCAAAAAATGGGGAACAGAGCTAAACAGAGAATTCACAAAGGAGGAATTCCTAAACAGAGAATTCACAAAGGAGGAATTCCTCAGTATCCTTAATCATCAGAGATATGCAACTCAAGACTACTCTGAGATTCCATCTCACATCTGTCAGAATGGCTAAGATCAAAAGCTCAAAAGACAGCACATGCTGGCGAGGGTGTGGAGAAAGTGGAATTCTCCTCCATTGCTGGTGGGAGTGCAGGCTTGTGCAAACACTATAGAGGTCAGTCTGGCGATATCTTAGAAAACTTGGAATAGCTCTGCCTCGAGACCCAGCCATACTACTTCTGGGTATACATCCAAATGATTCCTCACCAAATCACAAGGAAGTTTCCCCATCTATGTTCATAGCAGCCTTATTTGTAATAGCTAGAAACTGGAAACAACCCAGATTTCCCTCAACCGAGGAATGGATTAAAAAACTGTGGTACATCTACACAATGGAATACTACTCAGCTATAAGAAACAATGAAATCATGCAATTTGCAGCCAAATGGATGGAACTAGAGAAGCTCATCCTGAGTGAGCTAACCCAGACTCAGAAGGATGCACATGGCATCTATTCACTTATACTCGGATTTTAGCCATATAGTACAGGATAACTATACTACAACCAATGCACCAAAGGGAACAGGAACATAGACTTTGTTACCTGTCAATGAAACACTTTGCTCTAGTGGTGCTGCCTTGTAGGCCCAGTGTATGAGGAGGCTCTTGGCCCTCATATGACTGCTGAATTGGGGCGGGGGACTGTTATGTAGGGACACTCCACTCCAGAGCAGTGGGATGGAAGGGATAGGGGGTAGAGGGTGGGAGGAAGGGATAGGGGGTAGAGGGTGGGAGGGCGGGACTGGGAGGGGTGGAAAGAGGACACTGTGATGGAGATGTAACCTGAAGTAATAAGTAAATATTAAAAAAAAGAAGTACAGTGTAAGGGGAAGGAAGTGACTTCACATAGTCTTTAAACAAAAGGCATGCCTTTAAAATGTGAAAAATAATTAGTTCATGTTAACAGCTTAACCTTACTATCCACTAAGTTATTGGAGGTCTCATACAGCTATGACCATCTAAAGTGTGTCCACTCTGAACTGAGATATGAAGTTTAAAAAGATGGCAGACTTCAAAAACTTGGTACAAAGAAAAGAACATAAAATACATAAATTTTTATGCTGACTGTGTATTAAAATATTTTAGCTATATATTAAGCTGTGGTCATGAGAATCTTGCTCAATCCAGGCCTGACCTGGATAGTATACCACAAAAAAAAAAAAAAAAAATCAATGCATTGTAAATGTAGGACACCCAGTTACAGTAATAGAACAATTAATAGCCCAGGAAGACAAGGCTAATAGTATGAAAAAACAAAATAACCCCATCTTATTTCAAGTTTCTTGGACCTATGAGAAAAACAAGTAACAACAATTTGGGTGACCTATGGCAATAAATATCAGCACAGTAATACTGGAAAGATGATGCAATATGTAGCTGGGGGTCACACTGATGGTGTTCCTCCTTTCTGGAATCACAGAATGTTCCATGACAGATAATGGGCGACTGTTGCTTCTCCAGCTGTTACCAACAGACACATAAAGAAAGGTGTTTAGAAGCACCCACCTTGTTGAGGACATCTCGCTGGCAGCCAAGATAGAGATTGGGAAGAATTCGAGTTGGCCCAATGTTGGCAACAGGTAAGCAAGGTTGAGATATGCAGGTAGGGACTAGAGTGGATTTTCCTTCACAGAGGCCAGGGAAACAACGAGAGAACTCAGCAAACCCACCTAAGAATAAACATTTTAAGATTATGCCATGCACAAGGAAAGTAAACTAGCCTTCTGGAACTACTTGACTAAAATCATTTAAAACAAGAGAAATCAGATGGTGCAGACCCAAGCAGGTAACTATCTTAGATATATTCCTTCTCACAGCTGCTGATGCTAAAGCTGATAAATAATCCAGCACTGACTTCAGCTTATAAGGCTATAGCATGATGGGCAAGTTCTGAGGGCACTGAAAATAATCCCTGCCTTTCTGAGACAGTCTCTTAATTTTCACATACTCTACGACTTATGATCCCTCTTTCTCTCTGTACAAATGGTAGTCATGTGACATAAAAGAAGATTTTAAGTCAATAAGAAGCAAAAAATAATTCTTCACAGTAGCCAACAAACAGGTATTTTAAAAGTGAATAAGTGAATGTTACTCTTAGAATTAAAATAATGTAAATTCTTCTGAAATTCAACTTTAAGTCTTACAACCATACAGATTAGTTTTTGGTGGTGGTGATGAGCTAAACAAGGTTGAGTGAGCTCGCTTCACACTCATTATGTGACTGAGGATGACCTTGAACTCCTCCAATCTCAGCTTCCCAAGTGCTGGGATTCAGGTTGTGTCACCCTGCCTGGTCATCTTTTTTAAGATATCAAAAACATGCCCTACTCATAAAAATTGTCTCTATAACCAGTCATTACAACCCTGTAGCAGTTAGTCAAGGCTTCATAATTACCACTGATTTCTGGAACTCCTGTTCATTTTTTCTAAGCACTACAAAGAAGTGTTGACAGATGCTAAATCATTTAGAGTACATGAATTCTTATGACAAGAATCCTGGGTTCAGATTTAGAACTTGTAGTTGGGTTTTTTTTTTTCCTAGTCTTTTTTTTTCTTTTTAAAAGAGAGAGGTATAGTGTGTGTGTTTGTTTGTGTGTGTAATGTAGCATGTGGGTGTGAGTGTGTATGTGTATCTCTGTGTGTGATGTGGTATGTGGGTGTGAGTGTATGTGAGTGTGTGATGTATGTGTTTGTGAGTGTGTAAGTGTATCTGTGTATGAGTGTGTGTGTATGGTGTGTGTGACACATACACACAAACACACACAGGTATGGAAGCCAGAGGACAACTTGGTAGAGTCAGTTCTCTTTCTGTACCATGTGAGCTCCAGGGATGGAACTCAGGTTATCAGGCTTGACATTATTTCTAATGAACTGCCCAGTGGCCTTCATTAAGTATCATAATCTCACCACAATTCAATAGAGAGATACCCATGAAGCACTCTGAACTCCTCTGAAGGAGTCAAACATGACTAAGGTCTTCACAGGAGTTTCCAATTTAAATAAATATTCCTTTCTAGCCAAATGAAAACAGGAACCAAATTGTTTCTGATAAAATCCCTTACTATCCAAACCCTTATCTCTTAATATCTCAACTCAGAAATCTTGTAGATTATAATGTAAACCTTGTATATTATTATGGAAAATACTTTTTCAACTCAAGTATAACTCAACTGGACCCTGTTTCTACTGTCTATGCTCAGTCCAGGGTCCAGGAGCAGTGGGTTACAACAGCAGGAAGTTACAACAACAATTAAGCCACCAGCAGAATATAAGACATCATTCCTACCTCCAGTCTAAGTATCTAATTTTAACACTGTTCTTACACATGAGCAATTGAAAGGTCTTAAGCTAAACTACTGGGTAGAGCGGATGAACCAGACCCAGTGTAGAAAGCCCAAATTACTTTGTATGATGGACAAGGCCCTCAAGATCTATATCTGCATTGGTTTTATTTTTCATCATTTCCAAACATGACTTCCAGCCACATAAAACTTGTTATTTCATACTGCAGGAACATAACCACTCCATATATGCACACATACAAGCCCAAAATATAAGTTCCTGTATCCAAGTTCACTTCTTTTTTTTTTTGAGACAGGGTTTCTCTGTGTATCCTTTTCTATTCTGGACTCACTTTGTAGACCAGGCTGGCCTTGAACTTGCAGAGATCCACCTGCCTCTGCCTCCTGAGTGTGGGGATTAAAGGCGTGTGCCACCATGTCCAGCCCAAGTTCACTCTTAGCCCAGCACATTCTACATGTCTGATGTGGTAGTTACTGAACCCCCAACTTCTAGTTCCCTCCTCTGTAAAATAAAAATAATTGTAAAAGGATTACTTAACACAGCTGCAGTACTCTGTGTGTGGCACACAGTGAACACTCAAGCTGGTGGGTGTTAGTGGTTACTCCATGACAGCAGTCATCCCCCATAGTAGCACCTCTTAGGGTTCTCCTAAGACACAAAGTGAAGAAGCAAAGCCTCTCAGCCTTAGAGTCTAAGGTTACATTTCCCAGGGGTGCTCCAAAGCACTAGTGTCCTGAAAGAAGCTGACACGGGATTGTCCAAGAAGAGAAACTGCATATCTTATCTCCCTGAGAGAGTCACAGCTATTAACGTGTTAACATATTACTGCCCCTAGAAGCACTGCAGATGTGACTTCTATGTCACATGTGCACCAGTAGGTGGCAGAGAGGAGAGAAGCTATGTCTACATTTAGTGTTCTGACCTATAAATATCTGAATGAATAGTAGACTAACATTCCTGGAAAAAAAAATCAAGTCGGAGACCAACACCAGTTCAGCACCAAGGGGCCTGGACAGGGAGCTAGACTGTGATGACCACCATTCTATCACCAGGGAAGCACCAGATGGGCTCCCAGGACAGGAAGCAAGCCAGAGACTAGAAAACCCTGCCTGGCCCTGGATGTGGAGGTTGTGCCTAAGTCAGCCCCAAGGGAGTGAGCGTGGGAAAGCCAGCCCTGCCTTTCTGCTTTCTGGTGGTGTTGGTGAGAGAGAGATCCCCTCCACTCTCTGATACCCTCGACACAGGTAGCAAGTGGGAGAGTTGGCCCAGAGAGTGTCTTGAGAGCAGGATGACCTCGAGGCAGGCAGAATGGGCTCACTGATGTCCACTGTTAGCTGTGTAACTGCATTTCTCTCATGTTTCTGGTTTTAGAAAACAGTTGCCATAAGGTGTGGCCCCTGCAAGTGGGTCTTACAGCAACACAGTGATGGGGTTCACTTTCTTTGCTCAGTTTATACCAGCCAACTGGCACTATTTTATAACTAATTATACAATTAAAATTTTAACTTCTATGTTATTGTTTAACCTAGGAATTGTTTCATAGGAATAGGAAGTCTGTCATTTAAGACAAACAAACCACATTTCAGTAAAATATTTTCAAAGAAAGAGAATTTTTTAAAAACCCACCTCTTGAATTATTTAAAATTTGTAAATAATCATACTGAAAAGCAACAATGGAATATACTGACTATGACAAGCAGTACTGAGATTACAGGTGTGGCCTACCATGCCTAGGCTCTACAGGCATCATCTCAATCTTTGCAATATGCTATGAAGTAAATGCCAGCACTATTCCTATTTACATACAAAAACATAGAGACTCAGAATTACATTCTGTAATAATTAGCAGAACTAAGATATGAGTCTACTTCTTAAATTCTCTAACTTACCCTTGTGGGCAGGTACAGCCTTACTGTTATCTATGGTTTCCAAGCCTTACAACTCTGATTTGCTAGTTCTTAGTACCAGTCCAAAAATGGGTCTAGACCTTCCCCAAACTGATAAAAGAATCTTGACTTCCCCAAAGAGAGAGAGAGAGAGAGAGAGAGAGAGAGAGAGAGAGTGTGTGTACTCGAGCATACAAGCGCATGTGTGTGTTTCTGTGTGTCTCAGAAGCTTTGATGAGAAAGAAGAAAGACAAGGGGATCCTTACTAAACATAACTGTTGCTAAAATGTCTTCCCTAGGGTAAATATAAGCAATGTCTATTAGGCTCACTTACAGAGCAATGGGTGAGGGGTTATGGGCAAGAACACAGGTAAACCAAAAGCAGTCACACTGGAAGGTTTGTATGATAGTTGACTCCTAACTGTATCCCTTTTCCTAGTCCTTCTCCAACTCTAGCCCTTCCCAGAGACCCAAAAGCCACAAGCAATTAAGGTAGAATTGCATACAAATGATTGCAAGGGATAGAGGATATTCAGATGACAGTCTCAATGGCCCTGTCACTTCTATGAGGGAATGTCAACCATCAAGAAGCCCAGCTAAGATCTTTGGCAATTTGGCCCACTAAACTTCTGAAGATAGTGTTGCTTAGAGGATAGTCATGTACAACTCACATGGAACCCATAAAAAGTTCACAAATCAACTAGCTAAAATACCAATACACCATGGTTTGTTCATGATCAATTTACAAGCTGACAGTGAAGACAAAGTTTTGTCTTGCTTCCAGAAAATATCTTTCAGAGGGACACACTTCTGTATCCTCCAAGAACAACATTCAGAGGGAAACAATTTGGAAATAAACATAATATTAAATCAGTCTGCCTGGCTGCTCTGTCAGATTTTAGTACAGGGATCCTAAATCACTTTAACGTCAATATGCCTCAAAAGGATGACTCCAGAAAACTCCATGGCAGGGAACAAAAATAAATGACAGAAACCATTGTTCAACTTCAAAACAAAAATGTCAAACCAACAATACATGGTAAAATGCCTTATAAAACCAGAGGAGCCAGGCAAGGTGGTGAATGCCTTTAATCCCAGCAACTAGGCAGAGGCAGGCGGATCTCTAAGTTTCAGGCTAGCTAGGTCTGTGTAGCGAGTTCAAGGCCAACCAAAGCTATATAGTGAGATTTTATTGCTAAATAAAACATACTTTTGTTGGGATATTTTCAACTAATATCTAGTAGAAGTACTAACAGCAAGACTTTAAAATACTTAACATATTTCAATGAAATCAGTTCATTTAGTGCTCAGTATGGCTTGAAATGTCCCAAACTTCCAGAAAATATTACATTAGCCAGAGTACATTTTTCCTGCTCTTTATCTGTGACAAAATCCACTCTGCTGACATCCTCCTTCATTGACAGTGTTTTCCACTCCAGACTTTCCATTCACTGCTGCTTTAGTGAGTTCAGCTTCATTTCATCAATTAACAGATGAGACCCTGCAAATCTACCCTGAACCTTTAGAAACTGTCTGTGGCCTCCTCAGCAACTGAGTCTCAAAATATCTAACCTGCTTCTGATAGCTGAGTAGTATTCCATTGTGTAGATGTACCACAGTTTTTTAATCCATTCCTCGGTTGAGGGACATCTAGGTTGTTTCCAGTTTCTAGCTATTACAAATAAGGCTGCTATGAACATAGATGAGGAAACTTCCTTGCGATTCCCTGTGGAGTCATTTGGATGTATACCCAGAAGTGGTATGGCTGGGTCTCGAGGCAGAGCTATTCCAAGTTTTCTAAGATATTACCAGACTGACCTCCATAGTGGTTGCACAAGCCTGCACTACCACCAGCAATGGAAGAGGGTTCCCCTTTCTCCACACCTTCGCCAGCATGTGCTGTCATTTGAGCTTTTGATCTTAGCCATTCTGACAGGTGTGAGATGGAATCTTAGAGTCGTCTTGAGTTGCATTTCTCTGATGATTAAGGATGCTAAGCATTTCTTCAACTGTCTCTCAGCCATTAGGGATTCCTCCTTTGTAAATTATCTGTTTAGCTCTGTTCCCCATTTTTTTTGATTGGATTATTTGGTTTCTTGGCATTTAATTTCTTGAGATCTTTGTAAATTTTGGATATTAGCCCTCTGTCAGATGTGTGGTTGGTGAAGATTCTTTAATTTGAAGCCAAATGGATGGAAGTAGAGAAGCTCATCCTGAGTGAGCTAACCCAGACTCAGAAGGATACACATGGCATCTATTCACTTATAATTGGATTTTAGCCATATATTACAGGATAACTATACTACAACCAATGCACCAAAGGGAACAGGAACATAGACTTTGTTTCCTGTCAGTAAGACACTTTGCCCTAGTAGTGCTGCCTTGTATGCCCCCAGTGTATGAGGATTCTCTTGGCCCTCATATGACTTCTGAACTGGGGTGGGGGACTGTTATGTAAGGACACTCCACTCCAGAGGAGTGGGATGGAAGGGATAGGAGGTAGAGGGTGGGAGGGCGGGACTAGGAGGGGTGGACGAGGACACTGTGATGGAGATATAGCCTGAAGTAATAAGTAAATATTTAAAGAAAACATCTAAGCTGTCCCTTTTCTTTCATGGATCCTCTGCAGACAAGATATACACCAAAGAACAGCACACCCAGCTCATTTGTGTGTACTTTGTTCCAAAGGACTGCCAGATACAGACAAAAAAGCAGATTATCTGACCTAGTCAGATTTGCTGTCTACAGACAAAGCCTGGAACAGCAGCTCCTTACCCTTTTTCCCTGTAGAAAGCCACACTGAACACTCTCACTGTTTTAAAAGTTATCATGGACTTGTCTTGTCAATACTACCAACTTTGAGTTCCTACATTTTATGCGGTTTATCATCTGGGAATGTAGACAATGTAAGATGGCAGTAACTGAGATGTATTTCCCTGACAACAGAAGAACTTCAGAAAGTTCTAGCTGTAAACTAATCCCTGTTGCTCTAGAGTATTTAACACATTCAGAGGCTTCTGTATGGAGAGAAATGGAGATGGAGAGAATGACAGACACACTGCAATGCTGCTTTTTTGTTACTGTTCCACCATCCAATCAAAAGAATGCATGTATAGAAATACAAATATATTACTTTGGACAGAGAAGACATTTGGTATAGCTTCAAAGACATGTATCATCTATATGCCACTGTATTCTCATTTAGCCAAGAAAAAGCTCTTCCCTGAGGCACCTCTCTCACAACTCCAATCAAAAGTACTATTTTCTGTTTAAAAAACAAAGCAAAACCACTGTGAAGGATCACTGCATTATGGTCGGAGGAAAATATGCCAAGTAAAATAAAATGCATAGGAATTCTACTAAACAATTCCAATTAATTCTCTTTCTTGGCTTATTTGTAAAATTGTTTTCTAAAAACAAAATGTACATAATTAACAAAAGTGGCACTTCACTACAGCTCAGTAATACTCCATTTTTAATTAAATTTCTATTTTAGAGACAGGATCACTGTGTAAGCACAGCAGTTCTAGAATTCACCATGTGAACCATACTGGCTTAAAATTTGTGGCAATCCTCCTGCCTCTGCATCCCAACTTCCTGGGATTAAAGGAGTAAACAACCATGTCTAGCGTCTCAATTTTTCTAAGTCTCAAATTCTAAAAATCAAACCATATCCCTTTAAGCAAACTGCTTTAAGGCTAATTCTCTGTAAGGAGGAGAGCTTTCACGCCACACTTTCATTCAGACAAGTCACCAGGAAGTAACGGAGTTGCTGACCATGGGAGGTAGAGTTAAAGAGAACCACCTACCCCATCTGCTGAATGAATTCTGTGGTTACGCACAGAAATAGTATTTATACAAAAATTTTACTTTCTGGAAAACATTTTTTCAAAATATCATGTAAATTTAACATTAATTTTAAAATTGTTTTAATATAATTCATCGTTTCATGACTTTTAAGATACTTCTCTAACTTGAAGATTTCACTCTGTGACATAAACAGAATTCCCTATTTGCTGATCATTCAATGAGCATGTACTGTGCTGTGGATACAATACTAAGCAAAAGGGCCAGTGGATCAAGACAGAGGTCCTTTTTGGAGTTGACAATTTAGTGAGTCAATTTTTAGCCAAATAATTATGTGATCAAAACTTAATTGTGGCTGGTAGCTAAAAACCTGTGGTAACCAACTATACCTGGTAACCAGGAGAAGGTTTAAAATTACAATGAATGTAGGAGACACCTACATAAATGGCAGAGAAAGAGACTCCAAGGCAGAGAAGAAAACATTTTCTTATGGTCCAGAGGCCACAGGGCTACAGATTCAAAGCAAATGGGATAAAGACTAATCATCTAAGAAGGGAGGAAGAGGTAAAGAAAGAGAGGGTGAGAGGGAGGGAGGAAGGAAGCAGAGCATAGAAGAGAAAGGACAGGGAGAGGAGGGAAGGGAAGATGGGAGAGGAAGAGAGAAAGTGGCTTAGCTAAAGTCAGAGAGGCTTACAGAAGTCAGCCACCGTTAGACTTAGTTAAGAATTCTATAATTTACCCTAAGATTACTGACACATATTAAACTAAAAAGTAAAACAATCTTGAAATAAGATACATTTAACTTTGGCTCCAACTGTGAATAATGGGCTAGAATGTGACAAGACAGAGGATGTGAGACAAGTTAGAGGCTCCTAGAGTATTCTGGAAGATTGATGGTGTTGGTGTGACTGAGGAAACAGAACATGAAGACTTCTTACAGACAGGAGAAGAAAGACCTGGTGCCTGAGAGGTAGCATATGTCCCCGCAAAATCTCTGACAGCTCATAGTGCCCACCACATCTAAATAAACTCAGCTTAAAGAACTTGTATAATTTAATATCAATTCATTTCAGTTCCAATTTCTTCCTCTTTACAAAAAAAAAACAAACCACTTCAGTCTCTTCAGTAATCCTCTAAATCTATTTTCATTGTTGCTTGTTGTTTTTAAACATTGTTATGAAACCCAAGCTGACTTGACCTCACAATCCTTCTGTTTTAGCCTATAGAATGCTAGAATTATAGGTGTGTGCTACCACACCCACTTTATGTGGTGTTGGAGACTAAATCCAGAGCTTTGTAGACACTAGACAAGCAATGTACTAACTGAGCTTCTATCTCCAGTTCCCAGCTTTAAAACAAATTAATGCATTATTTGCAGAAGGGGAGTATGTTGTGGCACATATATGGAGGTGAGAGAACAACTCTGTGGGGTTAAGTTCTACCTTTTTGTGGGTTCTGAAGATTGAATTCAGGTCACCTTTTCTGTGTGTGTGTAGCAGAGGCCTTTCCCCACTGAGCTATCATGTTACACTTCTCTACTGAATTTGAAGGAAGCTCCACACTGAACTATTATTCCGTTTTCAAGGTTCAACTAAAATTCCATTGCTGAAACTGAATCTTCCCCCGTTCCTGCTGACTACACAGTGAATCATCTCTTATCATTATACCACACAGCACATGATCATGTGCTTTCCTTTGTTTCATTCTGTTAAGTCATGGTGCCCAAATTAACCAGGAGACTTTTGCTCTCCCAGTGGCCCCTTCCCTGGAGCCTAATCCACAGCACAACCACTAATGTCCCCATCAAATTCTGAAGGCCCACATCAAAAAGCCAAATATGCCTAAACCTGGCATGTCTCTGGAGCACAATGATTCAAGTAGAGCAAGAGAAGAGTGATGTCACTGCTGTCTGCCAGGGTGCTTTTGTTTGGCTTGTGACAATATCAGAATGAGGAAACAAGTAACCACTTTAGTTGGCTCTGTAGCCTATTTTATGAAAAGACATAGTCTCAGGCATTATGTCTTAGTCACTGGTAGTGAGGAAATGGCAAACACACTGGCAGGTAACAACTGCAGGAAAGGCAATCTAAACAGTTTCATGAAAACTAAGACTCAGAGAACACTAGGCAAATACATGGCAACAAGTAGGCAAAAGTGATTCTTTGTTTTTCTAGTTTTATTACTGGCAAGTAAAACGCATATGTTTATAAGTGATCATTTGATATAAATTTTGAAATGTTATCATATTTTATATGGATATAATAATAACACATTCTATTCTCTTAACAGATTTCAAGTATATAATACATTACTAATTATACTCACCATGTTGTAACCTCTAGAAACCTATTCAACTAATAACTCAAATGGTCTGTCTATATCCTTTAATCAACATCAGCCTCATCACTCCTACCTCCCTTTCAACTGTTTCCGTTTTGATTTGTTTATTTGTTTTATTTACTTTGGTTTTTTGAAACAGAGTCTTATGTAGCCCAGGATGGATTGCCCTGAACTCTCGATGGTTCTGCTTCCACTTCCCAAGTGGTATAATTACAAGCATACCCCACCACATGTGGATTCAGTTCTCTATTTAATGACTTTTTAGACTCAATATATAAGTGAGTCTGATGTCGCATTTATCCTTCTATATCTGGCTGATCTCACCCAAGAGAAAGCTTTCCTGGTTCATGCTGTAGAAAACAGCATGAATTTTTTTCCCCCAGGCCCGAGATTGACCCTGGAACCTCATCTTTGTTAGACAAATGTTCTACCACTGAGCTGTAACCCTCAGTCCTTTGCTTTTTAAGGGTAAATAATTCCATTAGATACATAAATGTGAACAGTTATTTTCAGTGATTCTCAGTTACTTCCAGTTTGGAGGTTTTGTTGTTTTGTCTTGTCTTTTTTTGTTTTGTTTTGACAAATACCAACCAATTCAGAATAACTGGAATGCCTTTACTGAAATATATTTGTTTTAATCTCTTACTAAATGCTACAAGTTTTGGTATGGAATGACTGAAAATGTTCTTTCATTTTCAAAGGAGAAGCATCGAACTAGGTAATAGAATTGAAAGTAACAACACAGAGTAGCCCCTCAAAATGGGCAAAGAGACACCTTGATGGTGGTGTTGTTCTTATATCAGCCAAGGGCAGACAGAGCAGACAGCAGTCCTTTGTTCATCCTAGCTTGGCACCTGGCTTGGTGGCCAAAGTTGTTTTATGCCTAAGACTCATAAAATTCAAATCAAATCCAGGCAGTGCGTCACAGAAGGAGGAAGACAGACAGATCTGTGGACCACCATGCCACCCATAGACCTGCCCTCTAGTGCACGGCACAAGTGAGGCATAGAAACCTGCTTGCCAACAACCCACACAGTGTGGATGGAGGATGTCACCCAGAGGCCCACAAACCACCTGCAGCTAGAGCCACCACAATGTGTAAGTATGTGGTAGTCAGATGAGAGAGAAAGAGAAGTAAAGCAGCTTGAGCTTTATGAAGAGAGATGGAACTGGAGACTAGAGGGTGGAGAAGAGTAGCCTATTTTGAGTGGTCAGCCCTGCCATCTGGGGCCATGGCGAGGTCCCAGCCCGAGCTGCCACTGAGGGCCATGTTTGAGTCCAAGTCCGTGGCTACGAAGCAGCAGGTGTCAATGTCCATGGTTCATATTACCACTAGAATATCCTTGGTATTGGCAGCTACCAGGGACCACCTGGATGTCCAGGGGTTGTGCAGAACTGACTCCACCCCCTCACTGGATGTGGCACTCTGGAGAGCTGCCCCCATTTTATGCTTCTCCTGGGCAGCAGAGTAGTGATGGTCTTGGTCGAAGGGGCACAGGTGAGCCTGCCCTGAGGATGAGAGGGATGGCAGCATTGGGTGGCCTAACCAGAGCAGTGCTAGAGAGCTCGCCCTGGTGGTGCAGATAAGGGACAGCTGGTGGGCTGACCAACTCTGCTACCACCCAGACCCAGATCCAGGGCTCTGAGATGGCCCATTCCAAAAATCTATATCATATGCAAATGGTTGCAACACATGAAAGGGCCAGTCCTGCTGTTCCAAAGCTGCAGGATCTCCATGACACAGGACAATGACAGAATAACCAGGAGGAATCCTGATGAAGATCCAATATTGACGGTGTCACAGAAGCCAGAGACCTTGAACCAGACCAACGATTCATTGTAATGAACATTTCCAAGTGAAGATGTGTGGACAGAGGGATATACTGTGGGATATACTGTGACATACTTCAGCTTCCACGATGAGATATTTTCTCTGTGGTATTTGTTGTTGGTGGTGGTGGTGGTTGGTTGTGTGTGTGTGTGTGTGTGTGTTTTTAATTGGGGGTGGAAGGTTATAAGGGCAAAGGGCAGATATGAGGAGATGGGGAGATAAGCAGGATTGGGGTGCATGATGTGAACCTCACAAAGAATCAAAAAATAGTTAAAAAGAAAACAGCACAAGCCAGGCGGTGGTGGCGCACGCCTTTAATCCCAGCACTTGGGAGGCAGAGGCAGGCGGATCTTTGTGAGTTCGAGGCCAACCTGGTCTACAAAGCGAGTCCAGGACAGCCAGAGATATTCAGAGAAACCCTGTCTCGAAAAACCAAAAAAAAAAAAAAAAAAAGAAAACAGCACAGACAGCAAATCTGTAACCAGAAAAACTGCGTTCTACTGTGCTTTCCAAGGAAAGCACAATAATTATTTCTGTTAAAAAGAAATGTAGTATTTATTAACAGAGCTATTAAATAACTCTAGACCCGTTTAAAATACATAAAGATTCGATATACATTTGTGCACTTCAATATACACTAGGCAAAACTTTCTAAAAAATATATATTTGTCCTTTAATCCCAGCAAACAGTAATTTAAGATATTAGCTATGTTCAGAGACTTAATGTTTATAAAAGTTCTTAGCAATGTACCTAAGACTATCTCACAAAATACTTAGTAATGGTATTTTTTATAATTACTTAAATCTATTTAGCATAGGATGAAGCAGTTATACTTTTATTGGATGAGCCCCTCTGGCTAAAATAATTTAATGCTTTGAAATTTTTATGCATTGTTTTGTTCCATAAAGTGTGAAGATCATGACTTTAAAATCCATAAGAGGCTGAGAAAGAGTTACCAAAAAAGTCTTTAAGAGCCGGGGGGTCATGGCACAGACCTTTAATCTTAGCACTCAGGAGGCAGAGGCAGGTAGATCTCTGAGTTCAAGCAGTCTGTTCTACAGAGTGAGTTCCAGGAACCCTGTCTCAAAACAAAACAAAACTGTCTCTAAGAAAAGCATCCTGGGCTGGAGAGATGGCTCAGTGGTTAAGAACACTAGCTGGATCAGACACCAAAGAAGACAAGTAGCCCAGACATCCAGCCTTGCAGACTTCCTCAATAGCTGTTTCCTCAAAAGTCTACAACCACAACAACTCAAAATCGCTAAGATCGTTCAGTTCCACAGACTGTTCCAGCCAGAACTTCAGTAAAGCCCTGAAGATCAGCTTCTGTCTATAAACTTTGTAGGACATTTAAAAAGCTGAGCACAAAAGGACTGAACATCAAATGATTCTATTAACATCTTTAACCATTTTTCCATTCTTATTTGGGCCCCAAACAGGTTTACTACGTCCCAAATCAGAAGGAAGTCATTTTAAGAGAGCGACATCCTATCCCCAGAAGGTGGGGTGGGTGTTTTTCCCCCCTTTGGTCATTTGATGGTTATAGATTATCTTGTTATTTAGAGGGAGAGATTACAAGCTCTTAAATGGTCTTGTTAAATAAGTTTTGGAGGTCAGACCCAGGGACTTCTCTCTTTTTCTTTTCTGTATCCTTCTTTCTCTCCTATGTAGGGGTGAACAGACTTGAGAAAAAATGGGACATAGACATAATATAGGAATGATCAAGAAAAAAGGACAGATTATTGAATATGCCCTTATACCTTTGTATATTGATACAAAATTAAGATTATATTTGGCTAAATTGATATTGATCTTTGTATATTGTTGCAAAATTAAGATTGTATTGGGCTACATTTCTATTGATCTTTGTATATTGATACAAAATTAAGATTATATTTGGTCACATTGGTATTGATCTTTATATATTGATACAAAAGTAAGGTTAACTCTTTTTAAGGTATTGTACCTAGGTAATGCTTAAAAATGAAATGTGAAGTTTTGGCCTTTTGCTACCAACTGTCATAAAATGTTTAGGATAATTAAGAAATGCAAACTAATAGTCATTGAAGCATGTCATTTTGTTAGGTACTAGGACAGTCTATCACAGTTATTTTCTAAGCTAATCAGAATTCAAGTTGCTAAGAGACAAGCAACATTTGCTTATCCAAATATAAGAGATAGATAGGTGGTCTTCAAAAACCTCAAGAGATCTGCAGAATTGGCATTAAAAGACGTTTTTTTAACTTAAGATTTTTTTGATATCGAGATATGTCAGCTCCTGACAGCACCCCCTATTCTATTCCAAGTAGAAGATGAGCATGGAAGAATCTCCAATTGGAGATGGTTGAATCAGTGGCAAGCCTATCTCTTGGCAAGAAAAATCCCTTGCTTCAACTATAGACAGAATGCTGTCCAAACAGGACAAAACTTAGAAGCAGGTAAGTCGACAGCCTAGCTCTGCCAAGACAGGGTAGGCAAGTCCTCCATAATTCCTGCTTTACAATCAATACCTGTCAGAGAAATGGGGCCAAACAACTGAAGATTGATGCTGTAATGTATGGAGAGAAAATGGAAACTGTCCAGGCAGCCACTGGTATGTCATTTCTTAGTTTTGGAAGCTGCTGACCCTGCACTTCCTGTATAACCAGGTATATTTATCCCTCTCAGGTCTCTGAGGTGGTTGAAGACTAGATAGCTAGAGTCTCATAGTTAAATTTTGAGTTGTTTAGGAATTAAGAGGGTGTTCTGGATCTAAGAAGATGTTTTTAATATTGTGATGCAAGTTAGGATGAAAGCTGAGTTGGATATAGATCTTTAAACTCATGGAGATGATTAGATAGTAGAATGTTAAAGTCAGGTGCCAAATATGTATGGACTGGACATTGGAAATGTATGCTAAGCCCTATAACTCTCATAATTGTGGCCTAATTATTTCTGTTGTTTTGTATTGTATTTACTGTTATAAGAGAAAGAGCCATTTGTTGGACTGAAAGGGGGAGCTGTTGGGGGGGGAAGATACACCTTAAACTTAAAAAAAAAAGGAAGGAGATGAGGGGGTTGAGGGGGAAGAGTGTGGAAGGGTGGGACTGGAGGGGGATAGGCAAGGGATTTCAGTTGAGATGTAATTTGAAAAAATAAAAAAATATATAACTTTATTAATTAAAAAAAGAAGAAGAGCACTGGCTGTAGGCAGGCAGTGGTGGCACACACCTTTAATCCCAGCACTCGGGAGACAGAGCTCAAGGCCAGCCTGGTCTACAAGGGAGTCCAGGACAGCAAGGGGTATTACACAGAGAAACCCTGTCTCAAAAAAAAAAAAAAACCGAAACAAACAAACAAACAAAAAAAAAAAAACCTAGCTGCTCTTCCAGAGGATCCGGTTCAATTCCCAGTACCTACAGAGTAGATGTGGTGGTTTGAATAAAAATGGCTTCCAGAGGCACATAGGGAGTGGCATTTTTAGGAGGTGTGGCCTTGCTGGAGTAGGTTTGTCTTAGTTGGAAGAGGTATGTCATCAGGGAGTAGGCTTTGAGGTCTCAGAAACTCAAGCCTGGCCAGTGTGTCACTGTCACTTCCTGCTGACTGAAGATCCAGAAGTAGAACTCTCAGCTAGCTCTCCAGCATCCTGCCTACCTTCGTGCCACCACGCTTCTCACCATGACAATAATGAACTAAACCTTGATAAGCATTCTCCGCAGGCAAAATGAGTCAATTCAAGCCAGATTAAAGTATATGAAGGTAGGGAGGTTGAGGGGGGAAGAGGGTGGAAGGGTGGGACAGGAGGGGGGAATAGGGAGGGGATTGTGATTGAGACATAACTTGAAGAAATAAAAAATAAATTGTTTAAAAAAAAGTAATTGAAGGTTTATTGGTGGCAGGACTCATGTTCACTAGTGTTCACTAGTCCCAAGGAACAAAGCCAGGGAAGTCGCCATGGGGAGGGAGATTGAAGGGAGGGGCAAGAGAGAGAGAAAGAACATGCACACACAGGAAGAGAGAGATGCAGAGAGAGAGAGAGAGACCAAAATGTCTGGATTATATAGGGAAGAGCTTCTGAGGGAGGGGAAGCACAGCCTCTGGGCTGGAAAGTTCAGAGTAGAGGGCAGGGTATGTCAGCCATGCCCTGAAACAGGTAGGGACAGAGGAATGCTGGGAAAACCTGGAGGCCAGGTCCACTGTGGTATGTTCAATATGCACCTTGACCACTTGTCCTGTGTCTGAAACCCAACAAACCTCTGAAACTGTAAGCCAGCTCCAATTAAATGTTTTCCTTTATAAGAGTTGCCATGGTCACAGTTCTCTTCACAACAACAGAAACTCTAAGACAGACCACAATTACAGGCTGTCTGTAATTCCAGTTCTAGGGGATCTGACCCTCATGCAGACATACATTCAGGCAAAACACCAATGCATATGAAATAAAATAAATTTTTAAAAAATTTTAAAAAGAAAGAAAAAGCATCTTAGATCAGATATGGTGATTCATGCCTATAATCCCAGCATTGGGGAGGTGGAGGCAGGAATATCTCTATGAGTCTGAGGCCAGCCTGGTCTATATATTCCAGGAACGCCAGGACTACATAGAAAGGCTATCTCAAAAAACAACAACAAACAAACAAACAAAAATAAAAGAAAAAGTACCTTTAATTTCCAATCTAAGCTTAAGAAAATTTTAGAAGGTTCGAGAAATATTTGTAGGTATGAGCCTTAGGCATATGGTGAGAACTTGGAAGAGTCATTGCACCACTATTTGTATGTGAAAGAGCTGAAGTCTGTGATTCATTTGTGAGGTTATCTGCTGTACAGTTGTCCTTCCTGTCACTCATCACAGGACAGAATGAGCTGGGGATATAGCTGAGTGGCATAGCACATGACTTGTTTTTGATTTCTATAATCACAGAAAACAAAAGGAAAGGAAGGACTATGAATGTGTGGGCCTATCCTCACCTTCCTTCTATTTTTCCCTCCAGAAGCAATGGGATGATGAAATTAAACCCAGGATCTTACATGTTACGCACATACGCTACCATTGCACCACACCCAAAGCTGTCCTTCTGCTTTTATAAGTGGGAAAAGAGCCAGGCATGGCGACACCCACCCATAACTTCAGTGCTCAGGAGGCTGAGAATCCCACGCTAGCACATGTTGGTAGGATATGATAAAGAGGCAGAAGGGGAAGCAGGAAGATCATGAGACAGGTGTGGGTGTATGTAAAGACCTTTTCTAACAACAACAACAACAACAAAAATGGGATAAGAAAACGTAACAGGATAATATTGTTTATCTGTATATTATCTTTTAACCCACTTGCTATCAAATTAATCCATTCCTGCATGTTTTCTGTGTTCGTATCAAATGAAGCCCTGAACTAAAGGGTTTTTTTTCCTCCTATATCTAGTTAAGTTCTGTGAAATAAATCTCGCACTCTTAGATAAGGAGAATGGCAAAAAGACCAAGACGATAAAATAATCAACAATAAAAGCCAAGAAGCAAATTTGTTTTTTTTTTTAAGTTTTCTTAAGGTTAACAAAACCAAAAGTTGATCGGAAGTCAATGTTAGCATCTGATTATTTTGTCTTCTAGTTCATAAAGAAGATAGTCTTCAAAAGACTACTAAAACAGATCACATGTGCTATCTGATTCAAACTGAAAATATTCTCAGAGTAAGTTCAACATCTATTTTTTGATAGCTAAGAAAGAAAAAAAATAACTCCAATTAAATGACTTTTCTAAAGACATCCAGCCATGAGCAGCAGAGAAAAAACATAGCCCCTGTTCTTCTCAGCTTCATGGGGTGTGTCAACAAAACGTCAAAAACCTAGGGAGCAGTGCTAGGTTTGGCACCAGTCCATCAGAAGATCTGGACTCCTCCAGAGCACCCATTTTTTTTCTTTTAGTTTCGTTTCTTTTCCTCCTCCTGTCTTGCTTTTCTTCCATCCAGTTCTTCCTTCTGTCAATATCTAAGGTTTATATGGAAGTATTAGCAAACACTGAAAGTGGCTCTTTGTATCCTTTGACAGTCCATCCCTCCATTCCTTACAAGCTTGAGTTTAGTTCTCTAGGGTACACAGCAGGAACAAACACTCTATCCAGTGCAGAGCAGAGCAGCTGCATCCCTCTTGCTCCTACCCTCAGTGACTTCTAAACCCGCCTTACCTGATACTCTTCCCATTAACTCAGCACTCTACCCATCTAGGAAACATTTCTTGTTTGAAATGGGATGAGGTGTTCTGACTCAGTGTGTCATAGGGTTGGCCCAAAGGTTATACTGAACCCTTACTCTTCCTTGTAGTCCAGTGAGTGCCTCTCCCAAAGCCACACATAATTGATAAGGACCTTCTCATGAAGCAAAGGAATGCCCTTCAGCAAGGGAAGAAACAGCATGTAAGACACCTATACTAGAAACTCACTGTGAACACACCTACAGAATGGCTGTCTGTTGACCAAGCTGTTGGGTTAGAGCTACAGAAAAATGTTTCGAAAAAGTAGGGTGGTATACCCTAACACACAAACTCTTTAAAGACGGGGACTAGGAGTGTGATTCAGTTAATTCTGTGCTTGGCTAGCATGAGTGATCCCTTGCATTTCGAGGGTTGAGGAAGTGAGAGCACAACAAACCTTGAATTCACTAGTAGCATTCTGACGTAAAGTCCATCACAGTGGCTACAAAAACCAGAAATAAGCACCAAATTCACCCTTTATGTAACTCAGACAGTTGTTGTATCTAACCCACTTATACAGTCCTTTAAAACATGCCTATCAGGATGGGTGAGAGCGCAGGGGTTGAAGAGTTCACTGCTAGAACATTTGCTTAGCATTACACACACACACACACACACACACACACACACACACACACACAATCAATAAAGACAGGACAAAATATAATAATCATAGTCACAGAATTATATAAACTACATTCTATAAAAAGTGGGCTTCACTTAAGGATACATAAAGATACCTGAGAGAATCACACCATAAATATAAGGTGTGGTTAGAGATGACCTGAGGGGGAGAAAGGAAAAAAAAAACCCAAAAAACTATCCTTGCTTCTAGAGAACTGAAGCAAAAATGTGTGAAAGAACCAGAGATACAGGAATTCTACCTAACCCCTGCACGAAGTATTTATACACCAATAACTGACTGATCTTAAAAATGACATGTTTATATTTCTAATAACTAATTGCCAATAACTAATCAAGCTCACTGTATCCTCCTTCCAATAAACACCAAAGGTGGAAAATGATAACACCTATTAGTATCTTCTTTTAAGTCACATTTTAAAAAATTCTCTTAGATATTACAGCTGGAATTTGCCTTGTAGCAGCTTTATGTTAAGGTCCTATGCATTGGTCAATTGTATTTCCCATTCTTGTGAGCCAGAGTCAGGGAGAGTCAGTCTGCAACAGGTAAGTTAAGAATGAATAGTTTGGATTCCATGAGATGCACCTGCCACACTTCTCGCTCTCTCAGGAAGTGCAGTCCTTTCCATATGCTTTACAAAATTATCCAGTTGCTTAGCATTTATATATTCATACTTTTTTCCAAGCATAAAAAAAATCACACACACACACAAATATACAAGTAGATAAGTTTTAAAACAGTCTATGTAATAATTACAAGAAACAGTCTGTACAATTTGCTTCTGGTCTGGCTCTGGCGAAAGGGTAAGAACTCCTAAGAGCTGGGATGAGGATCACTCAGCGTTCTTGCACAGAAAAAAATCATCAGACAGACGCAAGTGACTATGAGTTAGCCATGTGTGACATTTCCAGCTAATGAAACACAAAGAGGCATTTTAGCCAGGTCAGAACACATCAACCGAGCCAGGTGTAATGGTTTACGCCTACTAGGGAAACTGAGGCACAAGGACTGCTTCAAATTTGAGGCCAGCCTGGCTGCATAGTGAGACCCTGCCTCAAAGTCAAACAAACAAAAAACAAAGCAAACACCACTGACTGATTTAATGTGGAGGAAGAACAATATTCAAGATCAATGGAACTGTTATATCAATCAAAAGCTGTAATTCACTTCACACACCAGGTGTGATACTGTTTACATACAATGAAATAACAGATCAAGTCCTTTCCACTGGGTCCCAGACTCACCTGCAAGCAGGTGAACAGAGTTGAAGCTCTTCTCCAGTTTACCCAGAAGTACAGTGAGAAAGCAGTCTGACGACAGAGAAGCAACATCTTGGGAACTTTGATCATAAACTACCACCTTCTGATTGCAATCAATGTCAACCTAAAATGCAAATGGGAGCTTGTTAAGAAGAAAAGTGTGAGTCTGGTATGGCAGTGCACATCTGCTATCCCAGAACTTGGGAAGTGGAAGGAGAAGAATCAGGAGTTCAAGGCCATGTTCCCTAACACAAATTCAAAGCTAGTCTGAGCTACTTGTGACCCTGTCTCAAAAAGGGATTGGGAGGTGATGGATGGTTTGAGAAAAATAATCTATCAAGCGACTGACTCTGTAGGAGCTCACATTTTACTGGTTTTGAAACAGTTAATGGCTTCTTATTTTCAAGCAATAACTTGAATAAAAGTGAGATTCAGTCAATTTACTGGATAAAATTAGCATAGAGGTGGTTAAGTGCTTGTATGCTGCTTTTCAAAGGCAGAATTGATGCTACTTTATGATGTGCTGAAAACTCGATAATATAAAAGGGGAAAGTTCACAAATGATATAGCTTTGAAATAAAAACAAAACAATCCTTCACTTAAAGAAACATTTGTTAAAATAATTCCTACAGGAGACAGATATCTCAGCATGAAGACCTGAATTTAGTCCTCAGCACCCATACAAAAATGTTGAGCATAGTGTCGTGTGTGTGTGTGTGTGTGTGTGTGTGTGTGTGTGTGTGTGTGTGTGTGTGTGTGTACATGTGCATGCATGGGGGGGTACAGGGGGAGGGGATCCCTGGGATTCACTGGCCTGCCAGTCTAGCCTAATTGCTGAGTTTCAAACCAGGAGGAAACCTCAAAAGGAGGTAGATTACATTTCTGAGGATAATACCCAAGGTTTTCCTTTGGCTTGCACACACACACACACACACACACACACACACACACACACACACACAC
>CAJQZJ010035590.1:2491-16451 GCA_907164525.1 Lophiomys imhausi | reverse complement strand
CACACACACACACACACACACACACACACACACACACACACACACACACACACAGTGGTTCCTAGGTAGCAAGAAAGAAATTAGCTGTTTATTAGAAGATGCACTTATCAGGAGTTCAAGGCCATTCTTAGCTATATAGCAACTTTGAATAGCAACTTTAAGAAAAGCCTGAGCCATATGAGACCTTGTCTCAGAAAAAAAGGGGAGTGGAGGGAACAGCCTTCCCCAACACATATGCAATACTTCATTATCCCAGTAATAATTTTTTTCTGAACATAATGTCTTAACCAGTATTACCATATATTAATGTTACTTCCACTTCTACTAATTAGTTCTTACTATCAAAGAACTTGAAAAGAATGACTTTTGGAGATAATACAAAATGTTGTTTAAACTGACAAAACAATTTCATGGAAACATTAATGTATAAATAAAGAAACACAAGATGTGTCCAAATTACAAAAAGTTAACTATTCTGTATAGTTTAAAATAATTCTTTCTCCTTCCCTTGGAATTTTTTGAGACAGTCTCACTATGTAGCCCAGGCTTGCCTTGAACTTGTGGCAGTCCTCCCCCTCAGTTTCCCATGCTAGGATTGCAGACAGGCATAAGCCACAATGCCTGACTTAGTTTAAGATGTCTTTACTGTGACAATATGAGTGCTAATTTACTTTTAGGTATTGCCAAGATTACCAAACCTAAAAAGCAACCAAAATTTCTTCAAATCACTTTCTATACTTAAAAATGGGGCTTCAATTAAAATATTTCCTCAATTAGTATATGCACTTACTTTAAAAAGTCATGAAAGAATTTACCTTATGTTTTGCAGAATGTTGGATAAGTTCTGTAATTAAGACTTTGTCCTGTTGCAATCTTCGCTTCATCAATTTGGAGCAGTTGATATTAATGGCTTCCAAAATGTGGGATGTATTGTATTCCACAAATGGCCGGCTATCAATTAGCAGAACTTTTTCCGTTCCACTTTCTAGCAGAGCCACCAACCTCTCAGTAACAATTTGAGTTCCAATCATCTCATGGGCCATGACAACAGTGAGTCCCCTTTTCCCACCTCGTACTTTAATTTGCTGCCACGATGATGTAAGGGTGGTGTGTTCAAAGGCTCAGCCACCCCATTGTGCTAAAGATATATGAGGTCAGGCTGGTGGTGACTGGCAAAAGGAGAGTTAAACCCATTTCAGAAAGAGCCCTCCAACTGAATGTCTTTCTCTTTCCTGTTGATGTGCTCTTGCAAAGGACTCCTTCCACAAAGCAGCCCCTCACATTCGATTCATAGAGAGAGGACAGGAATGAGAATTCCACAACAGAAGATGCACTTTGGAGCAGCCAGGGCGTTACATCACCCTTCACCTTCTCCCCCGTACTCCAGCAGGGTTACGCTGGACTGACAACCTATATGAAGGGGGAAAGACAGAAGACAAAACATGGGGTCAGAAAAATAAGGAGTACTAGATTAGAGAGTGTTTGATTCATAATATTTACTTCATTAATCTAATTCCATACATAATGCACTGTTTCATTTGAACAAATGAAAAACATTAAGTAGACATGGCTTCGTTTAAA
This sequence comes from Lophiomys imhausi, assembly GCA_907164525.1. Lineage (NCBI taxonomy): Eukaryota > Metazoa > Chordata > Mammalia > Rodentia > Muridae > Lophiomys > Lophiomys imhausi. The sequence continues at coordinate 14,870 of CAJQZJ010035590.1, read as the reverse complement.
AAAAGGTTATACTATTCATTTTGAAGCTCAAAAAACAAAACAAAGCATTCATAATTATAATCACCTGAGATCCCAAATTAAACAATTTGTATAAAATTACAGGGGCTAGAAAAAGCAGCTCAAAGTATTAATATCCCAAATTATTTTCTTCTATTGTACTTACTTATTCCTTGAAAACAGTACACAGCAATAGCAAAGAATCAAGTTGTATTATTAAGAGGGAAAAAAAATTCTTTTCTGCTGGCTTAAGAATTCCTGTGATGAGCCGGGAGTGGTGGCTCATACCTTTAATCCCAACAGAGGCAGGTAGATCTCTGCGAGTTCAAGGCCAGCCTGGTCTACAAAGAGAATTCCAAGACAGCCAGAGCTGTTACACAGAGAAACTCTGTCTCCAAAACAAAAAACCAGGAATTCCTGTGATGAGAGGGCAGGTGCAAACAGCAGCCCCTGAGAAGGGGCAGGAAAACAAGGTCTACAAATTTCAGTCACTTTTTAAGGAAGAACAGGGACAAACAATGGCTGATGTGCTGGTCATCAGGACTACAGATGGCCTGTGATGTACCCAGCTTTACAGCAGGTGGTTTCATGGTCATGACCCTGGTCTGTCTCCTTCCCAAGCCCATCTCTCCACCTCAAGTTCCTTGACCTAGGTTTCCCCTTCAGTTTTTGTACCACATTCTCAAGAGAATCATTGACTTCTAACCTTAGAAAATTCATCCCTTAACCTGGACTTGTAGACAGCATTTGGAGTCCTTAAAGTACCTCCCTAATCTCATCAAACTCTTACAAGGAATCATTTCCTGATTAATAGTAATTGCAGTTTAGTGTCCATAATTTGGGCCTAATCCTAGTCTTCAACACTCTTAGATTTGTATCTATCCTGGTCCATTTTCCTTACATAAAATATTCTCTGTCTAAAAGACATTTGCTGTTGGCATGCAACTTCTAGTGGATAAACATTTGGTGGAAATGATTTGTACTAATTTCTTACTTATATTCATTCTACTTGTAGATAAGATGCTCAATTTAACTTTCATAGTAAGTAAAACCATTCTTGTTCGAAAGACAATTTATGATTAAAATAAGTGTTTGATTGGCTGATTTCAGAACAAGATGGTACGCTGTCAATCATCTTAGGGTCATTTTCTCTCATTTTAAACTTAAATTTCAAGCCTGGGGCATGGAGAAAAGGGATCAGGCTATAAAGAGAAATGGCCTGTAATTTACTGGTTATGTACCTTCTCCTACAAAATACAGATGCACAGTGACTCTATTTTTTCACAAATATTTGTTCTTAGGACAAAACTGTCTAATTTATCTAAAATTCATAAATGAAAGTGACCATGGATCAAACAGAGAGAGGAGGGAATGCACTCAAGATGGATGCATTGGTCAAGTTGGGCATGACAGTCCCTACCTTTAATGCTAGAACTCAAGAGGCTGAAAAAGAAGGAATTGTGAATTCTGTGTCAGCCTGGACTATGTAGTTAGACTTTCTGCCTCGGATGAGGGAGGCAGTACTGAAGAACAAACCTCACTCATATCTGGAACCAAAAAGACATCAGAGGGGCTAAAGATCTAGCTCAGCAATTAAGATCACTTAGTGTGGGGATTTCTGCTGATGAAGTGGAAGTTTGGAGTTGCAGGAAGGAACCTGAACTTGGTGCTAGAATGACAGACTCTCTTTGTTCAGTGGAACCCCTGCTTCCCTCTGATTTGAGGATCCTAGATCCCCTAAGACATGTCACACAGCCTAATCGTCCCTCCCCACCATGCCCCCACTCTACTTCCCCAGGCTAATCTGGTCTGTTGGTGCCTTAGCTTTCAGTCAATGGCATTAATGTAGGCCTTTAGCCTCCCTGAAGTTTTTCCCCACCACCCATAAATTAATTAGGCATTACATTTTCTTTCTTCTGATTGGACAGTGTCCAGTAAACCAAACACATTCACCTCCCAAACACCTTCCCACTATCTAGTTATATACTCCTGATTCCAGAAGTAAACTCTCTCTCTTTCCCTAGAGACATTCCCCAGAGATGAGTATCTGTTTATTTTGGGCATGGCGGGGGGCTCTTCTTTCCATGAAGGATCCACCATCACCATTTGCCTGGCAGGCTTGCACTGTCATCAAGCTCCTGCCTAGCCACTGCCACCTAGCTAGGTCTCCTACCATTGGCAGCCTGAGCTCCTCTCTGAGCACCAGCTCCTGCCTGGCTGCTGCTGGCTTGGGCAGGCTAGGCCTGTTCAGGTGTGCATGTTCTTGTTGAGAGGCGCTGAGTTTCTACTAACTCTCCTGCATCCCCCGGCTCTGGAAGCAGATCCCCCACCACCTGCGTGGCCACCTTTTTCTGCCTGGATTTGTGCAGCCCGGCCTGTACCTTCTGGCGGAGAAGCATGCGCTTCCAGCCCAATACCGGATCAGGCTGGGGATTCCCCACCAGAACTCACACGATAGCAGCTCTCACAGAGGACCAGGGTTCAGTTTCCAGCACCTACTTGGTGGCTTACAACCATCTTTAACTCCAATCCCAGAGGATCCAATGCCTTCTTCTGGCACCTTCTCAGGCACCAGGCACATTCATGGTACACAGACATGTGCAGACAAAACACTGATACACATAAAATAAATATTTCCTTTTCAAAAACACATCACTGAATAGGTAAAAACAGTAGTGATCCACTCTCCTATACAGTCCAGCTACCACCTTTCTCACAGAGCCTGCTATAGAGGCACCTGAGAAATCTAATTTTATGAAATCCTACATTAATGTATTGTATGTTCATGTCTTGTCTTCTAAGCACCAAGTTTCATTACACTCTGTTTATCTTCAATATACTTTTATGTCAATGAGGAAGATAAGAGTCATCTCTCATTTCAACTGAAGAAGCTACAGCAGAAGATTTATCTTTGCAATCACCAAACTTTTGCAAAGTACCCAGCATGTCCACAGAACTGAATAAAGTCCTGAGTGCTCAGTGACAAAGACCATGGCAATATAAGGTCCTGTACTAAGGGTGTCTGATTTGCACAGCAGAGCTTCTGCTCCTGGGTTACCCAGTTTTCTCTCAGCACCCACTCCACAATGGAACTGGACTGCGGAAGAATGATGCTGCTTGTCCTCGAGCGTGCCAAGATGGCACAGAAAGCAGAAATCTGAGAACAAGAGCAAGCTGATTCCAACAACAGCACTGAGTCTCTGAGTATGGTTGGCTCCTTTCAATGATAAAATCAGGAAGAGACAAAGCAGTGATCTGGGTCAGGAGATCAAGATACAAGAGGAAGGAGAAAATAGCAAACGTGCACAAGCGGAGTTAGAAAACTTTCATCTGCTTCCCTTCAGCAGACAGTTCTATCAAGTATGAAAAGGCCAGAGTTGGCTGTTGAAGATACAGCAAGACTCTTATGCTGACCAAGAAAGGATCTCTCTCTGCTCAGTCACTCTAATGTGGTATACAACTTAAGCAAAGGGATGAGAGTAAATTTGTACACATTCAGTATTGTGCTGGAGCCAGCTAGAGTCCTCTTCTCCCTTTATACCAAAAACTGATTTTCTGTAATCCTAACTGGATTATGTGGCAGAACCCTGCCAAGGTCTAGTGGAGAGTGAGGTACCAATGGCTTTTACCTCATTTCTTTATAAGCAGAAATTTTTAAAATACATTCTTTGTGAATTTCACATCATGAACCCCAATCTCACTCATCTCCCCATCCCTCTGTATCTGCCTTCTGCCCTTGCAACCTCCCCCACAAAAAAAAATTAGAATAAAAAAAAATCTTGTTGTGGAAGCTGTAGTGTGTCAGTGTGTCACGTAGTACATACCCTTTTGTCCACATATCTTTACTTGCAAATGTTCATTGCGATGAGTCATTGGTCTGGTTCGAGGCCCCTGGTTTCTATTACACTAACTATACTGGATCCTCACTGAGACTCCTCTTGGATATCCTGTTGTTGTCCTGGGTCATAGAGATTCTGTAACTTTAGTTCTGCAAGACCAGCCCTTTCATGCACCTCAGCAGATCATAGATGGGGTAGATGTTGGGGTGGGACAACTCAAAGCTCTGGATCTGAGCCTGAGAGCACCAGGGTGCTCAACACTGCCCTGGCTAGCTCACCCAATGCCACAGCCAGCAAGAGGCAAGTTAAGCTCTCCTGCTCTCATGTCCTTAGGGCCAGCTCACCCACACCTTCGTCACCAGGTGTGCAGGCCCCTGCTCTCCCAAGTGCTCCAGCTGGTAAAAGGAAGCTCTCCTGCTCTCATGACTTTGGAGCCAGCTCTTTTGAGTGTGGTGACCAGAGAAGGGTAGGGTCAGCTCAACACAGGCCTCAGGCAGCAGGCCAGACCACAGACATCTGCTTGGCCTTTGGTGGGTCACAGGCATCAACACAGACCCCAGATGCAGCAGGACCATGGACCCAGATATGGCCTTTGATGGTAGCCCAGGCCAGGAACTCACCATGGGTTCCCCATGTCTCTGTGTTCCTTATTGCCATAGACTCCAGTGCCACCTCTCTCCACAGTGTACAAGCCCCTCGGTTTTGCTTTCTCTTCTATCTTCCCACCATATACTTCATCTTTCCCATCTCTCCATCACACATTCGTCCATTGTCGTGGCACCCATGGCAGGTGCTTCAGTGTCTTCCTTCTGGTTCAGTGTGACTGGGGCAGGCACTTGGGTCTCTCATAAGTAGAAATTTTTAATTAAGTACCCATAGTCTGCTTCTACCCTGCAGGCTGGGGGCGTATCTCAGTGGAAAGAGTACCTGTTTATCATGCATGAAGCCCTGGGTTCAATCCCCTAGCACACCATAAGCCAGATGTAGTGCTGCACAACAGTAATTCTAGCACTTGGGAGGCAGAGGTGGCAGAATCAGGAGTTCAAGGTCATCCTTAATGGTATAGAGAACTTGAGGCTAACCTGGGCTACATTAACACCTTGCCTCAAAAATCCTCAAAAATAGCCGGGCGGTGGTGGCGCACGCCTTTAATCCCAGCACTTGGGAGGCAGAGGCAGGCGGATCTTTGTGAGTTCGAGGCCAGCCTGGTCTACAAAGCGAGTCCAGGACAGCCAGAGATATTCAGAGAAACCCTGTCTCGAAAAACCAAAAAAAAAAAAAAAATCCTCAAAAATAATAAGTAAAATACTTTAAAGTTTCTCAATTGCTGTTCATTATAAAGAATGCCAATATCCTGAGATCAGAGGCATATCTGTGATGGTTTTGTTTTCAAACTTTTTTGCATAAAGTAGGATTGATTTAAAGATGGCAAGTAAATAGTTAATTGCTTGCAAAAACATCCAACTAACTTTACCTTCAAAATTTCTCCCTGTCTGTGTGGCATATATCACATGTATGTGAATGTGGGCACAAGTATGCTACAATCAACATGTGGAGGTCAGAGAATACCTTCTGGGAGTTAGCTCTCTCCTATTATTCCATGGGGGCTCTGGAGATTGACACTCAGGTTTTTCAGGCTTGTTGTACAGCAAACACTTTTACTGAACCATCTCTTCAGTCCTTCCCAAAATTTCTACTCAAGTCCATGGAACAAACATTCTTAGATTGAATCACACAAGTCTAAAGAGCCTGAATTTTTAAAGCTTTTAACTTCCTTCTTTCCATTTTTAATAAACATTTAAATGGTTCAAAAATACCTAAAATTGTATGCTTACCATGTCTACATTGTGTATCAGTTATTTTTGATGAAGGTGTTCTACTTTGTTATACTTTGATGAAGGTGTTATACACAATTGTGTATGTTACACACTTTGATGAAAATGCCACAATACTGAAAAACATAAAAACTAATATACAAGTGCCAATTCTTCGCCCTTAAAGTAATTAAGAAGAAAGACATTTGGTTGACTTTCCTTAGTACCTGCAGCCATCAGTGTACCCAAATATATTTTCCTACCCCACTCCAGTACTAGGCATTTAACCCAAAGCCTCACACATACTAGGTAAGCATCTTCAACTCAGCTGTGTATCTTGCCCATTCTGCTTTTGTTGCTGGTATTTGTTTTGTTTGGTTTTTTTTACTTTTATTTTGAGAGGATCTTTTAAAGTTTTCTACACTAGCCTCAAACTTGCTCTGTAGCCCAAGCAGCCTTGACCTTGCCATCATCCTGCCTCAGCCCCACAATGACTAAGATGACAGCTCCGTATCACCAGATCCTGCCAGGATATTTTCCCCAGATTATTATTAAATGATTCTACTAAACATCTTCATAGATGTAGTATTTTTCTCTTAAATTTCCCAGTAACATGACCATAGCTCCGAGATCAGTCATAATGAGGATATGTCCAACTGCAAAAATAAAATGTTCCTTTTTTCCTTCTACTCATGGTTACTTTTTGCCAAGGACAATAGTTCTCTGCTACTGGGCACTGCTGCCCAGAACTCACCCACATGGCCTAAGTCAGACAGGGTAAGGAAGGAGGCTCCACAAACATTTCAAATGATGGTCTGAAAGTGAGAAGGCAGGGGCTCACGCTCTACATTCATACTTGCATTTTAAACATTTCCTTCACAACGAGAAATGCTTAAAGACGGGAGAGCATCCCTATGACTATGAGGTGGTTCAGAGTCCTACTCTTGAAGAAAAAGATTTAGCCTTGTTTGCAGGACTAGAGCTCAATTTCAAATTCTCAGCAAGTCATGGGAAGGATAGAATCAAGCAAGAAGTTTATTAAACTACAAGCTAGACTTAAATTTCCCCTCCAATAAAGATAAAACAAGCTACAAAATAAGACTTTTGGGGGAGCTCTAAATGGATGTTAATAACAGGAAACTGTACAAATCTACAGGGAGGATTACACTTGCTGCAAGGAAGGACTACACTAGGAAGCAAGCAAAAACACTTTAGTCCTTGACTGCTGTAGTTCTACAGGGATTAAAGCTATTGTCTAGGATTCGGTGGGTTAGAGAACTAGTAGAAGGCTAAGGGTGTGCTTAATAGCAGAGGGAGGCCTTAGATCAATCCCCTACACTGTCAGAAATTAAAAACAAAACAAGAAATTCAGAGATCAAAACAAAGGACCCTCACCAAAATAGCCATAAACTTAACCTGTTTTGTCCACATTTTCTTACTGCAAACCCGAAGACATAAATATTGGCAAGTGATAGTAACAGAATAGACTGCTTGAAGCAAATCTACCTAGACAACTAGTATTAGACATGAAGATAACAGCACGGGAAAGCCCAGCCTCATTGACAGATACCCCAAGGACAAAGACAGAGCAAACTGGATAGTCTGGAAGCAGTCTAATGAAAAAAAGGTTAAGATTTAATTTCTCAGAAAGTATCAATAGCCCTAGGAGCAAGCAATGAAATGCAGCATGATGGGCACATGCCTTTCAGTCCAGCACTTGGACTCAAAGTCCTCCCTGGCTGTAAAGGGAGTTTCAGACTATTCTGAGATATACATGAACTTGCCTTTTAAAAAAATTAGCAAATGATATCATTCACACATACAGACACAGAATCTTCCTATATTTTTAAAAAATTGATTTTTTAAAAAGTTGGGGGTGAGTGGGCAGATTAGAAGAAGATGAACTAAAGAGCCAGGTGTGGTGGCGCACGCCTTTAATCCCAGCACTTGGGAGGCAGAGACAGGCGGATCACTGTGAGTTCGAGGGCAGCCTGGTCTACAAAGCGAGTCCAGGACAGCCAGGGCTGTTACACAGAGAAACCCTGTCTCGAAAAACCAAAAAAAAAAAAAAAAAAGAAGAAGAAGAAAAAAATAAAAGAAGAAGAAGATGAACTATAGGCTGGAGAGATGGCTCAGAGGTTAGGAGCACTGGCTGCTCTTCCAGATATCATGAGTTCAATTCCCAGCACCCACATGGTGGCTCACAACCACCCACAATGTGATCTGATGCCCTCTTCTGGCTGCAGGTGTTCATACAGACAGCAGTCATATACATAAAAATAAATAAATAAATCTTTAAAAAACATTTTTTAAAAAAGATGAACTAATACAATATATGAACATTGATGTTAACCCTCAAGGGGTGAAAGCCCAGCTATTACTTCATTAAAAAAAAATACTTGTAGGGTCTAGAGAGCACTTTTTGCTCTTCCAAAGGACCAGGGTTCAAATCCCACCACCCTCATGGCAGTTCACAGCTGTCTGTAATTACTGGGCATGGTGGCACACGCCTTTAATCCCAGCACTTGGGAGGCAGGGGCAGGTAGATCTCTATAAGTTCAAGGCTAGACTGGTCTACAAAATGAGTCCAGGATAGCCAGGGATACAGAGAGAAATCCTGTCTTGGAAAACAAACAAACAAACAAACAAACAAAACAAAACAAAAAACCTGGTAAAGATTGAGCATGTGCCTTTCATGCTCAAAGGGTGTGTGTGTGTGTGTGTGTGTGTGTGTGTGTGTGTGGGTGTTTACTAGTGTGTGTGTGTGTGTGTGTGTGTGTGTGTGTGTGTTTACTGGTGATAGCTGCCCAGACTTGTGACTAGAAACCTTAATTTTAAAAAACATACCAGTTGGGGTATGCATTTTAATAAAAAAGAGTCCTTCCACTCCACATAGGAGGAGTGGGATGGGTGGGAGAGGGAGGAGAGGGTTCGAGGGTGGAACAGGGAGGGGTGGAGAGAGGGCACTATGATGGAGATGTAACTTGATGTAATAAATAAACTTTATAATAAAAAATAGTCCTATATCTAAGGGACTTATACTGATATTTTTATTAGTTTCTTTAGTACAGTAGTGTTCTTAAAATATATTTCAGGTATTAAAACTTTCCAAAGCAAACCTGTTTAAATAATCACAAATGTAATAAAGAATGAGTTTTCATTCCTCACCAAAAAGGTACAAATTCCTCTGGCAAAGTAAAGCAGTAGGCTTAGGTCACCATTGTCAGCTCCTAAGAAGACAAGCACAACAAGGCTTGAACACATTCCAGGCATGGCCTTCAAACACAGCCCACACCTGCTTCCAAGGCCCTGGGGCTAAAAATAACACTTGGGCCTCAAAAATGGGATGTCAGCCAGGCCTGGGGGTAACTGCTGGCCCCTTGCTCAGCTCCACTCAATGAAAGCAGGACATACAAAACCATTAAAACACACACACACACACACACACACACACACATTTCCCTCTCTGGGTTTCTGTGCCAAGCACACACGACTCAGGCTAGCTCAGTTTCTTTGCAGCTTCCAACCGAAACTAATCGTAAGAATTTAGAAAATAAAAAAATAAATATGAGATTTCATGATGAATTGTTTTTAAAGGAAAAAAAACTGGACAGGATTCAGGAAACCTTGTTCCTAATTTCCATTTCACCAAAATGCTCAGAGGCATTATATATTTTATATATATATATATATATATATATATATATATATTTTATATATATATATATATATAATATAAAATGCCACTGGACCCCCCACACCTGTGTTTGTATAATCTATAAAGTGAGGAACTGAGCGATCACTAACATCTAAGATGAGCTCACTAACAGCACAAAGACACAACTGTGGTATATCTTAGCATTTAGAAAGTGTCAGAGCAGGAAGGTTCCAGGGATGTTCTGGTCACCAAGCAGTCATAAAGAAGTGTCATAGTTTATATCCTCACATTAAAGGATAACTCTGGGGCAATGGGTCCACACAAGCAAGCAACTGTTCCAGATCATCGCTTTTATGGCTGGGGATTCCTAAGGCTTGATCTGAAACAACTATTTCCATTTTTCTGCCAGTCTTAGGATAAGAGAAAGCCATGTAGCCGAGAAAGATGGGTGACACCACTGTTCACCCACTCCAGGAGCCTAGGCTATACCAATCCTAATATCACTGCATCTGTCTACACATGCAAGTATGCATGCACTTGCAGTGGGTGCTGAGAATTTAATGGCATAAGAAAGCTATACCACCAGGGAGAGTACCATATTGTGACAGGGCCAGAGCAGAAGAATGACAGGGAAGCAGAAGAAGCAGAGAGCAGACACTGGCAAAGCCAGGGATGCACCTGACTTCTTGGTTTCTTTCTGCACACTGTCCTTTTCATTGCCCATCTTCTCCCCACGATGTTCTCTTCCTGTCATCTGACTCAGGTTTCCATGCTTCTCCTTTGTCCTAAGAAGCTGTCATCTCTTCAGCATTCTCCCTTCACAGTTAAAACCAAGCCTCTAGCATTTGAAAGTTAAACTCTTACCATTCATTTTCTGTGATGTTTCTTTTCTTTTGGGGGGGGTCTCCCAATGTCTTTGAAATGTTGCTATTATATCAAGTAAGCACAACTGGTTAGACCGTTTTTGACACAGTCACCAATGGGTTTGTTGTTCTATCAACACTTAAGATCTTTTTTAATGGTCAGGTGAATCTCTGAGTTCCAGGCCAGCCTGGTCTACAGAGTGAGTTCCGGGACAGTCTGGGATACACAGAGAAGCCCTGTCCCAAAAAAAAAAAAAAGCACGGAAAATAAAATCTTTATTAAAGTAAAACATTTTTAAATTATAATTTTATTTTAGAGGAAAGGCAAAAAAAAAATTCCAGCATGACATTTCATTTCATACATAGCTGGCTCTACAAAGTAAAGATTACTTATGATTCTTGGTGTGGGTGTGTGTGTGTGTGTGTGTGTGTGTGTGTGTGTGTCTGTGTTCAAGACAGGGTTTCTCTGTGTAACAGCCCTGGCTGTCTTGGAACTCGATGTGTAGACCAGGCTGGATTCAAACTCACAGAGATCTATCTGCCTCTGCCTCCTGAGTGCTGGGATTAAAGGCGTGGGCCACCACGAACTGCTCACTGTCTTATGCTTTTATCAGTCCTTAAATAATGTGAATCTAGATACAAAGGCCAGTCCTCAACCTAAACCTCAGGGGAAGAAACAGATTCTTGAGGCTTCCACAGTCGGAGATGGAGGAAAAAACAACATATGGATTACTTTACAGTCTAGGATTCACATTTGTAAAGAGTAACTGAGCATGTGTGGACAAAACAAGCTTCATCAGGGGGTGAGGGCACCTGTGGCCTGACAGCAGCCTGACCCTCTCTCCGCCTCTTAACCCACTGCTTTCACCTGAGTACATCTGGCCCAGAAGGAATGTCAAAGAGAAATAAGATGGCCAGAGTACAAGGTGTTTAAAATAAGCCTTGTGTCCTGGCTCCCATACAATCCTAACAATACAATAAAAATACTGGAATATAAACCACACAAAATAACTGCAAAGTCAAAAAAATTTTAAAAAGATTGTCCACAAAACACCTACTCTACAATGCAAGTCTGAGGTGCATTCTGCCTGCTATTCTTCAGGTTATTCTCTTTCTAAGAGGCCATCAGCCATCTTCACACAGGAGGCGGCCCTGCCCTCTGTAACCCAGAGGTGACTTCAGGTTCAGGCATGCCATATACAGCAAATACTGTCCAAATATCAATTTCTGACTGAAAATCACCAGTGTCAGCATTGGCTTATCTTGATGTTAATAAAAGGCATTGTGGGGAAAACAGAAGAGAAAGTTAATCTCATATAAGTATAAAATAAGTAAGTATAGCTGAAATGACATTTTGAACAAATATAAAAAAGAAAGCCTTCCTGGAAAATTTTAAGTTTCAAGATGACTTTTGAAGGGAAAATTGGGACATGAATATCCAGAAATGAGGAAGAAAATTCCAAAAGAAATAAATGTATGAACTCAAAGAAGAGGCAAGCAGGTTTTCCTGGCTGGAGCACACGCATGACAAAATAAGGTAAGTGAGAAGGGGCTAGCTGGTTGAGCATCCTGGAAGGCATATGCCATCAAAGCCACTGTAAGCTGTATGAAATAACATGACAACATCACTGGAAGAATTTCACTTGGTAACTACTTACAAATGGACAGAACAGAAAACCCAAAGTAAGGAGACTTAGATACACAGCATGTGATTTTAGATGTGTAAAGATGGGCTCAGCCTAGAAAAGTCACTGTATTATCTGACACAAAAGGAAATCGTCAAGAGACTGCTGATTATCTAAAGCTAAATCAGTGTGCCTAATAAACTAAATAAAACGTGTCTTTATTTAGTTACAGATTTTCTGACAGACAGTGCTCATGAAAATGGCCATCTAGGTTATATCATTAAATTATTCTATAATAACATCTGAAAGATCTTGGCACCCTAATCTGTCACTGCTTCAAATGAGCTAATATAAAATAAAATGAGCATTATGTCCAGTTTCAAGTTCTGTTTACAAATAAAATGAACTGGGCATAATAAAAGGTCAAAATAAGCCATGTGTGGTACTGTTATACACCTATAAATCCCAGGATTCAGAAGACTGAGGCACTAGAATCTTGAATTCAAGGCCAGCCTGAGTTACACGAGAGACACTGTAGGAAGGAAGGAAGGAAGGAAGGAAGGAAGGAAGGAAGGAAGGAAGG
>CAJQZJ010035567.1:245487-293382 GCA_907164525.1 Lophiomys imhausi | reverse complement strand
CCCGACCCCGACCCCGACCCTGACCCCGACCCCGACTCTGACCCTAAACCCTGACCCCGACCCCGACCCCGACCCTGACCCCGACCCTGACCCTAACCCTCTGCAAGTCATTCTGAACACTTCAGTTAATTCAAAGCATAAAAATAACCCTACACGTGGGAAACAAGAACCCTACAATCCAGTTACTTTTCTGCTAAGCAGCTAGATAATTTGGGAGAGTTATCATGTATATTGGAATATATTTTAAAATATTTTTTTAGTTTAAAATAAACTAGGTGGGTGATAAGCAATTGACCTTTTAAATTGTTTTTAATTTGAATACAAATTAACAAGTTCCCTCATGACATTTTCCTACATAATTAGCTTGGCTTTTAGTTCCCTCTTCCCTAAACCACTCATGCCCACCACCTCCTTGCCCTCACTCTCCACTTACACACTCTGTCTCCAGTACGCCCCTCTCCATTTTATGTCACAGGTTTTATTACCCTCCTTAATGGCCTTCCTAAAACTGGGTTCCTTCTACTGTGAATAGAGCAGCAACTAGCAGGGTGTCCAAGTATTTCTTTGGTAGGAAATAGAATCCTTCAGATATACATTCAGGTGTACTCTAGCTAGCTTATATGGTAGTTCCATTTTTAGTTTGTTGAGAAACTACCACCCTTTCCCACAGTGACAGAATCAGGTTGCACTTCCATGAACAGTGAATAAGAGGTTTTTTTCCCATATCTTTGCCAACATTTGTTGTAATTTATTTTAGCGTTCACTTATGCTTTTTCTTCTGAGAAGTTTCTGTCCAGTTCATTGTTCCATTTATTCATTAGCAGGGTAGAGTTGGTGTTTAAAATTTGCAGTTCTTTATAAAGTCTAGACATCAATTCCTGTCTGAAGTGTAGATATCAAAGGTTTTTCTCTCATACTGCAGGCTTTCTATTCTCTCAAATGATGGTTTAGTTTTCTAATTTCACTATGCCTCACTTGTCAATCCTTGATTATATTTCTTGTGTCTTGACTAATATATTAAAGTACTTTCCCTATGTTTTTTTCTAGAAGTCTCAATCTTTAAGATTTTTTGACTACAAATATTAAAAATGAGATCTTTAATATAAGTACAAAATTCTGTTTCTTTATACAACTGTAGTAGGATTTGGATCAAACCACTAGGATTTATTTAAAAAAAAAAACAAAATAAAATGATATAAAAGCAGCAAGAAGGTCTGAATCCAAAGTTTTTCCTCTAATAGTACCAAATATCACAAAGTATATATTATTATACAAATGTGTACAAATCTTTAATACAAATACAACAGGGCTAGGCTTCAGAGGAAAATAAACACAAAAAGGCTGGTTCTCATCAGGAGTTCCCTAGTGTCTGTAGCAATAACAATGGAGTACTGGCTGCTTCCTGTTCTGTACACGTCACCCTGGCCCTCTCCTTGATACCCTGTTTCTCATGGGAAACTTCTGCAGGTTCAGATGAGGTTCTGACATGTTAGCTCAAATTTAAATTTCTGCTCTTATTGATTTCAGTTCCCACATATTCTTCTTTCTTTCTCCATTTCCCAGATTAAACCTCAAAGCTGCTCTGAGCTGGAAAGAGATGTGAGATCCAGAACACCCATGACATGCTCCTCAGTGACAGCACAGTGTGGCCATGAAAGGGATTAGATAGGGTGCCAGCTGCTACATGGTCCCCAAAGGGTTACTGTGATGGTGCCCTGCTTCATCTAGACCAGAGAAGAAAACAGACTACTTCAGCTTGGTTTCAGCAGGGATGGGAATCTCACACCAAGTTTCCAAACATCCCTGGAGTGCTCAACTACCTTCTCTCTAATGGGGAAGCAGGTCTGGTTCTTTAGGAATAAGGGCCGTTGGGAATGGTGACATTCTTTTGTATTTCACTGTTTTAACATTATTGAGGGCCATGATGTTCTTTTCTGAGTTACAACACCTTAACGTATGACGACTTGAAGCTTTTAGACAGACATGAAGAAATGACAGATCTGTAAGCTCCACATGCTACCTGCTGGTGGATGCTTGCTATTAAATTATATACAGAAATTTAAAGGATAAATTAAAATCTAAGGAATTCTAAAGAGTTAATAGACACAATTAAAACATATACTTCCACGACCCTACTGAGAACGAAGGATTTGTGATCCGCCTGTGTGTGCAATGCACAATCTGCCCACCAGGGGAGCCTGAGCTGAACCAAGAACCACCAAGGAGCCAAGCTGCAGAATCTTTCAGGATGTGGTGCCAATCAATGCTGCCAATGAAAGATGCCAGCTTTGGTTTACAGATCAAGCCTTTTTGGCTAGCCAATGCAGGTTCAGCAGGTGGCACCAACAAGTCACCTAACTGAGGCCATAGATGGTACCAATGACTGTGGTACCAATGGTTACAATAAAATTGGAGACACGGATACCTGTTTAGTAGGAAATGGAATGAGTTCCCTACTCCCATAAGGTCACTTCAGGTCAAAAAGTCTATAGTCAGCTGGCCTCCTCCAATAATCTTTACTGCATTTCTGATTTTAAGACAGGTAAGGCAAATGGTTAGTGATAGGTCTGGAGGTACAACCAAGCTTGGGAAAAAAATCACATTTTAGCTGTCTATAAGGAGATACACATAGCTCCATGGACCAGAAAATATCTTCAACAAAATCATTGAAGAGAATTCCCCAAATCTAAAAAAAGAGATGCCTATAACTGTATAAAAAGCTTACAGAACTCCAAATAGATTATACCAGAAAAGAAAATCCCCTGCCACATAACAATCACAACACTAAATGTACAGAACAAAGAAAGAATATTAAAAGCTGCTAGGGAAAAGGGTCAAGTAAGATATAATGGCAAACCTATCAGAATTATACCTGACTTCTCATCAGAGATACTAAAAGCCAGAAGGGCCTGGACAGACGCCTTGCAGACCCTAAAAAAACACAAATGCCAGGGCAGACTACTATTCTCAGCAAAATTGTCAATCAACATAGATAGAGAAAACAAGATATTCCATGACAAAGCTAAATGCAAATAATATCTATATACAAATCCAGCTCTACAGAAGATGTTAGAAGGAAAACTCCAACCCAAAGAGGTTAACTACACACCAGGAAGCAAATAATGCACCTGCAGCAAAACCAAAAGAAGAGAAGCTCACTCACACACTATTTCCACCAACATCAAGATGACAGGAAGTAACAATCACTGGTCATTAATATCTCTCAACATTAATGGACTCAATTCCCCAATAAAAAGACACAGGCTAGCAGAATGGATGTGAAAACAGAATCCCACATTCTGCTGCTTACAAGAAACACACCTCAGCAAAAAAGATAGGCATTATCTCCAAGTAAAGGGCTGGAAAAAGATATACCAAGAAAATGGATCCAAGAAGAAAGCTGGAATGGCCATTCTAGTATCCAATAAATTAGACTTTCAACAAACATTAATCAAAAGAGATGGGGAAGGCCACTACATACTCATCAAAGGAAAAATCCACCAAGATGAAATCTCAATACTGAACATCTATGCCCCAAATGTAAGACCACCCACTTTTGTTAAAGAAACACTACTGAAGCTCAAATCCCACATTGAACCTCACACATTAATAGTAGGAGACTTCAACACACCACTCTCACCACTGGACAGATCAACGATGCAGAAACCAAACAGAGAAACAATGAACCTCACAGATGTCATGAATCAAATGGACCTAATTAATATCTACAGAACATTTGACCCCAAAACAAAAGAATACACTTTCTTCTTGGCACCTCATGGAACCTTCTCCAAAATCGACCATATAGTCCTCACAAAGCAAGCCTCAACAGATACAGGAAAACTGAAATTACGCCTTCTAACTTATCAGCCCATCATGGAATAAAGCTAGGCTTCAACAATAACAAAAACAACAGAGAGCAAGCAAAAACATGGAAACTGAACAACTCTCTCCTCAATGACCTCTGGGTCAGGGAAGAAATAAAAAAGGAAATTAAAGTCTTCTTAGAACTCAATGAAAATGAAGGCACAACATACTCAAACTTATGGGACACATTGAAAGCAGTGCAAAGAGGAAAGTTTATAGCTCTAAGTGCCTTCAAAAAGAAACTGGAGAGTTCCCATACTAGCGACCTAAAAGCACACCTGAAAAAGCTAGAACAAAAAGAAGCAAACACTCCCAAGAGGAGCAGAGGAAATTATCAAACTCAGGGCTGAAATCAACAACTTAGAAACAAAAAGAACAATACAAAGAATCGACAAAACCAAGAGCTGGTTCTTTGAGAAAATCAACAAAATAGACAAGCCTTTAGCTAAACTAACTAAAAGGCAGAGGGAAAATACCCAAATCAACAAAATCAGAAATGAAAAGGGGGAAATAACAACAGACATTGAGGAAATCCAAAGAATCATTAGGTCCTACTTCAAACACTTGTACTCCACAAAATTGGAAAACCTAAATGAAATTGACAATTTTCTTTCTTTCTTTTTTTTTTCAAGACAGGGTTTCTCTGTGTATCCTTGGCTGTCCTGGACTCACTTTGTAGACCAGGCTGGCCTCGAACTCACAAAGATCTGCCTGCCTCTGCCTCCCAAGTGCTGGGATTAAAGGCGTGCGCCACCACCGCCCGGCGACAATTTTCTTTATAGATTCCACCTAGCAAGGTTAAATCAAGAACAGGTAAACAAATTAAATCACCCTATAACCCTTAAGGAAATAGGAGAAGTCATTAGAAGTCTTCCAACCAAAAAAAGACCAGGGCCAGATGGTTTCAGCACAGAATTCTACCAGAACTTCAAAGAAGAGCTAACATCAATATTCTTCTAACTCTTCCACAACATAGAAACAGAAGGAATACTACCAAACACGTTCTATGAGGCCACAGTCACCCTGATACTTAAACTTCACAAAGACCCAATGGAGAAAGAAAATTTCAAACCAATTTCCCTTATGAACATGGATGCAAAAATACTTAATAAAATACTTGCAAACCGGATCCAAGATCACATCAAAAGTGTCATACACCATGATCAAGTAGGCTTCATCCCAGGGATGCAGGGGTGGTTCAACATTAGAAAATCCATCAATGTAATCCACCACATAAACAAGCTGAAAGAAAAGAACCACATGATCACCTCATTGGACACTGAAAAAGCTTAACAGCACCCCTTCATGTTAAAAGTCTTGGAGAGATCAGGCATATAAGGACCATACTTAAACATAATAAAGGCAATTCACAACAAGCCAATAGCCAACATCAAACTAAATGGAGAGAAACTTAAAGCATTTCCACTAAAATCAGGGACAAGGCAAGGCTTGTCCTTATCTCTTATACTCTCTCCTTATCTCTTCAACATAGTACTTGAAGTTTTAGCTAGAGCAATAAGACAACTAAAGGAGATCAAGGGGGTACAAATTGGAAAGGAAGAAGTCAAAGTATTCCTATTTGCAGATGATATGATAGTATACATCAGTGACCCCAAAAATTCCACCAGAGAACTTCTACAGCTGACAAACTCCTTCAGCAAGGTGGCTGGATAAAAAATCAGAAGCCCTTCTTTACAGAAAAGATAAATGGGATGAGAAAGAAGTAAGGGAATCAACACCATTCACAATAGCCACAAATAATATAAAATGCCTGGGGGGGACTCTAACCAAGCAAGTGAAAGACCTGTATGATAAGAACTTCAAGTCCCTGAAGAAAGAAATTGAAGAAGACATCAGAAGATGGAAAGATCTCCCTTGCTCATGGATAGGTAGCATCAATATAATAAAAATGGCCATCTTACCAAAAGCAATATACAGATTCAATGCAATTCCTATCCAAATACCAACTCAATTCTTTACAGACCTCGAAAAAAAACAATTCTCAATTCATATGGAATAACAAGAAAAACCAGAATGGCTAAATCAATCTTGTACAATAGCTGAACATCTGGAGGTATCACCATCCCCGATTTCAAGCTGTACTACAGAGAAATAGTAATAAAAACAGCATGGTACTGGTATAGAAACAGATCAGTTGACCAATGGAATCGAATCAAAGACCCAGAAATAAACCCACACACCTATGGCCACTTAATGTTTGACAAAGAAGCCAAAACCATACAATGGAAAAAGGACAGTGTCTTCAATAAATGGTGCTGGTCTAACTGGATGTCAACATGTAGAAGAATGCAAATAGATCCATACTTATCACCCTGTACAAAACTTAAGTCTAAGTGGATCAAGGACCTCAACATAAATCCAGACACACTAACATTAATAGAAGAGAAAGTGGGGAAAAGCCTTGAAATCATTGGCATTGGTAGCAACTTCCTGAATAGAACACCAATAGCTCAGGCACTAAAACAAACAATCAATAAATGGGACCTTATAAAATTGAAAAACTTCTGTAAGGCAAAGGACACTGTCCTTAGAACAAAACGGCAGCCTACAGAGTGGGAAAGGATCTTCACCAACCCAACATCTGACAGAGGGCTAATATCCAAAATATATAAAGAACTGAAGAAACTAAACACCAAAAAATCAAATAACCCCATCAAAAAATGGGGTACAGAGCTAAACTGAGAATTCACAGAAGAGGAATCTGCAAAGGCTGAGAGGCACTTGAAGAAATGTTTAACATCTTTGGTCATTAGGGAAATACAACTTAAAACAACTCTGAGATTCCATCTCACACCCGTCAGAATGGCTAATATCAAAAACTCAGATGACAGCACATGCTGGCAAGGATGTGGAGAAGGAGGGCACATTTGACATGGAACATAAATGAATTGTAATTTATGGATATGCACTCTTATGGACTGCATTCACTGTCATTAACTTCCTTGTGTGTGTAGGCAAGGGTTAAAAATCTCTGATGAACAGTTTAGAATATAGACGGCTCCAATTCCAGTCTCTGCCTTTCCCAGGATTATGAATAGATCATCTACCTATTCATATACTTAATGTGTGGTGTGAATTTTGCCCACCTGTAGCAGATCAGGCACTCTATTTTGATTTTTATAAATTACTATATATATTACAGTTGATTCTTTTTTGTTTTAAATTGGAATAGTTTATTTAAATGGAGAAATAAAAATTTAATTTCAGCAGAAAATGCAAATGCCATGGGTTTTAATATTGTTAATATTTGTACATGCACAAGTATGTTCCAGGAATTACATGGCATGCATGTGAAGTTCAGAGGGAAAGTTCCTTGTCTTGGTTTCCTCTATCTACTATGTGGTTTTCAGGGGTTGGTGGCAAGGACCTTTACCTGCTGAGCCATCTTGCAGACCCACAACTTTAAAATGGTGTATTTATGGCAGTGATTCTCAACTTTCGTGATGCTGAGACCCTTTAATACAGTTCCTCATGTTGTGGTGATCCCAACCGTAAATTTTTTGTTGCTACCTTATAACTGTAATTTTGTTACTGTTGAATTGTAATATAAATATTTTTGGAGATAGATGTTTGCCAAAGGAGTTGTGACCTAGGGTTAATGTTATGGAGTCCTGTGTGGTGATTTCACTCATGTGTACTGTGTTAGGATTAGGGTTAGGGTTAGGGTTAGGGAGTTAGGGCTAGGGTTATGGAGTCCAGTGTGATGATTTCACTCATGTGTACAGTGTGTAATGATCAAACACAGTAATTAGAATTTTTGTATTTTTCAATTCAGAATATATGTAAAAGTTATACATATTTGAGAGAGTGTAATACTTCAGTACATGTATATACATACCTACAAATCAGGGCCATTAATGTTCCTGTCTCCTTATTACTTTGTTTTTGGAGCCTTTGTGTTCTCCTCCTTATTCCTGACAACTGTAGTTAGTTAATGTGAGTTAGTCACCCACTCTGCTGCAGAACTTATGGCTTCTTTCCTAGAGTGCCAACTTCTCAGCTTTTACCTTTCACATTGCTGGCCTCTAATAATCACTACTATTCTTCAGGTTGAAAAAAATTTTTGTACACACATATATAAAAATATATCTTTTGTCATTCTGTTTCTAACTTAAATTAGAATAATGTCTTCAAATACTATTTTGCTGTAAGTGGTAGAATTTTTCTTTTTATGACTGAGTGATATTGATTGTATATATACATCCAATGGTTGTTGGGTATCTAGTTAGATTCCTTATCTTTCTGAACAGTTCAGTAAAAAGGATGGGTGTTCAGATAACTCTTTGAAAACAGAATTTCCTTTGGATATACACCCAGAAACAATACAGGCAGATCCTATCACAGATGTATTTATAGTATCCTGTGGATCTCTACTATTTTCCATAATGGCTGTACTAATTTATGCTCCCATTTTTTTGTTTCCTTACGAACAGATTTAGTTATCCAGAGTGCTAATATTTTTTATTTCAAGCTATTGATATTTGTTCTGTGTTATAATTTAAATGTTAAGTGCTAAGCAGTGATGACCCTGAAGGTAGTGAGATGAGTGTATTAGACAACACTGCCACCTTCTCTGAAAATAAACAGTAACTTTGTAACAACTCCATGTTAGACCCTTTAAAAGGAGGAGGATATATGTGGAAGGAAGAACACATTAAAGATAGAAACAATAGATTGCAAGGAACCTCTTTAATCATTTTCCCTCAAAAAGGCTTTACAAAATCAAATATAAAACAGTATTTGACAGAACAAAATTCACTATTATTCCTATAAGGCTAGGTGGGATTCTGAAATATGTTGGTTTATTTATTGTTTGCCCTTCCCACAACTCCAAAAAAAGTCCTGAGGCTAAATGGTCCTCAGTGTCTTTGACTGTATTTGTGAATATCAGAGAAGATATACAAGAGGCTGGCAAAGAAGTAGCCTCCTTGTCAAAAACATCTCTTGATTCCCTCAAATTTATGAATGCAAATTGTGAAACACTTTACCACAAAGTCTTCAGAGCCAAAAATCTTAAAACAAAACCCAAGATAATGTGATTCACACTTAAAAGCATGAGAGAGTGTGGTTTACAGGTAAGGTGATTTAACACGCTATGGAGTTTTAAATATCTCCGGTACTAAAAATAAAACAAAATAACACCAAAGGAACATAAAAAGACCTAATAGGGAGGAGTTTCTTGTCTAAGTAATACCAATGTGAAACAGGCTCATTTGAACAAAATCCACTAATACAAGAGTTCTTATGGTTCATTTCCTACTTTTGGTTCTCAATTGTCTGAGATGGGGACCACCCTAAAGGGCTCAATGTATCTCTCACACAGTGAAAAGGTATCACTCAGCAGCAGCGCTGAGGTACGTGAAGTTTTCTCTGCATTGACCACAAAAAGACCAATTGGAGATATTCAGTATAAAGACATTCACTGGAAAGGTTTCTGTGGTATAAGTTTATTAAAATAACCAATTATGAGACTTTTTAATCCCAGGTGTGAGGCTGCTTAAGACACAGGTGTAAAGTATTAACTGTCTTGTGAGCTGGGGGGCCTGGCTAAGCCAGCGGAGGAAGTTTAACTCAAAGGACTTGAGGGATAAAAAGCCAGATCCCGAGGAGAAAGGGGCTCTACAAAGAAGAGGTTGAAGGTGAAAGGGGGCGTATTTTTCTTTAGGCTACTTCCTGCTGATTAGGGTCATTGGGTTCTTTGGGGGTAATACCAGTCTCAGTAAAAGTCCAGCAAACCAGGAGACCGCAGCAGGAAGAACAAACAACAGGTTGGGGGAGCCCCAGCAGCCAGGAGAGCAGCAACCTCTTTCTTCTTGTAGCCCCGTCTCTTCTCTTTAGAGCCCCCTTCTCTTCCGGGTTCTCCCTTTTTATCCCTCTCTCAAGTCCTCTGAGTTAAACTTGCTCAGCTGGCTAAGCCTTGAGACAGATAATACTTTACACCTGTGTCTTAAGCAGCCTCACACCTGGGATTAAACAAAAACAGTATCATAATTGGTTAATAATCTCATACCACAGGTTTCTTTATGGGCAGTAAATTAGAACTCTAAACTCTATAGTGTGTTTTTTAAAAATATTGTATAATGATTTAGAAATTAGGACACAGTCCTAAAAAAGGAAGGCAAAAACCTGCCCCAGGGAACTTGCATGCTTAAGAGGGAAGTTGAAAAACAATAAGCTTTTTGACAGCTAAAGGTGCTCTGAAGAGAACGGCAGTTGATATCTTTATAGAATAACTGTGCTGGCTGCTATTTTAGGTGTGTGGTCAGAGGATTCTCTGCAGGAGTGACATCTGAGCTAAGAAAATGACAGGAAGAAGTAAGCAAGTAAAACACAGAGCTGTGGAACAGTTTTGCAAGGAACTTTTATAAAGGAATGGTTAACAAAGCTGAATGAAACTTGGTAATTGCTAGGAAACTTATGCAGGCCTGGGGAGGGGGGGGCAGCAAAGGACGAGAATGTTAATGAGGCCCCCCATTAGGTAAGGACTTTAGCGGTTACACTAAGTACAGTTGGTGTTCATAGGACGTGGTCTATCAGGAGTAGGGGCTATAATACAACTAGATCTCAAAAATGCTGAACTTTGGTTTTACTTCTTTGAACGTAATTCGAATTTCCTTATCGATCGAACAACACGCGGCCTTCCTTCTTTCGCCCAGGACTTGTGTGCAAGCCTAGGTTTGTTTGCTCGGGTTGACAGCCTGGGAGGAGGGTGTGACAGTGGGCTAGGGCTGTGAGGCCAAGTCTGTGCACGGAGAAGGGAGAGGAGCTGCCCGGAGGGACCGGGTCTTCCCCGCGGGGTGCGGGCGCCCCGCAGTCAGAACGGAAAGAACAATCACCCTGAGAGCCTTCCCTGGGGCTCTGAGGCTCTGCTAGGCTGACCCAGGCTGCCTCCCTTTGGCACCGGAAACGATGGGGCCCAAGGCAATGGCGTGAGTGCTGGGGGAAGGGGAACCTTAGTTCCCCCACCCGCCCTCGGTCTAGCCCCCGAGGGGGGGTGAGGCCGCGATCGCGGGGAGCTGGGAACCGAAGGTGTCGGGCTAGGACTAGGCAGACGGGCCTCTGCCCCCAGCCTCCGCGCGCGCGGTCCGTCCTCGTGCACCCTGCTCCGGGTTTTGTGACCCTCCCGCAGTTCTAAAGCCTTGAGCAAAAACCACAGAACTGCCCCGGGGCCCCTCCCTTCCTCCTTCTCCCTCTGGCGTCGGGTTTTGCTGCGGCGGCGACTAGGCGTCCTGCTTAAGGAGGGAAGTCCTGCCGACCAGCGCCGCCGGGCTTGCTTCTGGGGTTAGGAAGAGCGGTGTCCTGCACTGGCCCACCACAGAGACCTTGGGCTCCCTGGGCCTTGCTCTGCTTTCCGATCGCGAATTTGTCTACAGCCCCTCAGCTACCCACCGGCCGTCAGCAGCCACGTTTCCAGGCACAGTGCTGGGCGGCCGCGTCCGGAACACGGCCGGACGCGGCGGGTATACCAGTTGTCGCAACCGGCCCAGGCCGCAGGCCAGAGCGCCGCTGGGGGCGGGGCCGCGGCGGCGGGGCGGGGCGAGCAGCGGCCCCGCCCCGGGTTGAGCTGCGCTCGGCGTCCGCGCCTCTGTCGGTCTTTTCCCAGCAGTTGCGAAAACCCGGAACGGAGGTGCTGTTGCCGGGTGGCGGAGCGGCGCCGCCCCTCGCCGCTCCTCCTCGGCGGCCTTCGGAGGCCTCGCTGGGCATGCTCAGTCTGCTGGGCCGCCTCAGCTCCGAGTAGGAAGGTCGGGGCGCGTGGCTTGTGAGGGCCCGCGGCGGGGCGGAGATGGAGCCCTTTACCAATGGTGAGTGGCCAGCCCGAGTCGCGGATGGCCGGGATCTCAGGGACCAGCGGGTCAGTCGTGGCCCGGGGCGGGTGGGGGGCTCGGGCTGCGGGCGTCCTCGCCAAGGGTTTCCCAGGCGGGCCGGGGGAGGCAGAAGGGCCCGGGGCGCCTGGGCGGGCATGAAGGTCAGCCCTGTCCCGGGGCCGCCCGAGCCGCCGGGTGAGGTGGTTGCAAAGTTTAGACGCTTGCGCGGAGGAGGGGGCGGCGGCCAAGTTGGCAGCTGCGTTGGCCTCGGGGGAGGCGGCCCCGGCTGCAGTCAACTGGTGCCGGGAGCCGGGAGCTGTCCGCCCGTCCTTCAGCGAGCTGCTCGCAAGCCTTTCCTCAATAGGGCGGGGTGGGGCCGCGGGGCTGGCAGCAGGGTGCCGTGCACCGCAGGGTAGGAAACTTACAGACGAGCAGTGAAGGTGCCGCCTCTCATTGCCACCCTTCCGCCTGCTGTTGCTGAAGCACGACGACCAAGCTTCTTTTTACCAGCTGGGGATGTGGATCTTCTAGTCAGAGACCCATTGAATATCGATGGTCTGGGCCGTGCTCATATCATAAGGTGATACGGGATGAAATTCAAAGCAGCCCATGTCCAGAAAACAGCCGCAGCCCTTCACTCCATGACGTCTGTCTGCTAGAAGTGCTGGAGTCAATACAGGAGTGAGATGTCTGGCCACTTCATACCTGGATTCCCTGTTAGGATGTAAAGTAGGAAAACTAATAAAGGGTAGGACATATTGAAACTAGAGGGTCCACTTTCTAGTTAGCATGTATTTCCAGAGGTTACTTACTTAGGGTAGATAGAAAATCAAATTAATGGAAGAGAAGTGCATTACTGTTTGGGTAGGTTGTGGAGGAGAAGGGGAGCCCACTCTATCCATTCTCAGACCCGACTTTGTTGTGTACCTTAACATAACACATCCCCGGAGCTGAGGCCTACTCATTGTATTCTCCTTCTCCCTAATCTGAAAGATTTATTCTGCTGCCATGGTTCTGTCTGCACTGTTTAATTAGGCTTAGTGATGACAGCTTTAACTCTGAATTTTCTTTCTCATTGTGTTCTATTTGTAATTACCAAGAATAGTCTGGTAAACTTACCCAAGAATTAAGATTTGAATTGAAAGCACCATAGAGGCCATCTATGTAATCCGTGCTTAAAATAAGTATTAGGTCTTTGTGAATCAACATTCTGAGGCTTTTTCTTTCTTCTAGGCAGAATTCCTTTTATAGGATTTTAATTATGAAATTCACCCAAATGAAGACAATAAATGAATCATTCATTCAGTCGTGGTTAAGGCTGGTTGAAACTTCCACAACATAATTAAAGTACATTCTCACGTTTTAAAGTTAGAATCTTTTCTCCTCTCAGAGATTATCCTCCTTTAGATGCATTTGCAAATTGTCTTATTTGGGAGGACAGTAGAAAAATCCTAGGGAACAAAATAAAGAGGCAAAGGTTCAACTTTCATGTAGGAAGTTGGATTTCTAAATATTTTCTGTCTACCAGTTTTTCACAGTTGGTTCTGGGGACTGATAGACAATATATCATTTTCGTTAATGCAATCTTATTTGTCCCCCTTTAACATGGAAAATAGGAACTGCAGCATACAAAGTAAACAATGCCTTGGATACTGCTAATTTAAGGTGCTTTGCAGATTTTAAGGTGGGCAAGGTATTTACTTCAAAACTTTTGAAAGTTTGCTATAGAATTTTCTGTCTTGAATATAATATTACGTAATGGAAACTATTTTTGCATTTGGTTGTTTCGAGTGCAAAATATGCACATGTAATTCTATAGATATCATCTTAGAATTTGTCACTAAAGTATTTATCAAGCTTAGTATTGGCTTTTGTTATGTATCAACCCTCTTTTAGTAATTCTTTCTCATTTACATGCTCTTGTATGTCCCTTCATAAAGAGGTATGTATGGGTGTGTGATAAAGTGTTTCAGTAACTCTGGACCCATGGCTTTCTTAAAATACTGTCAGGGATTCATTGACTGATCTACAAGTTTGTAACAGAAATGAATTCATTCCAGCCTTCAGAAGTCATTGATTTCAGTGGCCTTTTCTATAGTTTCCTTATTTTTTGTGATTCTTGAGCCCTGCTCTCTGCCCAAAGTAATGGGTTCATGTGTTAAATATCTTGTGTTCATTTGTCAAGTTAATAATTGTGGCAACCCATTTAAAATTCATGTTTTTAGAAAAGGCCTATAAGGGTGGGCTTTAATGCTAGGAATTCCTATTTGATTCAGGAGATATTTTTGGCCTTGACCTTGAGAGGGACTGTTACCACACTGAAGACTGGACATCTATGGGTAGAGGAATGTGTTGACTAGTACTTAAGATTGGTTTGACAGAAGCTGCCTTGTCCTGTTAGGCAGGTAGCAGGGAAACCTTTAGTAGTATTACTTACCAGAACCTCAGGAAGTTGATGGAAACTATCCAGGTTTTCTGAAAGAGGTACTAGATTAAAATAGCTAATTATTTGTGTCCATCTGCCTTAATCCTCCTTGTTTGAGGTATCTCAGAATAGCTTAAATTTCTGTTAATACATGCTAAAATTCAGGATTCAATTGCAAAATCTAGTTGAGGAGCTCCAGGGTCAGGCCTGAAAATCTCGGACTGAATTTTGATGATACTAGAAGAGGGTTCAGAGGCATGTTTATCAGGTAAACAAATATAGACTTTATAAACATAGAGATGAATTAATTTACTGTTATTATTTAGTATTTATTTTGCTAATAGATGTTAATTTGTGGTGTGATTACAGATAAATCTAGTGGTTGGAAACTCATTGATATATTAAAGTGCCATACTAAAGCTTAGTAGATTGTCATTTTTATATGAATTATATAGCCTCCACACAAATCATTTTATTACTGTAGACCAGTATATAATCAAATAAGGGAGATCTCCTGTCTTTCAGAATTGGGTGTTTTTGTTTTTAGATTGATATCCAGTTCAAAGTGTTTTCCAACTTTTAAAATGGAAAGTCTTGACAACAAATTATCTATTTATGCGTTGTAAAGCAGTATAAAATTGTAATGCCATTTTTTATCCTATAAATAACATTTTATAAATATGCGTATCTTTCTAAAAACAACTTTAGAGTATCATCTCAAAAATAAGAACTTACCATGTACTGTTTATATATAATTTACATACATATATTTCTTTTTGTTATATGGTGAATTACTTCATTGGAAAAAACTTATTAAAGTTTTTCTGTAATGCAATATGAATTAAATTGTATGTGTGTATGTGTTTTCTTCCTCTGCCTTATCTTTTAAATTTCAGTTAGATAAATCTGATACAGATATAAGGGTTAGCCAGGAGTGATGTCTCACACCATTAATGCCAGCACTCAGGAAGATAGAGGCAGGTGAGCTCTGGACCAGCCTGGTTTACATAGCAAGTTCCATGCAAGCCAGGGCTAAGAAGTGAGACAAGAAACAACATTAACAAAAGAACAAGCAAAATATAAATCAAGGACTAGCATCATAAAAAATAGGTAGAAAAGGTAGCTAGGATGTAGGTCATTTTAAACCAGTAAGCAACGTTAGAAAAATTCTTTGCTATTATGTATTCATTTTCAAGTGTCTTAAGTCAGAATAAAATACAGCATATTTTAGAAAAAATTATAGCAATGGTTGTCACGTAAATGTCTGTGAACCTTGAGAACTCAATCTGAAAGATACAGAACTGAAAAGATAAGGAGTCATAATGTGGAAAATCCAATGGTGATTTCCTGCTCAGTAATTCAGTCACACAGCCTCTTGTAAATGCTCACTTTAGAGGTAGATTTTCTGGTAGGAAAATTTCACAAACATATCATCAAATAATATTAGCCCAAATAAGAAATGGACTGAAATAACTTGTTTTTATGCTAGTATAAAATGTATAAATATAGAAAAGGCAAGGCAATGTAACTTTGCCCAAGATAATATTTTAATTGTGAAAGAGACGTGCAGAACTGTTTTTCTAATCTGTTCATATAACATTTGTCACTAACAAGGTTACATTTCACTAATGTCACATAATACCTTTATTAGAAAACAGTATTTTTATCTTTTCTAGAACTTAACCAAGATCACCTTGGACTTTGGGATAAAGCCAGATTAGGGCTGTGGTTCCTGGCGGTTAAGTTGTGTGTGGTGCAGCCGTGTTCTGACAGTTACTTGGTGTCTGGAAAACTTTATGGGTTAGGGTTTCTCTCTTGCTGCTCAGCTTTTCATAAGGACCTGACACCACCACCACCATCCCCCTGCCAAGCACCTGTGCACCGTTGTAGGTACATTTTCTGTTAATGGAAAACCAGGGTTAGGAATGAAGGAAATTTTGAAGCCCTTATGGTATCATAACTCTTTATATCTAGTGACCTTTGTAGAGAATGTTACTTGTTGCTCTAGTGTAGAGCATTGAAAGTAACAATAGTGAGAGCTGTTCTGTCCACGGAAGGGCCCTCATCAACAAATGAAGGTGCTGGCAGGAGATAGAAAACATTGGCTTGGAACTTAACTGTACTGCCTTCTTTTATTCTAGTCAGAAAAATTCAGTCACTTTAAGGTAGGACTATTTACTGTCTAGAATATTCTGGATTTGAAGAAAACAAAATATAGACAAAACTGTCGTCCCTTTTCTACCCTGAGGGCAATCTTCTCCTGTTCTTAGGCTTGGTTTTGTTTCACTTTTCTGTGGGTGCTTATGGTTGAACAAAGAGTCAGTTGATTTTAATTCCAACCTTAGTATGTAAACTAGGCACCAAGACATTTACCGAATAAAACCGAGGCTTCCGAGGAAATTTCCAAAAACAATGGAGTGCTAAGTTTAATTATAGGAGACTCTTTGAAGTTCTTTCCTTCTCACATGTACTGCTTAATAAAAGGCCTTTTGGGCATTCCACGTATTTCCAGAATGTAGTCACTGAAACAAAATTTGACTCAGTAATCTGTACTTCTCCAGATTTGGGGAGGTCCAAACTTTTCTCTGGCTACAAGGTTCCACTGGAAGAGGCTGATTGATGGGGGATAAAGAGGGTTAGAAGGCTTCCTGATGTTTATGTGGGGAAAGCTTCTTCAATTGAGGGAACAGGAGAATGGGGAATGCAGTGAAAGGTCACCTCCTTGGGTTTCTGTATTCCCTTTTCTTAGAGCAAATGATTGCTCTGTGGAAGTGTTTCCCAGGCAACTGGGTCAAGTGTCATAAAATCCCTGATAGAGAAGGCTCTGGGTGTTGGTCTTGTGCTCAGGTGTGCATGCGTGCATGAGAGTGTGTGTGTGTGTGTGTGTGTGTGTGTGTGTGTGTGTGTGTGTTGTGTGCCTGTGTCTCTGTGTTCTCTATCAGTCTCTGCCCTAATTCCCTTGAGATAGTCTCTCTCTCCGAACTTGGAGCTCACTGTGTTTTATGGCTAGGTTGGCAGCCAACAAGTCCTGGGGACCCTCCTGACTTACCTCTTGCAGGGTTAGGGGCACATGTGACCCTGCCCAGGTTTTTCAGTGGGAGAGTAGGTTCTTATGAGTCAAACTCAGGTCCTCGTGCCTGTACAGCAAGGGTTTTTACCCCATAACTGGGGGCATGGTATTTCATTCAGCTGAAACTTACCTTGGAAGATTTTAAAACAACCATCAGAATTTTCCTTACCCAAAAAGCATTACACCATCCTAGGAATGAGAGAAAACTTGCGTAGAGATTAGTAGTAGAGATTGGGGAGTGCTAAGTACCTAAAAGACTACTCTTTAAGATGGTATTAATACAGTTATATGAAGACAGAATAATGCGTACCCAGTGTTAGTTACCAAAAAGGTTCCGTGGTTTAGTTAGGAAAGTTGCTGTGGCTTTTGAGACTTGGTGAGAAGAAGTAGTCCATCTAGGTTTATCAAGATCCTATGTAGGAGCTTGCACTGGCCTACCTGTATACCTAGTAGAAGTAATTTCTCTGCTCTTTGAACTGGATGCTGTGATCCACTTGGTAGTGTCTCATCAGTATCTAGAGTGTGTGGCTAGACTGGGAAGACAGTTTAGGCTGAGCATGGAGGGTTGGGTGGTATTCAGTGGGGCTGAGAGGTGTATTCTTTTATATAACAGCTTTACTTGTATAGTGATTATTGAGAGGTTTGGTAAATTTTCCAGTTGGAGGAATGCAGAAAAATCACTGAATCTAAATAAGAGAGTCTTGAAGTAGAACAGGCACAGGGTTATTACTATTTGATGGGCTTTGTTCCAGTCTAGTTGTTTACTTCAGATCAACACACATTTATGTTTCAATTAATTGCCAAATTTGGAAATTCTAAAATAGTAGATACTAAAAGTACTAAAAGCTGAAGAATTCATACATCTGTTTAGTTTACAAAATCAAATGGCAGTGACTGATTAGTTTTTATAAAATGTGGTTACAATCTTAGTCTTTTGAATAATTACAGTTTTTTAAAATGAGTTAAATAAGAAAACCAGCATACAGATGGTTGTAAGTTGGTGAGAAAATGACTGCTTTAGTGGTTTAAGATTGTCATATACTTTGTATTTTATTGGTCTGATGAATCAGATGGAAAGTATTTCAAAGAATTATTACAAAAAAGTATTTCAACAGATTATCTGCAAATTAATTACTTGGTAAAATCTATTTCAAATTTGGCCTGGAAAATTTATTCACCAACTGAAATATTTTCTCACATGAACTTTTTGTTCATATTGAAATGTTATTCATTTTCCTTATAGATCCCACTATTGATATTTGTAGTGCATTTTCTTGTTCCTCAGCCTGAACTCCACTTCCTTGGGCTGCTATCTCAGAAGACAGAATGCTAATATGTAAAATGGCGTGTTTCAGAGCATGCGAAATACATTGTGTAACAACGCTATATCTGGTCCTTTATTCCATTTTCAGAGGTTAAAGTTTATAATTTTATATGGAGTAGAAGAGGAAATGTGAATTATATAAACTTAAAGTATAATTACAACTATCATAAATAAAAATTTATAGTTCAACTTTTAAAAACTTGATGATGAGCAACAACATTTTGGGAAATCATCATGAAATCGATTGTTCTCCCCCCCACTCCCCTTTCATAAGAGCAACTCTTAAGGCCATTTGATTCTGTGATGTGAAAATGGCTTTCATAAGCATGGTCACCTCTTCAAAGGTAAGCAGTGAAGAGACAAGATAATGCGAAAAACAAAAATTAAAAACATTAAGATTTTGATTAATATTAGATAAAAGCAACTTAAGCCTAGTAAACCAGTTTTCAAGAAAACTAGACATGTTTTGTCATTTAACTTTGTATCCAATAATTGCATCAAACTTAAGGTTAATCTTTTGTTTTACAAATACCAGGAACTGGTCAGGAAGGATCCTTTCTAATATAATTTTAAAAATAATATTTTTGATTTATTCTTTGAGAATATCATTCGTGTGTATAATGTATTTTGGTCATATCATTCCTTTATTCCAACTTCTTCCAGCCCCCCTCATTAGATGGCAAAAAAGCTTGTGACAGTTCAACACCTCTTTCTGATAAAAAGTCTTGGAGAGATCAGGGATACAAGGGACATGCCACCTACTGATGCACATGTGACATAGCAGCCACATCTGCAATGCCTCTAGGAGCAGGTATATATTTAAAATGAATTTGTGACACTTTCTGGGAATTGTGACTTTTAAGTAGAGAAACCCTTCTTCCCCATATCTATTCTGGTGTAGGTAGGTTTTTGGTTCCCTTAAGTGAATGTAATATTAAGTACCTTATTATTCAGTAGAGGTAGAACCTGCTTTAATCCTAGATTAGATATTAAGTGTAGTTTGTATTAATAGGTAGAGTTGAAATAGACCAAAAGAGTGGTCTTTATATGACAGTATAAAGTAAACATACTTTATCAGCTGGCATTAAGACCTGTGTTTTCAGATATCAGAGATGCAAATGTTTGCAGTGTCAGACTCAGGGCAGCTACCTTGTTTGTTTCCTCCCGGGAGACTCAGTAAACTAGTTTTACTGATTAATTTGTGTTTATGTTTGTCACTGATATATTATGTTTGCCTAATGAGTGAAACTTGGCAGCAGCTTTGGCTCTGAGAATACATTATGAATTTTGTAATTTACCTCCTTATCTCCATCTTGCCATGAGTTTGTATCTGTTTTCTGTTTTGTATTTTGAACTTAGAAACTCAAAGGGTAGTAATTTTGACCAGGAAGTAAGAGGAAGGATGTTATTCTCATCTAAGTATTTGGCATCTTTGTGGGTAGATTACAAGGGAACAGAGCATAGAAACTGAAGGTAAAGAGATTAAACTTTTTGACAGGAAAAAGCATGAATGATATGTTACCAGAGCAGAGACACTACATGCTTAGTATTTCATTTGCTAAATGTTTGTAAGTATTTATTTGGTTCAGTATAAAAATGTATGTATTTATTCATACAGGAGCCATTACTTACATAAAGCATATAAATAAAAACAGGTTTTAGCTGAGCATGAAACATGTGTCTGTAATCCTAGCACATCAGTAGCGGAGGCAGGAGGATCTCCAGTTTGAAGGCAACATGGCAAACAAAAAAACAGACACACAATTCTCTGTGTTTTGTTACTCTAATTGTCATCTAGCAGTGTTCCAAACATGCTACATATTAGTGAGTGTTAGATTAAGATTACTTCAAAAACCTTCCAAAATAAATAAATATATACATCTACATAAATTTGAATTCTTTTAATTTGGAGTTCTGTCTGTCTTTCCTCTTCCTTTTCCTAGAAACTTCTCTATAGCAAAGGATATTTTGTTTGTTGGAACAATGTCTCATGTGTACCACTGGCTGACTTGGAACTTGCTATCTAGACCAAGTTGGCCTCAAACTTGCAGCAATCCTCCTGCTTCCTGTGTGCTACATATACATGTATGAGCCACCACACCCTGCCTACAAGATTCTTAATTATTCATTTAACTTCCTTTTTCAGTGAAATGTATTTATTGATGCCTGAAAAAAAAAATGGAAAGGAAAGGACATGACTGCTCCTAGGTAAAGTGGAGGAGAAAGCTTATTATAATATGTAGGAGAGCCTAGCCAGGGACAGACACATCTGTGAGAGTCCAGAGTGGACCATATGGGAAAAGGAGGAGGGGAAGGGAGAAGGAGAACCAAGTACAGCAGCCAGGAGGCCAAAGGTACAAGAGGTACAAAAAGGAAGCAAGTAACCAAAATATCTGGATTATATAGGGAAGAGCCTTTGGGGAGGCTGGATCAGAATGAGGGTGCTAGGAGGACCTGGTGGCCAGGTCTGCTTTAATATGTTAAGTAGGTACCTCAGCTGCCTCTCCTGGGTTTGAAACTTAACAATTGACCTCTTCCTGAACTTTAGATCCTATGCTTTGTAGAGAGAAGAGAGTGTAATGAACACTGTCTCAGCATTTAGGTGGGTGGAGTATGATGTGGGGGTGTAGAGTCTGTTTCTCTGAAAAATTTTTAAAGTTTAAGTTGGAAAGTGAACCAACATTTTCCATTTCCATTTCTCATCTTCATTAGAAAGCCAGTCAATTAGATTTAGCTTTTAAAACTTAACTTTGTAATACCCCAGAGAAGCTGGTAAGAAGGCCTGAGTCTGGGTTACCTCACTCAGGGTGACATTTTCTAGTTCCATCCATTTGCCTGTGAAGTTAGTGATGTCCTTGTTTTTAACAGCTGAGTAGTATTTCATTGTGTGAATGTACCACATTTTCTTTATCCATTCTTCAGATGAGGGACAGCTAGGTTGTTTCCATTTTCTGGCAATTATGAATAAATTTCATAGTTGAGCAAATGAAACAAGCTGAGACTCACCACCAAATAGCAGGTAGAACACAGGGGATCTTGTGGAAGAATGGGAGGAAGGATAGAAAGACCTGGAGGAGACAAGAACTCCAGAAGACCAACAGAAATAACTAACCTAGGTCCATGGGGGCTCACAGAGTCTGAACCACCATTCAAAGGGCATGCATGAACTGGACCTAGGCCCCCTACACATATGTAACAGAGAAACCCTGTCTGGAAAAACAACAAAAATTGGAAGGCATTTTTATCTTGATGTTAATCTAATGATAAAAATGAAGTGACACTTTGAGACCACCACCAAACAGCACCTTAATTGCCACATAGTACCACAAAATAATTCCTGTTTTTTATTGAAATGTACAGTATAATATGTGATACTGTAAAGACTGATTCACCATTGGATTCTCCTGAGTTTCCACTCATCCCTGTCCCCTTCACTCAATGTGTCTGTGGAGTGGTCATTAGAATAGAGTAGAGGCAGGGTTTCTGTCCTACAATGAAATGACATACAGTAAATGACTTACACAAATGATTATTTTTCTTATAGTTCTAAGGTTTTTCCAAGTTCAAGGAACCAGCACAGTTAGATTTTAGTGAGGGTTTTCACTTTCCTTGTAGACATCCTTCTTCTTGCTGTGTCCCCAAGTGGTCTTTCTTTTGCAGATGTGGAGCAAGCAAGCAAGCTTTGGTGTTTTTTTCTTCTTTTAAGTACATTATTTCTGTCAGATTCAGAAACTGCTCTCATGGCCTCTTTAAACTTTAATTAGTAGAGCACACTGGTGCACATGTGTGGTCTCGCATTTGGCATGAAGATCACTGCACGAATAAGACCAAGCCTGTTCTAAGTAGCAAGTCTCAGACCAGCCAGGGCTAAATAAGACCCTGGTTTTGTTTTAAATAACTTAGTGAGATACAGTTTAATACAAAGGAGCCTTCATATGGACACACACATACACATTAAGAACAAGAATACTATTCTGATTCATTGCTATCCTTGTCTCTGTTTGTGTTTACAAGGTTCTAACATGCTGCTCCTCACAGACTTCCAATTCTTGTAGAGCAAGCACAGATTGTCATTTCACTTCTTAGCCCTTTTCTGTTTTTTGAATTATCTTAGTAAACTAAACATCTCCATGGCTAGGTTTATTTTCCTTCTCTGCATGTCCTAATATGGAAACAGGACTCGGGAATTATCTAAAGTTCTTTGTTCCATATCTCTTCTCACACAGAATGTTCTAGACCTTTAAGAGAACCAGAATTGATTATCTTTTTTTTCTGGATTCTCTGGCCCCATAAATAACTAGGATTGATCCATGTCCCTAAGTTTTGCCCTGAGCTTAACCAGTCAACTGGGACTACCGTGTAGGGTCAGACATTACTTAGTGCAGACAGCTAATCTGTCATTACTGTGTAAGAGTTATAATTCCCATTTAACTGGCTGTGGGAAGAGGAGGCTATTTGTGTGAGCTGTGCGCAAACTTCCCTAAATACCTGACTGGTGTTTTGTTAATATAGCATGCTGGTCAGGTATAAACAGAAACAGGTTTCATCACAGAAAGGTGGACATCTTTGTCTTCTCTTAGAGCAAATTTAATAAAAGTTTACCATGTAAAACTTGCTTTAAATCCAAACTACTAATTTCTTTCTTTATATCAGCAATACTTAACTGCTCTACCAGCCACATGACTATCACACAAGTACTTTTGAGGTCAGTTAAGGTTCATTTAATCCCATCAAAAGAGAAAATGGCTGCAAATTGCATGATTTCGTTGTTTTTGATGGCTGCATAGAATTCCATTGTGTTGGGTTGTTTGGTTTAATTTTTGGTTTTGGTATGGTACTAGAAATCAAACCCAGGAATCATGCATGAATCTGGGAAGATAGAAAATTTCTGGTCACTGGAATTTTCTCTGTATTTAAAATCACAAGCCTTGGCCAGGCATAGTAGTGCACACCTTTAATCCCAGCACCTGAGAGGCAGGGGAAGGAGGAGCTCTGTGAGTTCGAGGCCAGCCTGGTCTACAAAGCAAGTCCAGGACATCCAGGCCCTGTCAAACAGAGAAGCCCTGTCTCTAAACAAACAAACAAACAAACAAACAGCTAAATAAATAAATAAATCACAAACCTTATAAATTACTCTAATGGTAATAAATAGTAATAAATGTATATTTTGATGTAACCTATTTCTTTTAAATATTATTATAACTCAGTGATTGCATAGACTTATCAATTAAATATTTTAAGTAAAAGAAATGCTTGTTAGCTAATATTCCAAATCATGACCAAATTATAAGTCCCCTGAAAAATACAAGAACATTAAAATGTAGTGCTGTGAAAAAAAGTGTGTTGAGTATGGTGACTCATTTCAGCATTCTCAGCACTAGCAATCTTTGCCAAGGCCAAAGCCAAGAGCATCGCTACTAGATTGAGGCCAGCCATGTGCCAATAGTGAAATCCTGTCTAAAGAAAACTAAACAGCAAAACTCAGGGTGAGGTATGGTTTGCTACAAACTTTAAATTGTTAATGGGAGTGAAGCATCTGAGACAAGCTGCTCACATTGTGGGGCTTGGCTGCGAAGGGCTAGGACCTGTACAAATTCCCCTTGCAGATGGAACACTAAGTTCTGTGTCTGCAAAAATAACAGTGCAAGCGTTGATCTTTTTTTTCTCTCCTCAGTGATGACCATAGTACTTTTAAGAAATGGAAAATAGTAAAATATATTTAAAAGATTTTTTAAAGAAATTTAAGAATTTTGTGGAATTTTATCACGTAGAAAAACTTAGATTACAATATCTCACCCAGATACTTATTTCACTGTACCAGGAGTCAACAAGTAATGCAGGAGAAGAAGAAACAACAGATTAGTTTTCTTAGAAAGGTCAGCAATGAGAGAGTGAGAGCTCTAAAGATATGACCTCATCAGGGTCTCTTTTGTCTGACATTGGTATTGAACATTGTTGCTTAGTTTTTACCATACTGTGATTTTTTTTTTATCTTTCTGGTTAGATTTTAGGAATTTATTAAATCCAATAAATTAGTAAAAAGTATGAAATGTCATTGAAACATGAGTTCTCATTGCTTTTTTTTTTTAAGGAGTAAGAAAGACTATCCCAAGCAGAGCAGTAACTTGTAATATCAGCAGACTCGCTCCTATTGGTGAATACTTGGAGAATTTTAAGATATCCTATTATTTGAAAAAATATTTGTGATGCAAAAGCAAATGACTGCTTTGAGGTTGCTTAACCATTTCCTGTGACTCTGAGAAAGTGGTTGTTTTCAGAATCACTATGCTGAACCCGGGTGGATGGAACTGTTTCACTTCCATCTTCCTGTAAATTTTACAGACTGAGCAGGTTATATTTATATATTTAGGGCTGCGTGCGTGTGTGTGTACACATGCGTATGCATACATATTATATATACACATATGTTGATATATGTATATATGCATATCATGTATATATATGATATATATATCAACAATTAAAGAAAAAGATCCTGTGAATTTTAAAAAGCATAGGGTGTGATACATGAGAAGGTTTGGAGGGAAGAATGGGAAACGGAGAGTGGGAGAATAATGTTATTATAATCTCAAAAATAAAAACAATTATTTATAAAAAATGTTTTATTCCTACAATTTTCAGTAAATATTCTTCAAATTATTCAATTTCATTATGCATGAAATTTCTTAGGGTTCTCTTTAAAGGCTTACTTAAGATCCCAATGTTTGTTTTCTTATAAACAGCACTTAATTTTCTAAGAGCAAAGTTGTGAAGTTTCAGTACAGAAGATACTGGATTATTTCTTTTTCTTTTCGTTCATTTCTTTGCCATCCCTCCCTCCCTCTCTTCCTCCCTCTTTTCCAGCTGTCCAGAAATTCACTATGTAGGCCAGGCTAGCCTCAAACTCAGAGCTGTGCCTGCCTCTGCCTCCCAAGTGCTGGAGTCAGAGATGTGTGTCACTATGCTCAACTCTAATTTCTCAGTTTAAATGAGAGAGGGAGAAAGTTCATCTTATTTCTCTGTTTGGTAAGACAATGAATTTAATGGACAACATAAAGAAACATTTTTGAATATCTATGAGAAATGAGTTTTCATATAAAATTCTGGTAATACATGAGGCTAATAATTAAGTACTTGTTATATACAAGGTTGTGTTCTGAATGCTTTATGTCTTACATAACAGTGAGGTGGATAGTTCTTCCCAGTGACTTTTATATATTATATATTTATATAAAATATATATCAGTGATATATGTGCATATATATCATATATGCTATTATAATCCTCCCCAACATAGGTATTGTTATTGGTACTGCTTACAGGTGAGCAAACTGAGCTTGGAAGTGTCATCCAGGGTTACATAGGAGGAAGCAGAATGTCTGGTTCCAGAGAAGTTCTTAGCTATCCTTCTCTGTTATCTCTGTTTATTATCAGCCCAGTGTTGTTATGGTGTGTGTTGCTCCTCATCGTCATTGTTGGATGGTAAGGTAGGCCTGCTGATATTGAAGTCACGTACATCAGATCCCTTAGGCTTAGGATGGGAGCCTACATCTGTATACTTTTGTGTGAAGAATGAAAGCTGTTCTAATGACAAATGTTCTCCTTTGTTTCTGAGTTGAGTCTGAAGTAAGAGTGAGACCCTGGGTGTGTTGCCATCTCAGATATGCCATGGAACTGTAGAGCTGATATGTACAGTGTGCTTTAAGTTTGATCTTAGGGGATAGATTGTTCTGTAAGAATAATTCAGGGGCATGTAGCTCAGTGGTAGAGCTTGAGTCCCTCAGAAAGTAAGATCACTGAAATATTGATGATTAATACTCGATGAGGAATAAGGAGGTCATATGTTATTACATAGCATTTCACAAAATTTATGGCTTAAAACAACAGCCATTTTATTTGCTAATGATTTTTTAGGTCAGCAATTTGGGTTGTGTTTAGGGAATGTTTCTTCTACTCTTCCTGCCTGAAGTCACTCTTAGGCAGTCATTGGCTCTCACCTTGATTTGAGATTAGATGCTTCTAAAATAACTTCACTCATGTACCTGGCTATTGCCTGGGTGTCTCCTAATGTGGTTCCCCACCCACAAGGAAGCTAGCTTGGATTTCCTCTCATGCAGCTGGTAAAGTAGTAATGAATAGGAAAGTTTACACAGCCTCTCAGGGCCCAGCACTAAAAATTCTGCCAAAATCTTTCTGCTTCATTTCATTAATTAAACCAAGTTACAAGGACAGTAAAAATTTAAGTAGTAAAGATAAAATTCCACTTCCTAATAAGAGATTCCCATGAAAAAGTAATAGGAAATTCTATTCTGGTATTCAAGTTTCCTGATTTCTCTCTAGGCGAATAATATTGTCTTTTCATTAATTTACTAACTTTATTTTTTTAATAAATAAATTTATTTGTTGCTTCAGGTTACATCTGCATCATATTGTCCTCTTTCCCCCCTTCCCAGCCCTGCCCTCCCACCCTCTACTCCCTAACCCTTCCATCCTGCTCCTCTGGAGTGGAGTGTCCCTACATAACAGTCCCCCGCCTCAGTTCAGAAGTCATGTGAGGGCCAAGAGCCTCCTCATACACTGGGGGCCTTTCTATCTTATCATATTTAAAACATTATTTGTAGATGTGTTACAGTTTATTCCACTTACGTATAAAAGGAAAATTGGGTAATAAAAATACCCAGCATACCCAAGCTGTATCTCTCAGGAATAACCACTGTTAATAAATATTTCTTATTTGCATTGTATCTTGTTGGGTACATGTTTATTTAAATTTCTGTAGCATGCTTTTCTTCCTTTAAACCGTATTTTGAATGCCTTTCTACATTTCAGGTAAATATACATAATCTGTCTGCATAATACTGTATCAAATGCAAACGTACCTATCTGCTGCTGTTAAACAGTTGGCTTTGTTCTATGGTTTTTCTACCACAGGTTCACAGATTCCTGGGAACTTTTTTTCCAGTGTGGTGTTGGGAGGTGATGGAGGGCTCTGTCCTTGGAAGAGAGTAACGTGCTTTTCCTGAACTCCTGAGTTAGCACAGCAGAGGGTTGTTGCAGAGCAAGTGAGGCTGATGCTCCCTCTCCCTGTCTTCCTGTCTTCCCCTGTGTTCCTGCCGCCACCCAGCATGAGGTGATGCACTCAGGGAGCCTAATCAGAGCTGCGTGCTCTCTGGATTCAGCAATAGCCACAACTGTTAGCCAAGTAAATCCTTTCCTCATATGTTCTCAACCCAGACATTTATAGTAAGAAAAAGTAGAATGAGTACAAGACATTTACCATTTTTTTCTTGCTTTGTAAAAAGAATACTGCTATAAACATTCACTTAAAATTTGTTATTGTATTTATTTTATTGTATGTGTGTTGGATGGAAGCTACATGTGGGGGTCAGAGAACAACTTGTGTGTGTGTTGTTTTGGTTCAGTCCTTCCACCATGCAGTCCTTCCACAAGGAACAAACTCAAGTCTTAAGGTTTGGTTGCAAGTGCCTTGACTGCTGAGTAATCTCACCAGTCCCTAAACATTTTTTAAAGGTTTACTTATTATCATTTGGTTTGTGTGAAAGTGTGAGCATTGTGTGTGATGTGTTGTGTGTCTGTGTGTGTGTGTGTGTGTGTGTGTGTGTGTGTGTGTGTGTGGTGTGCATGTGCGTGTGCGTATGAATGCAACCATGCATGTACCACAGCCTAAGTGTGGATGGAGTTCAGGGGGCAGGTTGAGGGGTCACTTAACTCTTTGCTCCATTGCAGCCGAGTCTCTTGCTATTTCTATTGGACTGTGCAACACAGTCTAGCTAACCCAACAGTTTCTGGTAGATTCTTCCCTCTCAGCCACCCATTTGCCATGGATGTGTCATTGTATCCATCTTTTTGTACACATTGAATTCCATCAGTTTGGGGGATAAAAGAGGTTGTCATGTTTGTCTGCTAAGCATTATTACACACTGAGCCATCTTACAGGCTTTAATATATATATATATATAAAATGTTGTGTGTGTGTGTAGCATTCTCTAACATATATCCCTGTATAATTGATACTTTTCTCTTTTGGGC
Organism: Lophiomys imhausi; assembly: GCA_907164525.1. Lineage (NCBI taxonomy): Eukaryota > Metazoa > Chordata > Mammalia > Rodentia > Muridae > Lophiomys > Lophiomys imhausi. The sequence goes on along the minus strand of CAJQZJ010035567.1, from coordinate 264,819 downwards.
TTACTTGGTGAAAAAATTTTATACCTTGATATGTATTGATTAGGCCTAGATTTAAGAGTCCTCGGGTGCAAGCTCATCAATAGTTGTAACTTGGCCAAGCTGAGTTTATTGTGTTGAAGTCATATGAAAGAGAAATTTCTAAAAACCAGTGAAAAATGTAAATCATAAAGAAAAATCTCCCCTTAACATTTTACTTACAGATTAAAATATATAGACATAGTTGCTATGTTGGCTGATTGACTAAATTTTTTATCTTGAATATGGATCTGCTGTTGGGAGTTCATCTTGTTTGTCTAGGTGGAAGACTTTCTTCCTTTTTCTACAGGAAATGATTTTTTTTTTTCTCTTTCGTCTGTTTCTGTTAAGGACTGCAGTGTGTGGCTTATGTTTCTTGTCTCTCTACCCTTGACCCCTTATGTTCTCTTTGCTGAGCTTCCAGGAGTGGATTTACTTTGTGACCTGCAGTGCAGACTTTCTCCTTTTCATCTCAAAGGCTTTCCTACATGCTAAAGCATGTTTCATAGCTGCAAAATTAAATCAGCTAGGAATTCATCTTTGTGCTGCTCTCTAATACAGAAATTTTAATTTTTGCTCATAGTATACAAAACTACAGAAAATAGAAATTGTGAATAGGCTCTTCATATACTACAGTAGATAATTTGCAAATGGTAGAAAATTCATTGACTCAGTAAATTATATAAAGTCATATGACTGTAACTGCATGTTACCTGCTTTCTGTACAAAGGCAAATGATCATACCTTTATGTACACCAGGCCCTGGGGTGTTATGGTAGCATCTCCCATGTCGAGGCAAATCCACAGGTGATCGGATGACTTAGAGTGCAAGGTGTGGACATTGAACGCTCCCAGAAACAAGATATAATCCATAGTTAGTAAGGTCCTACACGAACACTGTTGTGAATCTTAAAAGAAGTCAATATGTTGGTATTTGTGGGTCCCAAGAAAAAAGTGAGATTTCCAGGTTCTGTTTTTTATGAATTTATTTACTAGTGTGATGCAAATGATATTTTAGCAGTATCTTTTAAAGTAAAGTATTGGCAAGGTAATTTTTCTTATTATCTTGAAAGGAAATACCAGTATACTTGACTGAAAAGTAAAATGGTGTACTTATTAACTTACAGTAAAGTTTGAAGTTTCTCTTCTAATTATGTAAATAGCAGTAATATGTAATTATTAATAATTACATATTATTAAAAATAATTACATATTGTTGTTAATATGAGACTTTATAGTTTTCAAAGTGTTACCTCATTTGAGCCCTTGATAATCACAAGTAGACAGGCCAGTTACCCACTTTTAACTGAGGTTCCATAGTCACTACATGGTGGAGCCAGATCTAGATCCCCTAGGTTTCTTTTTTACTAAACTTAAGGCCCCATAACTATAACCAACTTATATTATAACCAGCCTCTAGGAGGAGAGGGGATGCAGCTGATTATCTCAGGGTTGGTGTCCAATAGACATGAAATGTGGCCACTCCTCACAACCCCTGAGGTAGGTAGAGGCCTGCTTTAAGACTTGGTGTTAGAAGGAGCTAGTTAACCTCCTAACTAGTACATGAACTCTGTCATACCATAAGTATCAGTAAACCTAGGTTCAGTCTTTGAAAAATTAATGCAGAGACATGGGTAATCTTCATTAATTATGACTTTAGTGTGTTGGATGCTGCTTATATTTCAGATGTTACCACAGGGTTCTCCCCTTTTAGGTACAACCTTTAACATAGTGAATGACACGTGAGTGAAGCCAAATGTTTTAAGTACAGTTTACTTAACAGAAAAATTCCCTGTTTACAGAGTAAAACAGCCCTTGGAACTTTATTAATCTTGCTTCCTTCAATTTTTAATAATAAGAAACCTTAATTATTAAAGCGTGCTAATTATTCTAGAAGTAAGTACAGAATAGATTTTGGACACACATTGTGCCCTAAACTCTAAAGCCCGGATAGGTAAGTTCCCTGCACATTTCCCAGTCTCCAGGTGTGACGAGTAGGTTAGTGGTTTGCACTGTGGGCACAGAGGTGACTCATGACTCTGGAATGACTCTCTTCATTCTCCCTGAGCCCTCCGTAGAACATCTGCAGGGCCTCTGGTATAATTAGCACCACAGATCTAATTATAGACAAAGCTCTGTGTACCAGGAAGTAAGCCTGTGCTGGGTAATATTTCAAGTTGGCAGGACTAATTTAGAATAATAATGTAAAGTTTACTAAACGTCAAGTTATTTTCCTTGATTAACCATAAGGTTTACTGTACAGGAAAGTGGATTATGTGACAGTAATATCTGTGGTAAGCATGGCTATTAATTTTTAGGGCCTATAACAGTTCTTTGCCGTAGTATTTCTACCTTTTTCTTCCTAAGACTTATGTATATTGTATTCTATAGTATACTTATTTAGGGAGTAGAGGAGAATTATTCATAGAAAGGCATTCTAAAATCATTTGAACTGATTTTAAACAAAAAGAGAGATATGAAAAATTACATCAGACTGATATAATTGATGAAGAAGGAGAAAGATGTGTGGCATGAAGAGACTAGGAGGTGGAAAATGAAGCAAAGAAATGCTGTGGCAGCCATGACCCTTCAGAGAAGTCAGTGTGGTCTTATACGCCATCAATAGAATAGCACCGTGCAAGGTGTGTGCCTTCGAAATTGTGAAGGGTCAACTGAGACAAGGGCTGATTTAATTAGCTTATATAGAAGCTTGGTCAGGGGTTCTCTGAGATTCAGGGCACGGGTGCCAGCTACGGAGACTGTTACACAGAGCTGCACCTAAACTTCTGTGTAGAATGGTCTTAGTTTTGCAAACCGAGCCTCAACGTTGTTACCTGAAGTGAAGTGAGAATTGTAAAGCAGATGCTTACAAATGAGCCCCTTCCCCTTTTCATATTCAGAACTACACGGTTAAAATTTTTAAATGGACATGTAAAAGAAGTTTGCTTTTAAGGAATAAAAAGGCTCAAAAATTAAAATACAGAGATGGAAGAGAGCTTTTACCTGGCAGTGGGGGATAGGAGGGTGGGAAGTGTATTTTCTTAATGGGTGTAGAAGCAGGGTCACTAGCTGGTTCTGTTTGCCAGATGCTGAAAGAAGGACAGATGCTGTCTTTATCCCAGGACCTCCGATTGCCGTAGAGTTGCACTATGCTTGAGACATGGACTTCTGGCCATTTCTTCGGAGATGAGACTTAGAAGCAGAGCGCTGCTTGCCTTCCCGAAGCGCCATGCTCTGACTTTCTTCTGTTTCTATTTTGTATCTCACCCGTCTCTGTTCTTTTCTTTGTTTCCTCTTCTACTTACTGATATTTGATTTCCTAGTTTTTTTAGTTCTTTAGAATGATTAGTTCTGTTAATAGTTTTGAACAATTTTTCTAATACATTTTTAAAAAACCTCAAAATTTTGTGTTATTATTTGTTTTAAATGCTTTCTAAATTCCTTGTGGTTTCTTTGACTAGTGATTGTATGGAAGTTTTATTTCCCCAAATTCTAGAAATTTCTAATTATTTGCTGTTTGAATTTTTAAATTTTTCCATTGTGATTATAGAAAATCAATAAAGGACTGTTTCGAGCCGGGCGGTGGTGGCGCACGCCTTTAATCCCAGCACTTGGGAGGCAGAGGCAGGCGGATCTTTGTGAGTTCGAGGCCAGCCTGGTCTACAAAGCGAGTCCAGGACAGCCAGAGATATTCAGAGAAACCCTGTCTCGAAAAACCAAAATAAATAAATAAATAAATAAAGGACTGTTTCCTGGGCTAGGGCCAGTGATGTAGCTTCGTGATAGAGCCTGTTTTTAGCGTTCACGATGCTCTAACCCTGCGAATAGTGCTACGTAACAATAGTGTCAAATGTATAGTTTTCTGAAGTTTACTGATTTTTATTTTATTCCATCTTGCTGAGTGGTTCATATTTATTCTGCAATTGTTTGCATCAAAGTTCTGTAGGTGTGAGTTGGGCAGAATTAGCTGATGGTACTTTCAGTACCTTGCTGTCTGCGTGACTTACACATTATGAACAGAAAGGTTCTCCAGCCGTGATGATTGATAGTTCTTTTACCTTTTGAACTTCATTTTCCTGATGGATTTGGGAACTCTGTAATTAGGTACATGTGTAACTAAGAAGGGTATGTATCCATATTGGATTTTCAATTTGTAAGATTTCCATGAAGGCCAGGTGTGGTGGCACACACCTTTAGTCCCAGTGCTTGGGAGGCAGAGGCAGGTGGATCTCTGTGAGTTGAAAGTTAGCCTTGTCTACAAAGCAAGTCCAGGACAGCCAGGGCTATACAGAGAAACTGTGTCTTGGAAAAAAAAAAAAAGATTTTCATGCAGTTCGTTAAGCTGTCTGTGCCTTTAAATTTAAAATGTTTTTACAAATAAAATGCAGTTCAATTTAGTTCAACATTTAATCTGTTTTAAATTAACATAATTGTGTATGAGGTTGAGCTTACCATTCTATCATATTTTCATTTGCCCTTTTGCTTTTGTATTTTGTTCATTTGTTTGTTTGTTTTATTTTATTTTTATTTTTGGAGACAGGGTTTCTCTGTGTATCTCTGGCTGTCCTGGAACTCACTCTGTAGATCAGGCTGCCCTCAAACTCACAGAGATCCACCTGCCTGTGCCTCCCAAGTGCCAGGCGCCACCACTGCCAGGCCTGCTTTTGTTTTTATGTTGTTTTTTTTTTTTTTTCTCTTATATTGTATCTTGGGTCAATGAGTATTTTTTAGTACCTATTTTATTTTCTCTCTTTAGCATTTTTGAATTTTTATTTTATATTATCTAATTTTATAGTATTTTATCTTCTGCTAACTATACATCTCTAATAAATGTTTTTTCAGTGTTGTGTGTCTAATAAGATTCATTTTTAACTTATTGAAGTCTATGTACACAGTACATTGAATAACTTCATGTTTACATTCAACCTTTTTTATTTCCTACCTCTTCTCTTAAAATGACTCATTTATCCTCAATTCATAATCTAATTCTTTTTATTCAGCTTCTTCCTTGTTTGTGCCATCACCCTGCTCCTTTTCCCAGTGTTTCTCCTGTAGCTTTTATTTACATGTTTTACAAATATCCACAATGTTATTTCTTACTTTAAACATATTCTTTTAAGGAAATTATTGATAAAGAACATTTTTACTTTTAATACTTGCATATTATTTCTCCCTTCCTTATAGATCTGTCTGATACCATTTTTGTTCATTCTAAGAAGTCCACTCAAAATTTTTTGTAGTATATAATTGCTTAACATGAGTTTTGTCAGCTTTCATCTACGTTGAAAGTACCTACACACTACCTTGTTTCTGATGGATGTTGTTACTGGGGATGGGATGCAAATCTGATGTCATAACTTTACTCTTAGCCTTTTAAAAATGCTGTGCTGGGGCTGGAGAGATGGCTCAGCGGTTAAGAGCACTGCCTAGTGCTCTTCCAAAGGTCCTGAGTTCAATTCCCAGCAACCACATGGTGGCTCACAACCATCCACAATGTGATCTGGTGCCCTCTTCTGGAATGCAGGTGTACATGAAGATAGAGCACACATATGCATAAAATAAATAAGTCTTTAAAAAAAATGCTGTGCTATTTTCTAACATTGAAGTTGATGTTGTTTTCTCTTAAAGATAATATGCTATTTTGAGGCTATTTTAAAGAGTTTGTACTTCTTTGTTTTAGGCAATTTGGCTATGATGTGTCTAGTGTGTAATTTTTTGAATTTTTTTCTTGTGGATACACTCAACATTTTTGGAACTTTTTAAAAATTAAACTTAGGGAATTTTAACTATTCAAATACATCTTTCTGTCTCATTTTCACATGTGTCTTCTGGGGCTTTGTTAGCTTACATTATACTATTTGATATTACCTCCACAAGTACCTGATAGAATATTCATTTTTCTTCAACATTTTGTCCCTTTGTTCCTTAAATTGGTAATTTTTAATGGCCTGTCAAGGTGATGTGGCGTTTTTCCCCCTGCTATTTCCAGCTGCCCTTAAGTCTATTCATTGATTTTTTTTTTCACTTTAATTATTGAACTTTTCAGTACCACAGTTAGCCATTGCCTATGCTGACCCTCTCCAAGCTGATCTCTCTCCCCCCCTTCCCGTGTGTGTGTGTGTGTGTGTGTGTTGGGGAAGGGGATGTGTACATATCTGCATATACAGGGGTCATAGGAAGATGCTGAGTGTCCCCTGTTGCATTCCACCCTCTTCTTTTCAGACAAGGTCTTTCACTGAACCTGCTCACAGTTTTGCTAGCTTGTCATTCTACTAATGCAAAATTGTCCCAAGGCAGAGAATCAGAGTTATCTGGGGCTCATTACTATGTAGAATAAAGGTCACAATCTGGTGATTTAGATAGAGAAACAATTCACCAAGAAAGAAAAATGCAGAAGTAGAGTTTATTAGGTATACCCGTGGTATAACTGCAGTAGACAAGATAGCAAAGAGAAACTGTCTAGAGACATTTTAAGAGACTACTTTTTATGGACGTGGGGTTTTGGAAGGCAGTCAAGCAGTGTTTCAGTATCACAGTACTCTGAAACACTTGCAATAGGGGGCTATTGTGGTTACATCTGGCCTGGAGGCCTTGATGTTCTTACTCTGAGTCAAAAATGGATCAACATAACTACTCATCCTAAATTTACATACATACTCATCTCTTTTTTTTCTCTTAGAGATCACATTCTTGATTATTTGTCTGTTGTCCAGTATGTGAAAACACAAGGTATAATCTTGTACTGAACTAACTAAACTAAAACTGTTTAGTACCAACAACAGTTTTATCTCATTGGGACAGCAATTTCAATGTGTTAAAATGAACTTTTAACTGTACTGGTAGCTTATATATAAAAAAATGAGAACAAAAGCCAATCTTCTTCCCCCTTTCCCTCTCTTTTCCTCCTTCCTTCTGTAAGGTCTTGCTGTGTTTCCTGTGCTGACTTTCTATCCCTGGGGTGATTTTCCTGCCTCAGCCTTAGAAGTAGCAGGACCAACAGGTGTGTCAGCCATTGCACTCAGTTCAGAAAAACAAGTCTTGATTCCCCTGTGACTGAATCATTTCTCCATCATATTCTTGCTTCATATCTCCAGCCATACAGTCACTTTTTCACAAAAGAAAGACAGTGAGTTAGGAGAACATTAATGGAGTTTCCAACTGGAGATAGTCTAGAATGTACAATATAAATGCTTTTCCTTGTGTACAGCATTTGGCCTATGTCAGTAGACCATGGGGTCGTCTCAGAGGCAGAGAAATGCTTATTAACTACTGCAGCCTCATTTGAATAGAGCAAGATTTGTATCTGCCCAAGAAAATTTATTTAGATTAAGCTTTTGCGGGTAATTTTGTCTTATTTATTTAAAAATACATACTATTTAATTTTCTCAGAAGATGAGATGGCTATTTAAAGGGATTGTATCTATGGAAAGTTTGCTTCTTTTAATCCAAGTCTCTTATTATGCTGTTTGCCTTGGTTTGCATTTTGTCCTGTCCTCTAAATTATACCTCAGTTAATCACTCTTTTGCCAGCACTAACCCCTCTCCCACCCCTTGTACACTTCCTCTGGCCTCTTACCACATCCTCCCTGCTTGTGAAGCTCTGGAGTCATAATTTGTTTCTTCTATGTTTTAATTTTTGTCTATTTCTCTATTTTGATTGTGGTAAAATACACATTATTTCTCTCTTTAGGCCTGGGCTGGTAAGACAGACCTATGTAAATGTCTCAGCTATACCTTATTTTTGAGTCAACACTTCCTGATCCTCTTTTATGGGACCTTTTATTATTTTCCTCAGATACCATTGCTGCCTTCTTGCCTGTCATGCTGGGCTGTCTGTGGGTCTCCTCTGGGATGTGTCTTTTCTTAGTCGTTACCTCCAGTCCTCCCGGCTCAGTGGAAAAGTATCTGACTTAGTCATGCTCATTCTCCTTGGTGCTCCTTTCTCAATCCCTCTGCGACACCATCTTTGTGTTTTCCCTTACTCTTCCCCCATCTCCACATTTATCTTTATTTTTCCTTTCCCATAGCAATGCATACTTAAGTTGCTTCCACCTAGAACATAGACTAACAAAAACAAAAGGATTTAACTTTTCTACCTAAACCGTATTTTTTAAAACATCAATCCTGTGTTTTCCCTTAACAAACAAGATACAACCCTTCTCTTGCTCATTATTTCCTTGAGAAGCTGGAGTAGGGCTTGCATTTCCATCTTTCCACTGAAAGCACATCTTAAGTTTCTGGTTTTCTGCTTGTTCCATAGATGGCCCCACCATCAATTCCTTTCTCTCTCCCAGCCCTCTTACCCCATCCCTGTTCTCCCCATACCTGATTTTTCACCTCTCCACTCTCTCTTCCACCCAGTTCTCTTTCTCCCTTCACTTCCAATGTCTATTTTATTTCCCTTTTTAGTGAGATTCAAGCATCTTTGGGATAAGCAGGAGACCTGGGATTGGGGAGGCTCCTGGGAGGATATGTGGGTGACTCTTAGCAGCAGGGGATAAGGAGACTGAAGACCACCTCCTGTATCCAGGCAAGACTTCCAGCAGAGGGAGGGGGACAACAACCCACCTACAAAACCCTCACCTAAAATCTGTCCTGCTTACAAGATGTGCAGGGATAAAGATGGACCAGATACTGAAGGAATGGCCAACTAATGACTGGCCCAACTTGAGACCCACCCCATGGGAGAGAGCCAGCTCCTGACACTGTAATGACACCCTGCTGTGCTTGCAGACAGAGCCTAGCATAACTGCCACTTGAGGCTTCATCCAGCAGATGATGGAAACAGATGCCAAGACCCTCAGACAAACATTAGGCAGAACTCAGGGAATCTTGTGGAAGAGTTATGGGAAGGATTGAGAGAGCTGGAGGGGGTCAGGGATACCACAAGAAGACCCACAGAGCCAACTAACCTGGGCCCATGGGGACCCACTGAGCCTGAACCACAAACCAAAGAGAGTATATGCATCCTAGCCCCCCTACACATATGAACGTAACCGAACTTTTAAAAATATTCAGTATTTATTGATAACTATATTCACTTAAAACAAATACCAACAATTTCTTAACTACTAACCCTATAAATTCCTACAACCCCTATGACCTAACCACTAAACCTATTGATAACTATTACAACTATTTTCATAACCTTTTAGAAGGATACAGTCTCTGGGGCAGGCCGTCAGTCGTCAGGAACACAGTCTCTGGGGTAGACCCTTTAATGCACTTAGCAGTCTTTTTCTGGAATATCTCAGATGTAGATCCTTCAGGATAAATTGGCTATGGCGACTTCACCTTAAATAAGGCTTGCGGCTTTCTTCTCTCTGGGAGACCTCAACCGTCTGTAGGCCAACTTAGTTCCTTCGCATCAGCAACTCTGCTGCTCTGCCTCAGTCTTTAAAGCTGGCCACAGTTTCGTTTAGGCCACTGTTGGGACAGATCAAGCCCCTCTAGGCAAAAAAGCTGAGCCACAGGGTTTAGTCCTTGGCCTTTTGCTGTCTTGCTGAGGCTTTCTCTGCTCACCAGGTTCTTTCTGCCTGAGGGAGATCCAGCCATCAGTTCACCAGCACTTTCTCCATCAGATGATACAAACTACTCGTTGTCCTTTCTAGTGTCAGAGCTCTCTAGCTTGGGGCCCCTCTTGGCTCCATCCACTTGTCCTTAAATAGGATCTCTCCTTGTTCCACCTGTTTCAGCTTAATTTGGGCTCCGCCCATGTAGCAGCTGAAAACAGTGCCAGGCCAAATACCTTGTTTTTAGTCCATTAAGTCTTTCCTGTTTTTCCTGGCTTCAACCTTGTTTTTTAATTCATTAAGTCTTTCCTGGTTTTCCACAAGCTGATAAGCTAATTGGTCACAGCCAAGTTGACCTTCATGCCCCGAATTAAGAGACTGTATCAGAAACCCCTAGATATTCACTAACTCCCTACATATGAAGCTGATGGACTGGTCTTCAAGTGGATCCCCTGACAATTGGTATCGTGGCTGTCTCTGACTTGGGCTCTATCCCTTTCCCCTAGCAGGGCCACCTTCTCTGGCCTCAGTGGAAGAGGAAACACTTAATCCCGATGCAACTTAATGTGCCAGAGTGGGTTGGTATCCCAGGGATGGGATGGGGGGAATTGGGTGGGAGGCTGGGACTAGGAAGAGTGGAGGGAATGGAGCTGTGAGTGGTATGTAAAATGAACAAATAAATTAATTAATGAAAAAAGTTCCTGGTTTTTAAATTGCCAAATGCAGGGAATGGGAGGGGATTTCTATCCCTAGTTTTTCTTGGCTTTTTAAATACATTTACTATCAGTCCCTTTCCTTGTGAAACCTTATTGTTGGTTTTGGACATGCTACTCTCCTGGTTTGCTCATAGGTTCTTTCTTACCCTCCTGTGCTGCCTTCCTTCCTCTGTGCCGTCTCAGAGACTGACACTGTCTGACTCTTGTCTCCCTTTCATTGGCTTCAGCCACCTGTGTGATTTAAATTATGATTTGGTCATCTTAATCATCTGTGTGCATCATCATTATTATTATTACTTGGTTTTTGTTTGTTTATTTTTCAAGACAAGGTTTCTTTGTGTATCCTGGCTGTCCTGGACTCACTTTGTAGACCAGGCTAGCCTTGAACTCAGAGATCCACTTGTCTCTGCCTCCCAAGTGATGGGATTAAAGGCGTGTGCTACTACGTCCGGCAGTTACAGGCAGCTGTGAGCTGCCATGTGGGTACTGGGATTTGAGCCCTGGTCCTTTGGAAGTCAGTGCTCTTAACCGCTGAACCATCTCTCAAGTCCTTGCATCCTTCTTTTGACCCCAAGACTCACTACCATAGTCCTTATGACCGTCTTATAAAATCATGGTGTCTACATTATAGGTAAGAAGATGAAACTAAGAGAATAAGTCAGTAAAAGAGCTAAGACTCAAACATTCACCTGGAAATGAAACTGTAATCTCTATATTATACTACTAATTAAATATTTGTAAGCATATTAAATACATCAGGGTCCAAATGCTGGACTTACTACTTTCTTTCATGAGTGTGGGGAGGGGCACAGACGGTACCAGAGTGTCAGGGAGAGAGACATAGAAAACAGAAAGACAAACTGAAAGCCTGTATTCTCAATCTCAGGGTCTGATTTTCCTTCTTTCAGTTTTCTGGCCAAAGTGTATTTGTAGGACTTGATAGAAATGATTTTCCCTCTGTGTCTTCACCCCACTAGCCCATCCAAGCCAAAGGAGTACCATCGTGTACTTTTTACCTCTGTCATATGAGTAGTGTCTCTAACCCTGACCCACCCCACTCCCACAGTCCAGGAGTTCTCTACCTGGGCTGCCATGGTCCAGACCCATGCTTCCAGATTATCTGACCTGAACAACCAGGGTGTCTTGGTTTTGTTTATTATGTGTGTTTTTTAAATTTAGATGTTTATTAAAACTGTTAATACATTGATAAAATTATGATTTTATTAAAAAGAATTATTACAAAAATGAAAAAAGATATGCAAACATCATTTTAATTAATATTAATTCAGCAGACATGAAATTACTCTGTCAAATTGTAATAAAAGGTTTTAGAAGTTAATTTTCTGTGACTGTACTGTCACAGATGGTTAATAATCAGTTTGCAGATTGGCTCTAGCACATACACTTTGAGTCTAGTACAGCATCTGAGGGATAGAAACGGCTTCAGTTTTCTTATATTACAGCCACATGAATCTATGCTATTTAGAAGTGAAATTTCAAATAGGGGTTTGTTGGGTTACATACAGCACCTGTGTATAGCTTTAGGAGACTTCAGAACATATTCTGCTTCTGGGCTGGAGAGATGATTGAGCCATTAAAGGCCAGCCTCACAGCCAAACACCAAGGAAATACACTATTTCTTTAGGATACTGGTTGTTTTGTTTTTCAAATGTGAAAACTTTATAATATGATTTGTTACATGCCAATCTACTTATACATGCTAAGCAAGAAAACACATACTCCAGTTAAATTATACCTTTTATATATGTGCATTTGAAACTTCACTTTCTTTTTTGTTATATTTTTGGAAAGGGAAAAATGATATAGGGTTCTGATTTTTTTTATGAGGGAATAAGTCCAGTTACAGTACAGAATAACTTTGTAATTATGTGAAAATTAAAGTATATTGACATAAGAATTAAGAAATTTCCAAAAAAAAAAAAAGGCAGGCTTAAAGTGCTGTCTTTTGATTGGCCTGTAATAAAAGTAGGTTTCCTCAAGAGATCTGCAGAATATGGCATTCAAAGATGTTTTCTTAACTTAAGATTTTTTGATATCGAGACATGTCAGCTCCTGACAGCACCCCCTATATTACTCCAAGTAGAAGATGAGCACCAAAGAATCTCCAGTGGGAGATGATTAAATTGGTGGTAAGCCATTCTCTTGGCAAGAAAAACCACTTGCTTCAACTGTAGACAGACTTCTGTCCAAAAAGGACAAAACTTGGAAGCAGGTAAGTCGACAGCCTAGCTCTGCCAAGACAGGGTAGGTAAGTCCTTCATAATTCCTGCTCTACAACCAATGTCTGTCAGAGAAATGGGGCCAAATGGCTGAAGATTGATGCTGTAATGTATGGAGAGAAAATGGGAACTGTCCAGGTAGCCACTGGTATGTCATTTTTTAGTTTTGGAAGCTGCAGGCCCTGCACTTCCTATATAATCAGATATATTTATCCCTCTCAGGTCTCTGAGGTGGTTGAAGAATAGATAGCTAGAGTCTCATAGTTAAATTTTGAGTTGTTTAGGAATCAAGATGGTGTTCTGGATCTAAGAAGATATTTTTAAAATTATGAGGCAAGTTAGTATGAAAGCTGAGTTACATATAGAACTTTAAACTCATGGAGATGGTTAGATAGTAGAATGTTAAAGTCAGGTGCCAAATACATATGGACTGGACATTGGGAATGTATGCTAAGCCATATAACTCTTATAATCGTGGCCTATTTATTTCTGTTGTTTTGTATTGTATTTATAGTTATAAGAAAAAGAACCATTATTTGGACTGAAAGGGAGAGCTGTTGGGGGGGAAAAATAAATACCTTAAACTAAAAAAAAAAAAAAAAAAAAAGAAGGGAAGAGGATGGTGGGGCTGAGGGGGGAGTAGGGAGGGGATTGTGATTGAGATGTAACTTGAAGAAATAAAAAATAAATTATTTTAAAAAAAAAGTAGGTTTCCCCAGGTTGGTATTATATACATCAAAATTGTGTGCTTCTAATATTCAGTAAAATACAGTAGTTAGTTTGGTTTATTACTGGAAGGGTATAGTTCTATGTAAATAATAATTTGGTAAGGTGTTTAATAATAAAATTTAGTTATCTGCATTTTGGCAAAGTGCTGATTAGCCAATTCTCAGATTTGATGAAGACAGGACAGGTTAAATGATCAACTGTTAAATTCCTTGGCTTTAAATGGGTCATGGGTTAGCAGTTGTTCTGGCTAATTTTTATGTCAACTTGACACAAGGTACAGTTATCTGGGAAGAAAGGATCGGGAAAATGCCTCCAAAGAATTAACCTGTAGGCAAGTCTGTAGAGTATGTTCTTCATTGATAATTGATATGAGAGAGCCTACCCCATTGTGGTTAGTGCTACTCGTAGGCAGGGGGTCCTGGGATGTATAAGGAAAAAAACGGAATAAGCCTCAAGGATCAAGTCAGTGAGCAGCTCTCCTCCATTACTTCTGTATCAGTTCCTGCTTCCAGGCCCCTGCTCCGACTTCTCTCAGTGATGGAGTGTGATCTCAGGGTTGGGAAGGAAGGAGTTTAACCTTCCTTCCCAAGTTCCTTTAGTCATGGTGTCTTATCACAGCAATAGAAACCTTAAGACAACAGTCAGACTCAAAAAGTTCTGATGGATCCTAGTTAATAAATGGAAATGCTCTAAGATTATGCTCTAATATTACTCAATGATAGACATTTACTGAATAAACCATGCTGATTAGAGGTCATAGTTGTCTGCATCTAGCATGGGGTGAATAAGACGCTTAAGGGACAAGGTCTCATCTCAGGAGCTTAAGAATTTATTAAGGGCTTTCAAACAGTTTTTAATGATGTTTCAATGTGAGATTGCATGAATGAAATGATTCCTTTGGTGGTATGAGTAAGAAATGACCCAATCCAGGTGGAGTCCTTTGTTGTAGTGCCCATATCTTCTTGGAGAACTTGGGGTCACCACTAGAAGCTGGAGTCTCTATCATCGTAAACTTTTTCACTAAACATTTAAATGCCATATTCTGCAGGTCTTTGACAGGCTTGAGGGCCAGATTATCTGAGTTAAGCAATCTTAGTCTGTTTTTAGTTGTTTGCTCTAAACTGTACCTTGCAAGCATAAAATAGGAGATTAGATAAAGTTTAGTCTTGTTTGTAATTAACTGCATCAGTTCTTAACATGATTTCAAATATATTTCTGAACATATTAGAAGATATTGATCATTTATAAGGTGGCTGACTACCAAGTTGCATTTTTAATTACCCTTAACAGTCTGCAATAAATTACTAGCTTTAGTAATATTAAAATAAAGTACCCTTTTATTAGTATGACTTAGTGTATCCAAACAGCTAAAACTTAAAAGATCGGTCTGTCAGCAAGGTACTCAATGCACCTGGCAGCCCTCAATAAAGATGGGAGTGATATGTCTTTCCCACAACAAAGAATGCTGCCTGCCATGTGACTGCCCCTAGTGAATATGATGGCAAAGCTATGGCTCCACCGTCTTCATCCCAACAGTTGTGAGTTACCATTGTTTATTCTTTATTGAGCACTATGTTTTTCTGGATATTAAGTAGTTATTGTTAGCTCTGTTTTACTGATAAAATAATTGTTAGGTAGGAGGCTTGGGACAAAAACAAGATGGACGGGACCAAGAGGTCCCTGCCCTTCTCTTCTGACCAAAAGCTCACATTTTTGAAACCCTGCTGAAAGCACTGAACACAGCCAGCTTCTACTCCCAGATTCCAAAGTGACCCCTGGACCTAAGACCTCCTTACAGGACCCCAGTAACCCACCATCACCTCGGAACATTCTCCCACTGCCCTTTAAGAAGCAGGGCCTTGTGACATCATGGACCTCCTACTGTGAGGTTCATGAACCCACTGGAGAGCTGCATCATAATAAACCTGCCTTTTTATTATAAATTCGGTTCAATATGATATATTATGCCACTGGAGAAGCCATTCTTTGTGGAGAACCTGTTCAATAATATTTTTAATAACTTAATTGCCAGATACTAACTTGCTAAAAGCTCTTCCTTTTCATTAAATTAACATGAGTCAGATGATGCAGTACATTAATGAGAAGATTAAAATAAATAAAATTTTTTTTTAAGATCTGGGCTCAAATACACAACAAAATATCTGTATGGCTTTGAAATGAAATCAACCCATTTCTGTTTGTTTTTTCATGCCTTAAATTTAATTTTTGCCACTTTATAGAACTGTTGTGAAGATTAGAAATGATAAGTGTTAAGTACCTTGTAAGAACAAGTTAAAGGTGATTTTAGTTTGTTAAACTTTTGAAATCCCTTAAAAGGTGTGATTTTAATACAAAATATTGAATGTCCTAATTCTGAGTTATTGAATTATTATTATCTGAGTTATTGTTTCTTGAGACCTTTCTCCTCGGTGATTCTTGGCAGATGGGGTGTGTGGCTGTAGCTTAGAAAAGCCCCAACACTTCCCTGCCTCAGGGTGTGCTGA
The DNA here is from genome assembly GCA_907164525.1 of Lophiomys imhausi. Classification (NCBI taxonomy): domain Eukaryota; kingdom Metazoa; phylum Chordata; class Mammalia; order Rodentia; family Muridae; genus Lophiomys; species Lophiomys imhausi. Next base: position 249,103 of record CAJQZJ010035567.1, on the reverse strand, counting down.
CACTCATGGCATTTGTTCTGTTTTTAAAGATGAGAATTGTTGTACTTGTGACTGCTATGGAAGGGTGAAAAAGCAGATGTTTGAACTGTTTTTAAGGTGTTTGTCCATGTTACTCATCAAAATTTCATAAATAATTTTCTGCTTTCAGTTTACTATGGGGATGAAACATCCTTCTCGTGGGGGAATCAATAGCCCATTCTCTTGATGAACAACCTTTTAAGCCTAGAAGCAGGCAGAGCAGTTCATGATTTGCCCAATGGAGAATGAGACTCAGGAAAGAGACCCATATAGGCCTTACAACCTGGTTTGCAATATTTGGTCAAGAATTCTGGGCTTCAAGTGTCCAGACTCAGAAGAAAGGCCCTGAGTACAGTCCTTTTGTTTAGGGTCAGACACAGGCCAGAGAGAAATCGTCTAAAGTCAGGGTATTGGGTAGGACTGTATTAAGGAAAGTACAATCACAGCTATTAAATTTTTTTAAATATACTTTCATTATTAAAAGAAAACAGATTCAAATAAAATATCATACACCACAAGTAGACAGGCCTCAGGCCTGTATACATGTCAGTAAGCTTCTATATTGGGCAATAGCCATTCTTTTTCACCATCAGATATATTTTTATGCACTTAGTGACAACCAACAATGAAAAATCTATAACAGAATTTGAATTAGAGAACAAATTAATTTTTATATATCCTCTTTCTTGTTTGTTTGTGGGTTTTTTTTTTTTTTTTTTGGTTGGTTTGGTTTGGTGTTTTTTTTTTGTTTTTCAAGACAGGGTTTCTCTGTGCAGCCCTGGCTGTCCTGGACTCACCTTGTAGACCACGCTGGTGTTGAATTCACAGAGATCCACCTGCTGAGTGCTGGGATTAAAGATGTGCACCCTCTTTCTTTAATAATAGCTCATTTAGTAATTTTTTTCTGTGTTTTTGTTGTTGGTTTTAGTCTGTGACTGTAGTGTGCTTTTTTATATATACTTGAGTTTTTAACTAATAACTCAAGAATTCAATAAAGCCTCTATTTAATTCAAATAACTTTAAGATGGAAATAAGTTTTAGTGATTAAAAAAAAAACTTGAGTGATTAAAAAACGCTAGATTTGGTTTTCAAGAAACATTGTATTATGAGCTCTCCCCCACCTCTGTCTTATCTTTATGTCTTGATTTTGTAGATCGACTTCAGCTTCCAAGGAATATGATTGAAAACAGCATGTTTGAAGAAGAACCGGACGTGGTGGATTTAGCCAAAGAACCTTGTTTACATCCTCTGGAGCCCGATGAAGTTGAGTATGAGCCCCGGGGTTCGAGGCTACTGGTGAGAGGTCTTGGGGAGCATGAGATGGATGAGGACGAAGAAGATTATGAGTCATCTGCAAAGCTGCTGGGCATGTCCTTCATGAACAGAAGCTCAGGTCTGCGGAACAGTGCAGCGGGCTACAGGCAGAGTCCAGATGGGACTTGTTCAGTACCCTCTGCCAGGACCTTAGGGGTCTGTGTTTTTGTCATTGTGATTGCTCTCTCTGTAATCATGGTGATTTATCTACTGCCTAGATGTACCTTTACCAAAGAAGGATGCCAGAAAACAAACCAGTCAGCAGGCCTAATCCAGCCACTGGCTACAAATGGGAAATTGTTTCCGTGGGCACAAATTAGGCTTCCCACTGCCATCATTCCCCAGCGCTATGAACTCAGCCTACATCCAAACCTAACCTCAATGACATTCAGGGGCTCTGTGACAATCTCACTTCGGGCTGTTCAAGACACATGGGATATCATTCTCCACAGCACAGGGCATAATATTTCAAGAGCGACATTTATGTCAGCAGTTTCAAGTCAAGAAAAAGAAGTGGAAATCCTGGAATATCCATATCATGAACAAATCGCCGTTGTTGCCCCTGAACCCCTTCTAACAGGGCACAATTATACCTTGAAGATAGAATATTCAGCAAATATATCTAACTCTTATTATGGGTTTTATGGCATCACCTACACAGATAAAAGTAATGAGAAAAAGTATGTAAAACTCTGAAATGTTCTTGTCTGTGCTCTTCTGCATGTAGCTTCGGCAATGCAGATCTCTTTGCCCATGCCATAGATGTTTTGTACATGATTTTAAATTTAGGAAGTTAAGTGCAAAATAGATTAGTAATATGGAGGAATATACTTCTCTTGAGCTTTTCATGTTTTATGAGATGTCTCTTAATTGTCACCCTAACCCATGAAACCATAGGAGGCATAGTGAGGGATGCCTGGAGCCAGGGCTTTAAGGGTGTACACAGTGAGTCGGAGAAAGAGTGTGAAGTGTGGTATGCACACACGAGTCCTTAATCTTCACTGTTTTACTTTTAAAAATGCCAATTCGAGTGTGGAATCTTTAAAAGTATAGGAAAGAATCAATCTCAAAAAAAAAAAGGAATATAATATAAGAATATTCCACAGCCTATTTGAATCACACTTTTTTGTTTATATATTACTATGGAATATTCATAAGTAATTATAATTTCAGCTCTCCTTTGTGCACAAAGACTTTTATGTTAGTAGAGTATTCTTACATAGTACTCTCATGAGAATTATTGACAGTGACCATTTGTCTAACATATGTTAGTATATTGTTGTTGTTATGTTCAGTATTTCAGAGATTTTTTTTTTTTTTAAATCTGAAACAGGGTTTCTCTGTGTAACAGAGCCCTGACTGTCCTGGACTTGCTTTGTAGACCAGGTTGGCCTTGAACTCACAGAGGTCTGCCTGCCTCTGTCCTCCAAGTGCTGGGATTAAATGCGTGCGCCACCATGCCCAGCTTCAAGAGATTTTTAAAAAAATTTTTTCAATTCATTGAAAGAAAAAATATTTTTTAAGGAATTTCACTAGCTGAAAATAAAAACATGTTCTTTTCTCTCCACCCAAGAGACATATTTAATTAACTATAGAATGGCTGTTTTCAGCCAGGTGTGGTGGCACACGGCTTTAATCCCAGCACTCAGGCAGAGGCAGGCAGATCTCTGTGAGTTCAAGGACAGCCTGGTCTACAAAGCTAGTTCCAGGACAGCCAGGATTGTGAAACAGAGAAATCCTGCCTTGAAAAACCAGTTCTTAGCTTTTGTCAAACAATAGAAAAAAATTATTTTTCTTCTTTCTCTGTCATCAAAAAACACTCAAGTACTAAATGGATTTTTGAGTACAAAGCTTCAACCCTCTGTTGGGAATTAAGAATCATCAAAAGCTGCTACAATTTTCTTTTTACATCAAATTGTGCATTTGCTTTTCACATTTTTGAGAATTTTACTGGTAGTTTGTAATTGAAACATATGGATATATTTCAGTAACTACTTACTGTGAATGTTAGAACAATGACTTTTTCTTTCATACATGCTTTTTAAACATATAGCATACAGTCTATATGTTTCAGTTGTTGAATTACCATCTAAAGTTGAATACAAATCTGTGATTGAAATGGCAACATTGGAGTTTTTATCTTTAGTTCTTGGTTTATAATCTCAGTTATCCCTAGAAAATACAGAATTTAGCATCCTATTTACATTACACATTTTGTATGTAAAATAATCCCCCATACACACACACACACACACACACACACACACACACACACACACACACA